>JAOTQJ010000049.1:1385896-1451264 GCA_025642045.1 Solanum sejunctum | reverse complement strand
AACTTTAAATTTTAGAAATAATTAACTTTTATTTTTAAAAATTTAATATAATTACACTTGTGCTACCAAATAGCATCTTTATAATTACATTATAATAAATAAATATATCACATAATTATTGAATTAATAATTACTATTTTAATAATTACATCAATTTCAATTATCCAATTTTTCAAATAGACCCCTAAATGTTGTTCAAGTGGAATAGAAAGTGAGTATACCCTCTTTGAAATGTGTGAGACAGAAAAAAAAGAAAAAGAAATAGTTTCAAACAAATTATTATGTACACATCAATTTTTTTAAAAGAAAATTATAATAAAATATGTATATACATGTCAATTTTTAATTGAATATTATTCTATAAGTTACACTTTAGTACTAATTATCATTATAACTTAACTTGAACTTTTTTCCTTCATTTTATTTTTTTTTCATATTTTTCCTTCATCATTATTGAGAAATTCAATCATCTAATTGACAGAGGAGACGAGGTTTCAGTAGTGCCAATCAAAAGTTCAATGACAAGTATTATTAGAGTTATAATTACCACCACTGCACCAAGTAACTTCGTTGATCTAGAACAACTACAATTATTTTCGGAATCGCAAACTTCAGTATTACCACATTTTAAAACTAGAAGCACAATTCATCACCATTTTCTCACTATCAATAAGAAAAAAATTCTATCATCACTGTGATGATAAAAAGGAATACAAATTTTCCAATTTGTAAGAAAAATAATAAAAATTATCTGAAAATTTATTACCGAAAAAAAGAACCTCTACTCACAGAAAGGAAAGATCTACTTCTTCTTTCGAGTACTAAATAAACTTTGAAATGTGTTTGAATAAGGGATAAATGGATCCTTTGGATAGGTCAAAATAAGTTGAAGCATAAATGAGTCATTGTTCAATCCTTTCTAAAGTTGTGATGGGCTTAGATACCCTAGGCAATGAGTCATATAAAGCTCAACCCACCCAACTTGACTCGTTATGTCGATAATTTTCAAACTTATATTTCATGATTTTAAAACTTAAATTACAAGGAGGTGACATTAAAATTTACAATTTCTTATGTAGGAGGTATCTTTGTTCATTGCAGTGTTTCAAATTAAGAGGTAGATGTTGAGACTTTTTCATTTTCTTCCTATATTTGATATCTGTATTAAGATCTCAACTTTTAAATTTGCATTTTGTAATACTTTTCATTATATTTTTCTTCATATTGAATATTCAATCTCAAAACTGATTAATTACCCAAAACTAGAAAAACATGAAAAATGTCTATATGAATATTGTTTATGGGTGAAGAAAATATGTAAAGAACGAAATATTTATTATTGTTAAATTATCTATGGAACATCAAAAACATATGTCTCTCCTTGGATGATTTTTATGTTGTATGTTGCATCAATGCAACTTTACACCTTACTTGTCCTTTTAATTTGAACTATTTTTTAAACTTTTTTTCTTTCATCAACAAAAAGTAAGTATAATAACAATATTTCAGTAATTATAGTGTAACTCATATATGTAGCATTCTATGATAATGAAAAATATTTAACAGTTCATATGAAAAAATCTTAATCTAAAGATGAACCTTTTCAAAGCTAAAATGAAGTATTGATACCACTACGAGATTCTCACATCATCATGAATTTATTTGAGCTATTGATTTATCATAAGTCGATTTGAACTAGTTTAAATGAATTTATCATTAAAATTTTTTTAGCTCAACCGTATTAAAAAGTTTGTACAAACATATGAAATTTAAATTAAATTGTGATTCTAAATTTGGATAAAAATTATAATAGAAGGATATTAAAAGAAAATGTCAGAAAACAGCACAATAGAAGAAAGATCATCCGAGAACATCGGAAAGCATTCGGGAAAAAGTTGTTGAAAACGAATAAAGATAAACAAAAAGAAAGAATAAAGAAAATGAAATAGCATAAGGAAAAAAAAGGGAAAATAATAAGAAAATCATGATATTTACAGGAGAAAAAATATAGAAAAATTATGATATTTACTTGGCAGCGCCAGTACACCACCGATACCAAAAAATTATTATGCTGAGCCGCAAAGTAGGAGTGTGAACAACAAATTCTAGATAAAAATTCAGGTATGTTTCTATGCATTTTTCCTTTAAATTAATACACACAATTTGTGTGATGGAAATAAATTTCCGGTTTCGCCCAAAAAATCCTCAAAAATTTTCAAAATCACCAAGAAAATCCTCAAATATTAATTCCGGTCCATTTTGTTTCAATACTATCCGTTCGTCTTTTAAGCGATTCTTTAATTTTAAAAGTTGTTAAAATGCGAGAGTTATGTCTACTATTACATGTCCTTCACCAGTATCAGACAGGCAAAAGCAAACAAACTACACCATAAAAAAAGAAAAGAAGAATCAAAAAGCTAAGATATGCTGCATATCTAAAGTACATCATACCCAGTTGCACTTCATGGTACAATAATTACTTAATAGAAATAATTAAAGAAAACAGTACATCTACTGAAGAGTTTGAGTTTACCTGGATCTAGGAAATGTTTCTTCCTTTGGAGGTCCAGAAGAAATGATAGTCAAAAGCTGCAAGTCCCAATCTTTTTCTATGTAGGGAAATCTATTCAAAACTTTCAAATATATCTCGTACCTGTCTATCCACCCAATTAACCAGAGTTTCCCATGATAAACCTCTAGTAAACTTGTCAATTTGCTAACTATATACCTGCAAGAATCAATAGAAGCATCATCTCTTGCTAACAGTTTTAAATCTCCATAATTGACAACAACGCCTGTCCTTGAACTATGCATCATCATAGTTCCAATCTCATCAAACTTCAACTTCACTAATTCTTCATCATATTCTCCTGTAACAAACCTTAAGATCTCAGTCTCTATACAAATCACACTCAATCCATATACTTGTACAGGCAGGATTCCTCCTCCTCCCCTGTTGCTCTGTACCATTTCCAAGAAACTATTCATAGCACCCTTTGCACAAGTACCAAGAATAAGTGGATTTTTTCCTCTATTATTGACAAAAACCTCCCCAATTCTCCTGCAATCGTCTTCTCCCCCAGAAAAGCCCAAGAATGGGAAACTAAAAGCGCGATCCCCTTGATTGGTTAAAGTACACAAAAACAAGGGTGGTCCTCTGAATCTGAAGAGTTGATGAACAGGCTTAAGAATAGCAAGCTTAATATCGCAACTCCTGAAACCAGCCTCGCCAAACACTCTGCTCACAACAGGGTCATCAAGGATAGAAATTATGAGATTCCGCAACTCAACCTTCACAACTGCAACTGCTGACTGATTCTGAAGCTGTTGTTGATAAAAATTGAAATTCTCTGGCTGTCGTCTCTGGTTCGCTTGTGACCTCTTTATGGCTGCCATGAGAGAATTCGAAACAGGTGGATAGTCGACCCTGCTGCTGCTGGCCGATGAAGGCAACCGATCCATTGAAACCCCTAAGCAGAGCTCTAGAGCTTTGAATTGGACACGAACAGAGTATGCATTCTTCCTCGTACGAGAACATGCCTCGCGTAAACATGAAGAAGGAATCGATAGTAAGGAAGATACATAATGAAGAGATGTAGTTTGAGCATGGCCACGACGACCTGCCATGGCCACAGCATCATCGAGAGTTATGGAAGCTTCATGTGTCAAGCATTGCCTAGCAGTACTAACTGGTGTTGGCATCGTTTTAAAAAAAAAAAAGAAAAGTACTCTGTTGTTGCTCTAGTAAATGTGACACAGAGTACGGAATTCGTAACTTAGTAGCAAGAAAACATAAAATAAAAGCTACTAACAAAGAGCTGACAACAAAGTACGGAGTGGTAATATATAATAATACTCACTCATACTGCACTACTATACGAAAGAAAGAAAGTGAAATTGAGAAAATATAGTCGCAGAAGCTCTTAATAGAAACATCAAGTGTATGAGTTATTTAAGGGGTTTTTGGAAGGAAAGGGAGGCCCTAGGAGATGGTGGGGTAAGATGTTTGTTGATGGTGCTTGACACTGCTGGTGGCTGCTGTTGGTGGTGGGGGGACTTACCAGTAGGGGACCATTGAGTGAAAAAGGCAGGTGTAGGTGTTAACTGAGTATAGATTCTTTCGTATTACTGATCTTTGTTACCAATACTTGATGCATCCTGACAGTGAGAGAGATGCTGACTCCACTTATTAAATAATGGGCCAAATAGGACTCTAAACGTCACTTTCTACTTGGAGAATGCCCTATTTCAAGTGCACCAATATAACAACACTTTTCCATCCAATTCTATGTGAAACCGTATGTTCCTGTTTATTTAACCTACATTATTCTCCCCCTCTTTCTTATAATAAATAATCTTCCACCTCGTTGAGAATAGGTTCTTGTTGAGTCAGGCCTAATATGTTTTTTCTCTTTAGCGTCACATTAGAGTCGGACCAACTCCTATAACTCCCTCCGTTCATTTACTCTGTTCATTTGGGGAGTTTAGATTTTTCAATTTTGTGATTTTTTAAAGTAAAGTTATGTCAAATGTATCACAATATTTTTTAATTAAAGATTTTGTAATCATAAATATACCACGTTAAAAACTAAAATTAAAATGTTGCTGAAAATGAATGACATTCAAAACATACATAGTAAATTATTTCTAATTACAATAAAATGACATTCTTTTTTAGACAGACTAAAAAAAAGATAGTTCATAAAATAAGATGCAAAGAGTATTAATTATCAAATGTTAAATCCTCATATTCATGGGTGATTAAATTAAGGGTAATAAAAAGGTTTCAAATTTTAAAAAAGGTGACTCAAGTTTTAAGAATTAGATGTAAATGACAAGATTATGATTAAGATGTAATGATATTTGACTATTTTCAAATAAACCATTGTTACAATTCTTTACTGCTGAGGTATATTCGGTAACGTTGCAAGAGATGTTGAATTAGATGGAGCAGTTACTAAAATATATATAATAATAGTCAAAATATTTTTTTAGCAACTGGTTCATCAATTACTGCAACCGTTAAACCAAACATAATTATTAATGATTATGTTTTAGTAGTTGGTACACCTAGTCCACCACTTCCTGCAGCAGTTTATAGTAACTTCTGAATGTACTGCAATACTTGTTGCATCTGATGTTTTAACTGATGAAGTAGTTGTTGAATAAAATCAATAGTTGTTATATGTCTGTACTGTTTTATGATGTTGTGCTTTAAATTATAATTTATTTATAACATGATCAATGAGAGACAAAATAGTACTAGGATTTGATTGTTATGGTCAATGGGTTGAGTCCAACAATCGTTTTATTTGGCATTGAAAAGGCAAAAAATGATCAAGACAATAGCAATGATTGTGAATTGAGAAATCATGTATGAAGTTTTGTGAATCAAATTATTATTAATTGTGAATTAAATTGTAAGTCAAAAGATATTGTCATCACTTATATGCATTCTTGTGGTGAAAAAAGAGAGTGACTGACTCCATTTAGAATAAAAAAATCAAGTGAGTTTATAGATTTATTTGGAAGATGAAGGAAGATCCATTCTACGGAAATATATGGTTGAAAGGTTGGTAAAGAACCAAAATACATCTCAAAATCAACAAATGTTGAATGATGAATGTGATGTGATGGATACGCACATTCCAGATAGAGCAAGTGGAGGTGAGCATACGCCTACTCTAGGAGTTGCTAGCAACACACCAACAAATACACAATCAACAGAGCCAAATCATGTTCAAGATGATGAAACAAGTTTTTATAATTGTATGACATTTAAGAATAAGCAAGATTTAGATATTGCATTAAAAATGGCTTGTTTGAAGAAAGATTTTAGAGTAAAGAAGGTGATAAACTCGTATCTTGTATATTCTGTCAAGTGTGTACATGTTGAGTGCAAGTGGTGGTTGAGAGCTATGAAACTTAAAGTTGTGACAAATTTTACATTAGAAAGTATGAAAAGTTCCACATATGTGGTTCTCAACATTTGATGAGCCATAATCCACATGCTACGACCAAAGTAATTAGTGTACACTACAAAGATAAGTTTCCCAAGGATAAAGGCCCATTCACAAGAGATATGAGAACCTCACTTTGTATTGAATTGAGATGCAAGGTTAGTTATTGAAAACTTTGGAAGAGAAGTGAGATTGCAAAATATTTGATAAGAGGAATACACGAGCATAGATATACAGTGTTTGAAGTCTATCGTTATATGCTTAGCACTGTAAATTCAAAAACCAAAATGGCATTAGAGGTCGATGAAAATAGTAACTTTAAGTAACTTTTTTTTGGTCATGAGAGCTTGAATTCTTCGTTTTAGACATATGAGAAAAGTCATAGAAATTGATGGAACACTTTTAAAAGGCAAATATGATGGAGCTTTGTTGTCTGTTGTTGCACAGGATGCTAAGAAACATATTTTTTTGGTTGTATTTTGGGTTGTTGACTGATAGTATGATGCCTCTTATCGATATTTTTTTTAGTAAATAAGTAGTTTTATAGATGGTACTCCAAAATTGTGCCTAATTTTGGATATGCATCAAAGCATAAAAAATGATTTCAGTTGTCTAATCTTCTGCTCATTATGGTTGTTGCATGTGGCACCTCGGTAAAAATATTCGAACCAGTTTCGTGATGGAAGAATCATCTATCACTTTTACAAGGCCGTACAAGCATACAACGTAAGTAAGATTAATGATCACTTCAATCAAACAAGAGATATAGTTCGAGGGGCTACCACACATCTTGAAAAAATTGAATTTCATAGATGGAGCAGGAATTTTTTTTGGGAAATAGGTCTATGCTATTAACTACTGCAATTGTTCCATTAACTGCTGCTAAAGTTGATGCTTCTATTGCAGTAACGATTGAATCTACTGCAACATCTATAATATCTTCTTTTCACGATCCAAAATAGATCACAACTAAAGAAGGATAAATAAAACAAAAACAAACTCAGACATAATATGACAAATCACCCCAAATCTAGAGTCATGAGTGTACAAGAGAATCTAGGCAATATAGAAGTGTAAATACACATGTTTAAATGAAATGCAAGTCTGTCTCATAGAATTTGATACAAGTTTAAAAAAGAAATTAAAGAAAAACCCAAAGATCCACGCTTGAAGTCTGAGCCTCACCGTTAAGATCTGAATAATAATGATAACACTCAGATAGAATGATCAACTATATTATCCTGAACCTTGTGCACAATCTGTATAGAGAAAACAAGGTAGGGGTGAGTATACCGAAATATACCCAATAAGTTCAACTGACTGGGTAAAAGAAATCCAAATAAACATGTAATAATATAGAACCCTATCCCTACATACAAAAAGGTTAGCACAAAATAAAATATATACAATAATAATGAGCTCAGATATCCTCAAGAGGCCATGATGCCATATACCCAAAATGTGAAATATAATGCAGAACTCATCAATACAAATACTAAGGGTGTCACAACCTTGACAGGTATAATGCAGAATTCATCAATCCAAATATTAAGGGTTTCACAACCTTGCCACATGTCCCTAGTCAAGTAATATCAGAATATCACAACCTTGCAACCTGTCCGTGGTTAAGTAATTTAGAATGCCACAACCTTGCCACCTTTCCCTGGTCAAGTGATAATATGATGTCAAGTCCTTGCTATCTACCTGTGATCAAGGTATATGAAGTATGAATCTCATCCTTGCCTCTGGTCCGGGTCAGGGGTGATACCAAAGTGAGTCATAAAGCCCTTGCCTCCTACTTGGGTCAAGGAATGTTTTGAGCCACATATAATAGATGTAAAACAACAGTGCAATTCAAATATGCATGTAAACATGGAATAATATTACAATAGGAATACTAATGCATGAATCTCATACTAATAATATGTACTCAAGGAGTAATATCAAGTGCCACAGCTAATGCCCATACCATTATTATGTTTTAGATCATCATAATTATATTAGTAATCAAAAGTGTCAATAATATCGGACCTTACTCATCCCAAGTATGTATGAATATCGATATTATCGGACCCGATCCATCCCAAATGTGCAAGTATGACAATTTTACTATACCTAACTCGTCCCAAACATACAAATATCACAATGCCACTGGACCTAACTCGTCCCAAATATATAGATATAACAATGATATAGGACCTAACTCGTCCCAGCATTACCAGTATAACAATAATACTGGACCATACTCATCCCAATTGGTCTCACAAGTCTCATTTAGTCACATTCTATCTCAAGTCCTTATCATTTCATCATAATACATCCCAGATCATCAATAGGATCAAAATTATACCACAGTTCGGCTCAACCAGAATCACTTTCCACCATCATTTCAATAGATCAGCTCAATTACACAATCATCCTTCTAAATCTTGCAATTATCATATGAACAAGATCAATAACTCAAATTCAGTCCCAAAAGGTTCGTCGAACCTACCTCGATGTTAAAATCGCACTCGAACAAGCTTTCAGTCAACTCAAATCTTCAAATCGAGCCTCTAATGCAATCAACCACTATAAAAAATAGTTACTACTCATTACGAGAAATATTTTGGTACCTATATTGGCATAATTTAGGCTTAGGGGTAAAATAGTCAAAAATAAGGCTAAACTTTGAAAGTCTCAAATTTGAAAATTAATTTTGAAATCAATTTCCACCAAAAAATAAAATTCATAGGAGAAAATTTTATTAAAATCAAGCTTAAATTGAATGAGAAATCAATAGTTAAAATTTGAAATCAAGCTTAAAATTGAATGAGAAATCAATAGTTAATTTCATGAAATCAAAGACAAAATCAAAATAAAATTCATAGAAACTGATTAGTTTAGTGTTAGAAACACTTACCCAACAAGAATCTTCGAAAATCTTTCTTCAAAATCATCTCAAAAAATTTAGAAGTTCAAAAATAGATTAAAAATGGTATTTTACAAATTTAAAACTCTACAAGTATAAAAACTACTCCGCGATCGCGAGCCCATCCTGCGAACGCGAAGACCAATTAGGCCACAACTCCATAAATGTGTGACCTGGTCCGTGAATGTAGATCTCAACAGAGTTACACCTTCGCAAATGCAGAGGCTTCTCCGCGAATGTAGAGAAGAAGTATACCTGCACCAGATATTAGCAAGTCAACAATGCCAAGTCCAATTTTCCTGCTCGGGATGGACCCCTAAACTCATCCGAACACAGAATTTCACAAACCAAATATGTATCCATGCCAGAAATAATAATCAGGACTCAAAAGAATCATCAAAAATCAATATCATGGCCTCCTATCCACAATTACCAATGCAAGTCGATAAAACTAGTTTAAAACTTCAAGATATCAAAACTGCCCTCGGCAACTCCAAAAATTAATCCGAGACTATTTCTAGTATTAGTTTTACTAGCGGGAACTAGTGAAATTGTCAAAATTTTGATCCGAGCTTCCAAACTCAAAAGGTTGACCAGAGTCAAATTTTGGTCCCAAAAATGACTAAAATCATAATTTTGGGCCTCAAAACTTCTTTTTTACTCCAAATTCAGTTCCGCAACTTCCTGTAATTTAGTTTCAATATTTCAAAGCTAATGAAATTGAGGGAACCCCAGTCTGACCTTCGAAACTGAGAATGACACAAAAACTCATTTTTTCAACAATTTAAGCCTTCAAAAATGCCAAAATTCATATTTTCAACCTTTAAAATTCAAGATTCCAGGTCCAACTATTTAAATAGTCCAAAATAGTCCCAAAGCAACTTATAAAAGGATGCAATAGTAATTTTCACAAAAAATGCTAAAAATGACCAACCAAGTCATTACATCATTCATCACTAAAAAAATATTCATCCTCAACATAAGGAAAAAGTGAAGTACCAGAAGCCACAAAAAAACTGGGATATCTGACCCGAATGTTAGACTCCAACTCCCTAGTAACTTCATCCAGAATGGTACCACCACTGAACCTTTATAGAAGGTATATCTTTGGATCTCAATCTTCGGACCTACTTGTCCAATATAGCTATAAGTTCCTCTTCAAAGGACAAATCTGGACCCAACTCAACAGAGTCATAAGAAATAACATGTGACTCATCTTGAATATACTAGCGGAGCATAGAAACAAGAAAATAGGATGAACAGAGAATAATTTCGGTGGTAAAATTAACTCATAGGATACCTCACCAACTCTCTTCAAAATCTCTAAAAGGGCCAATGAATTTGGGACTAAGCTTGTCCCTCTTCCTGAATCTCATTACACCCTTCATGGGTGAATATAGCCAATAGAGAACTCAAGAGGCCTAACCCTCCTATCAACATAACTCATCGGGCAACTTTATGCGATCAAAATTTTACTCTGAATTAGTCAAACCCGATCCATGGCATCTTGAAGCAAATCAACATACAATGCCTCACTTGAACCTGAATCAAACTATCTAATGGGTGATCTATACCTCCGGCCATCCAAGGCCTCAAATAGTGCCATACGGATACTAGAATAGTAATTGTTATATGCAAACTCTGCCAATGGTAAGTGCTGGTCTCACCAGGCCCTAAAATCAATAACTAGACCCTAAGCATGTCCTCCAACACATGAATGGTGTGCTCTGACTGACCATCAATCTGAGGGTGAAAAGTTGAACTCCAATCCACTCTAGCACCCAAACTATATTATAAAGCCTGCCAAAAGTGAGAAGTAAACACAGATACTCTGTTTAATACTACAGACACTGGAACACCATGCAATCTAACAATGTCCCAGATATATAACTTAACCAACTGCTTCACACTATAGCTAGTCTTCACTGGTAAGAAGTATGCTGACTCGGTCAATCGATCAATGACCACCCAAACTGAACCAAACTTGCCTAAGGCCATAGCTAAACCTGTACAAAAATCCATGGTAACTCTTTCCCACTTTTACTTAGAAATGGACATCCTTTGCATCGACCCACCGAGATTTTGATGCTCCTACTTCACTTGTTGACAATTCAAATACTTTGCCATGAACACGACTATGCCTTTGCTTATGCTAAACCACCAATAATGCTGTTTAAGATCATGATATATCTTAGCCACACTCAAATGAATGAAATATCTAGTACAATGGACCTCCTCTAGTATCAATTTCACCTAATTCCCAACTTTAGGCATACAAACTCTGCCATTAAGCCTCACAACACCATCAGAATCAATAATAGCCGCATTGGCTTCACATCTCAACACTTTGTCATGAATTATGCATAATCTGGGGTCCTCAAACTGGTAAGCACATATTTGATCAAGGAAGGAAGATCTAGCCTCAAGAAAGGCCAAAACACTCTGAGGAGGAGAAATATCCAAAAGGACCGTCTTCCTAGCAAGTGACAAAACCTCTAGAGCTAAGGGCCTCTCCCCAACCCTCAAGAATACCAAACTCCCCATACTAGTAGCCTTTCAGCTCAAAGCATCTGCTACCACATTGGCCTTCTGGAGGTGATATAGAATAGAGATATCATAGTTCTTAAGAAAAAATAAATATATAAAGCAATGCTCATGTTTAGATTAGGCTGAGTAAAGATGTATTTGAGACTCCAGTGATTGGTAAAGATCTCAAAACACACCCCATGAAGATAATGCCGACACAACTTCAACACAAACACAAACACAAACATAGCCAACTCCAAGTCATGGGTAGGGTTGTACTTCTCATTCACCTTCAATTGTCTGGAAGCATAGACTATCATTTTCCCATTTTTGCATCTATATACCACACAAACCCACACCTGAAGCATCATAATATACCACAAATTAAACTCCCTCCTCGGGTAAAGCAAGAATATGTGCTGAAGTCAACAAATCTTTGAGCTTTGGGATTTTTAATTCACAATCATCTAACCATTGGAATGCTACAACCTTCTGAGTCAATAGGGCTTCTATGGATGAGAAAGCCTAAACAAAATGTCGATAATAACCTACTATAACAAGGAAACTCTAAATCTTAGTCACAGAAGTAGGCTTAGCCCACTCACAAACAATTGTTACCTTGGTCAGATCAACCATAATACCCTCTTTTGACACAACATGGCTAAGAAATACAATAGACTCAAGCCAAAACTCGTACTTTGAGAACTTAGCATTCAACTTCTCTTTCCTCAATCTCTTAAGTACAGTCCTCAAGTGTTGAACATGATGTGCCTCACTCTTGGAGTAAAGCAAGATATCATCTGTGAACACAATCACAAAGATGTCTAAATAGGTCCTGAACACTCGATTCATCAACTCCAAAAAAGCAGCTCGGGCATTAGTCAACTCGAATGACATAACCATAAACTCATAATGCCTATAATGGGTCTTGAAAGTTGTTTTCAGGATGTCGGACTCCTGAACTCTTAACTGATGATAACTGAACCTCAAGTCAATCTTGGAGAATACTAGGGCTCTTGGCAACTAGTCAAAAACATCGTCAATATGAGGCAAAGGATATTTGTTCTTGATAGTCACTTTGTTGAGTTAGCGATAGTCAATACAAATATGCAGAGTGCCATCTTTTTGTTCACGAATAATACAAAACCACTCCAAGGGGATACACTAGGACGAATAAAGCCTTTCTTCAACAAATCTTCCAATTGTTCTTTCAAATCCTTCAATTCAGCTAGAGCCATCCGATAAGGAGCAATATATATGGGCTTAGTGCCTAGCTCTACATTAATTGCAATGTCAATATCACGATCCAGAGGAACACTAGGCAAATCAGTCAAAAATATATCCATAAACTCTCTAGGAACCCTAGTAGACTCTGATTATAGGGACTCTTGAGAAATAGTTCGAAAATGAGCTAAATAATACCCTTAGCATAGGAACTAACTGCTCCAGTCCATATAAGGTCATCGTCTTTGAATAACAGTCAAGAATATCATGATAAGGTGACAATCACTCCATACCCAATATCACGTCAAAATCTACTGTATCTAGAAATATTAGATCAACAACAACATCTCTGCTCATAAAAGTCACAATACAATCCCAATAGACCTGATTCACCACTAAAGATTCACCTACTAAGGTGGATACACATATAGGCTCGGCAAGTGACTCACATATAATATAAATATAAGAAGCAAAATAGGCTGATACATATAAATAAGTGGAACCTGTAACACTGAAGCTGATCAATGGCACACTAAAACTATACCTGTGATAACTGCATCAGAAGCCTGTGCCTCTGCCTTATCAGGAAAAATATAGCAAACTCTACTACCACTACTAGCTTGTGGGCCTCTACAGGCACCACCTCTCCCTATATCATGACCTCCTCTAGCACCACCCCTAATGCCCTGAGAGGTGTCTCTAACTACTGTCTGAGGTCTTGTAGTCTGAGTAGGAGGCACCTGATATGGACAACGGTTGGTATGGTTCCCAACATCATAAAAAATATTACAAGCCTTGGGGTGTCACCCTCGAGATTACTGCGATGAAGAGCCACCATATCTAGTTAAAATAAGGGAACTATTTTGATTTATTTGTGTAGGCCTATATTTGTCAACATTGTCAGATGTAAGAAGAGCTGCCTGAACTGCCCGACCTTGATGGCCTTTCCTTTAAAATCCTCATTCATGTGGCAGGTGTCTACTAAACTAACTATGCTGTCAAAATCTCTTCTTTCCACCCTACTTATCATGCCTAATGCACTCTATCATACGTCATGATCCATAATGCTCTGAAAAGTGCCTCTAGCCAACACTAAGGAAGCTATAGCCTCCTGAAGATACCTTGCCAAGCCCTTGCCAAGCCGTCAAATCCTCTTGAACTCAGTAGGAATACTGGACAGAAGGCATGGAATATAGCCTCATAATTAGAAACAGACACAAAGCCCTACTATGGTCAATCAAACCAATTTCTATGACTATCTTAGAGGCTATATGGCACGAGCTTCTCAAAAAATATCTCGGTGAAGTTTCCCCTAGTCATAGCTGGAGATCTAATAGGTTGGTGATATAGATTTGACCTCCACCACTCTTTGGCAAGGACGGTGAGCTGGTATGAAATATAGGCAACTCTATGCGACTCAAGAATAGCTAGGTTACATAACTGTTCCTAGCACTCTAACAAAAAATCATAAGCTCTATCATTAGGTGTGCCATCAAAATACGGTAAAGCCAATCATACAAACCTCTCAAAACTCTTCTACTCTGTTGTAGACATAGCTGAGCTAGCAGAAGATGGTTGCACCACAAACAAAGGAGGTGCAATTGATGGAGAAACAACCAAACTCTAAAACTAAGTAGCCGAACTCGGTCTAGATACTTAAAGTGGAGTAATAACATTCATAGGAGGGTATGCTGGAGTTGAAGAAGGACCCAAATGAATCATAGTTGGCTCAGGTGGAGCACTAGAAGGACCAATCGATCTGGTAAAAATTGATATCTCAACAATAGCTGGGGCTGGAGGAGCTCCCTCCAATTTGGCCAATAATTGCATAACTAGCTCCTAAACTGACGGTGTAAGGGATAGAGCTAAAGACTGTGGAATAGGATCAATAGTCCTCTCTAGAACTATAGTAGACTTTGTAAAAGTCAATCATTCTATGTCTTGGGTGGTGCTACCACTCTAAAAATCCTTTGGCCCCTGGCCTTATCATGAACTCTACCTCAACCTCAAGTGGGAGTTATATCGGTTCACTCGGGCCCTACCATTGAGCGACAGGATCGAGCAATCGATATTTACACAGAAAGAGTAGATTAGATACTTTCAAATAGGTGATATGAATACATACACGAATAGAAGCAAGGTGTGAAAAATCTACCTATTAAACACACCGATTAATGAGACTTTACTAGACACCCTACTCTTGATTCAAGAGCACAATAAACCTGGAGTTCTGATACCAAACTTGTCAAGACCCAAAATGGATTTTACCTAAAGAAAGATAGATAAAGCAAAACAAACTCAGACATAACATAACAAATCACCCAAAATATGGAGTCATGATTACAAGAGAATTTAGGCAATATAGATGTGTAAATATACATGTCAAAATGAAATACAAGGCTATATCATAGAATCCGAAAAAAGTCTAAAAACGAAAATAAAGGAAAACCCAAGGATCCACAATGACTCAAAGTTTGGGCCTCACCATTGAGATCTGGATGATAATGATAACACTCAGATAGAATGATCAACTATATTATCCTAAACTCTGTGCACGATTTGTATGGAGGAAACAAGGTAAGGGTAAGTATACCAAAATGTACCTAGTAGGTACAACTGACTGGGTAAGAGAAATCAAAACATGCATGTAATAATGTAGAACCCTATCCCTGTATACAAAAAGGTTATCACAAAATACAATATATATAATAATAATGAGCTCAGATATCCTCAAGAATCTATGATGCCATATACCCAAAAGGTGAAATATAATGCATAACTCATCAATCCAAATACTAAGGGTTTCACAACCTTGCCACCTGCCCCTAGTCA
This sequence comes from Solanum sejunctum, assembly GCA_025642045.1. Classification (NCBI taxonomy): domain Eukaryota; kingdom Viridiplantae; phylum Streptophyta; class Magnoliopsida; order Solanales; family Solanaceae; genus Solanum; species Solanum sejunctum. The sequence continues at coordinate 1,435,811 of JAOTQJ010000049.1, read as the reverse complement.
AGTAATATCAGAATGTCACAACCTTGCAACCTGCTCGTGGTCAAGTAATTTAGAATGCCACAACCTAGCCACCTTTTCCTGGTAAAGTGCTAATATGATGTCAAGTCCTTGCCATCTACTTGTGGTTAAGGTATATGAAGTATGAATCTCACCATTGCCTCCTGCTCAGGTCAAGGAGGTGGTACCAAAGTGAATCATAATGCCCTTGCCTCCTACCTGAGCCAAGGGATGTTACAAGACATACACAATAAATGTAAGTCAAGTGCAATCCAAATATACATGGAAACATGGAATAACATTACAATAGGAATACCAATGCATGAATCTTATAATAATCATATGTACTCAAAGAGTAATATCAAGTGTCACAGCTAATGCCTATACCATCATTATATTTTAGATCATCATAGTTATATTAATAATAAAGAGTGTCATTAATATCAAATCTTATTCGTCCTAAGTATGCAAGAATATTGATATTACTAGACCTAACTCATCCCAAATATACAATTATAGCAATGTTACCAAACCTAACTCGTCCTAAACATACAAATATAACAATGTTACCGGGCCTAACAGGTCTTAACAATACATGTTTAACAATAATACTGGACCATAGTCATCCCAATTGGTCTCAGAAGTCTCATTTAGTTGTTCCATCTCATGTCCTCATCATTTCATTATAATATATCTCAGATCATCAATATGATCAAAATGATATCACAGTTCGGCTCAACTAGAATCACTTTCCATCATCATTTCAACACATCAACTCAATTACATAATTATCCTTCTAAATCTTTGAGTTATCACAAGAACAAGATAAATAACTAAAATTCAGTCCCAAAAGGTTAGTCGAACCTACCTTGATGCCAAAATTGCACTCGTACAAGCTTTCTATCAAAGCAAATCCTCTAATCGAGCCTCCAAGTTGATTAACCACTATCAACAATAGTTACTACTCATTAAGAGAAGCATTTTGATACCCATATTTGGATAATTTAGACTTAGGGAAAAAATAGTCAAAAATTAGGACTAAAATTCGTAATTCTCAAATCTGGAAAATGATTTCAAAATCAAGTTCGACTAAAAAAATAGTGTTCATAGGAGAAAATTCCATTAAAATCAAGCTTAAATTGAATGTGAAATTAATACATTAAATTTGGAAAATATAGTCTAATATTCCCCATTTTGGATTTTCTATTTCATAAAATCAAAGACAAAATCTAACAAAAACATTCTCTGTATAACTCTCTCTCTTACTAACAGATACTAACATATACTAATAGTTATGACAGTCACCAAAATAGCTGGCGTTCCACCGGAAGGCCACTCTATGCCACCAAAACTGACACAACAAATAGATAATGGGGAATCTACCCCAGAACACTTTGATACTTCCAATTCCTCTTGTGGATCCTTGCAAACTAGATGAGGAATTATTGAGAAATCACAATATCACTGATACGTCAAATCTAAGAGGAAATTTTGGGTTTTCAATGGTAGCGGATAAATTTCACTTGCTAATTTCTAAAATCATCAAAATGTTGATGCCTCTACAGTGGTGTGCGTGAAATTTGAAGATATAAATTTGAGGGGTTACAGTCTCCACAATACAGGATGTTATATCATAGGAGAAAATCATCACCAACAAGGTTACAAGTATCAATGCTGGAGCCATATCGAATATAAAAGGGCAAAAAGATCTCTAGAAAGAGGTGATTAGGCCAATTTAAGTAGAGAATCTCGCATAGAATAGTACTACTTCTCAATGTATAAACCCTACAGCCTCAATTGTGGGAAGTGGAAAAGTGGATCACCAAAAGACTGATAATAAGGACAAAATGTAGAGTCAAGGTAACTCTTATTCCATTAATTAATCTAACCAACCAAACCTAGTTGATGTTGCTTCTATTGGGCAAGATCGAGGTAAATAAAAAGAGCCTAATGTTATTAACTGACTCCTCATGACAAGTATAGTTATCATAAGGTAGATAGTACAAGAGTGAATAAGAATTAATATATGACCCTGAATCCCAATAGGTAATCCGGTGAGAACAAGCTGACAGAGGGGCAATATCCTAAAATGCAAGCTCCTAAACTCTATAACCTTACTAAAACTCACTTCCAATTTCCCAAGGAAAACTAGACAAAATTATTACCCCCTCCCCCACAGTAGGATCTTGTTGAAACTAATACTTAAAAAGCTAGTTCTACTCTCAGTAGCTTCCCTAAAGCTAATCAAGTGCCTAAGCCAACTCCCTATACATTGTTCATTCTTATGCTACCAAGTTGAGAGCTAGCCAGGCCAAAAGTCCTCCTTTCTTCACTACTAGATAGGGACTGCCTATAATGATATTCATGAAGGAAGATTTCATGGTAAATTTGGTTTCTAAATGCAAATATACTTTGATTAAAAAGTTCTGTAACACCATGCCTAAAGTTGAGTTGATTAAAAGGAGCTTTATCCAGCAAACTCAACTGATAGGAGGCATTAAGATTACTCATTTTAATGCTAGGTGCACGCGCGCGTTCGCGCATACACCTGTACACACACATACATACACATACATATATATATATATATATACATACACACATATTGATCTGGACAATAAAGATGAGTATCTTGCTATTCTAAATAAGCAAAGAATGTACATAGAAGGCCAATGATTTGCTGTCAAAATATAACACTTTTGATGCTTAAAACTTAAAATTTTGTGTGTTCTGATAGTGATGTTAGTAGATTTGATATTTTTTTTGTTTGTTTTGCAAGATTACAAGGTTGGCATGATTTTTGGGCTAAGTATGCAGAAATTGCAGAAGTTGTTGTTCTGCAACACCTTTTATGGACCATGGATATTTCCACGGGCGCTAAAGTAGGTCTCATAGCAAAATTCAATGACGGGGAGATATTCTGAAGTTTAGTCTACAAGCATGTAGATGAGCTGTGAAAGTTTCTATGAGTCGTAGACAAGGTATCATACCCTGAGGATCGGAAAGTGGGGAGTTACTGAAAAGTCATCAGATGAAATCGTCCATAAGCCGTAGAAGTATATAGTGCCCATAGATGGGTCTCATAGAAGTCACCCCCAGGTTTGTATAAGGAATCCATGAAGCTCTGATTACGACTCATAGAACTTTATACGACCCGTAGAATTGTCCGTAGAGCCTATTGACCCATTTTTCCTATTTTCTTTTGTTTTGTATTTTAAAAATTATAAAAGGTTTTTTAGGTTAATTATCGTATAGAACATGTGAGAGTCAATAAGAGAGAGTGAAAAATATTGTGAGACACTTGGGAAAACAATATTTTGTGATCATTAATTCATACTTGTGATCTTTATTAAAGAGCTTGGATTTCTTGTTCTTAATTCCATTGTGTAAGTGCTTAATTATGCTATTCAATGTCATGATTCTGCCACAAATAGAGTTTCGGAACCATTAAGAACTAATAAGGTAAAACTAGATAATTCATAATTCCTGGAAAATGTGGACGCATGTATTACTTAATTTTCTCTGATTTCAATGCTTTTTAATAGTGGCCAATGTTAGAACTCGCCTAGTGTTACTGACTGGATCAAGGTAGTAACGAATAGAAAAGGAAATTAATTAACAATATTCGCTTGATGTTTCTCATCTAATCAACCAAACTAGATCAAGATGAGGTTGTACTAGGACAATAGGTAAGGGTTAGTAATGTCATACTATAGGGATGGATCAAATCACGTAGTAGAATTTACCTCTCGCCTAGATCAACAGGTTTGGTAAACATAACTTACCAAATAACATGCTACACACTAGAAAAGAATTTGATTGTCTGATAATATCAAGTTATGGAATCATGGGGAACACATTACCCTAGTTACTTTTCATACTGATGTCACATTTGTCTTAGTTTGGGATGTCTTTCTATAGTTTTTGCAAGCCCTCGAGGAGATAAGTTTTCTAATCAACTCGAACTACTTGAAATTCTTCTAAGTCTATCATATTTCCTGTGGGATCGATCCTAACCTCGGTGAGTTTATATATCTTGACAACAATCGCTTTAACCTTCAAAAAGGCGGTATAGCTTTCATGACATCATAATTTAGGCGCCGTTGCTAGGGAATACGGCTAGAATTGTTTAATTTGAATAGTTCAAAAATTAATTCTTATTTCTCTCATCTTACTTTTTTTGTTTCAGCATGCAGGTGTAATGTATGCAAAATATGTGAAGTTGAGGCATTCCCTTGATTCCGTTTGATCCAATTATCCAAAGAACACTGAGAAGAATGACCTAAGATAATATGAACAATATAGTTAATGTAGCTCTGAATCATAACCAGAATGAGAATGACAATAACTCAGCTTTGCTTGAGGACATGGATCCACAACCATACTATCTCAGTGCCGATTATCAATGGAACCAATAGCATCTGAATCCTATGGCTATGGATATTACTGGAGCTATTGTGTTACCACAACTGCCAGATGTTTATTATTTCGAGTGGGTTACTTTAAATGCTATAGAAACACTGGTTATTCATAGAACTACCGTCAGAGGATCTGCATAGCCATCTATATAACTTTATGTTTGTCTGTTAGAGTGTAATGGGAAACCAGGATCTATCTATGGATTCTATGGGCTTCAAATCTTCCCATTGTCTCTAACATGCAATGCAACACTATGGCTATCTGAGCTCCCACAAAGTTCTATCACCAGCTTCGCTGAACTATAGAAGGCCTTTTTAGAGAGGTTTTTCTCTAGATTGAAGAAACTTAAGTTGAAGGACCAGATCAATATGTTTATGTAACTTCCTGGTGACTCGATCAGTACCATATGGGAGAGGTTCACAAAGTGTTTGAGGAGTATCCTAACTACAAGATCATAGATAATACCTTGGTGGAGATCTTCTATCGTACCCTGGATGAGATAGCCAAGCATATGATGATACTATCATGGGTGGCATATTTCTAGATCAACTATTTTTAAGGGTTGTTGAGAAGTTGGAAAGGTGGTCAAGATGAATCGTGCATGGGGAGCAAGAGATAGGTACTCTACCAAAAGCTCATGTGTAGTCAGTATTAGTTCAGCACAAGATAAAATAAATGAGGATATGATACAAGTGCTTGCTCGATTAGTACCAAGATGGAGTTATTTATGAACTAGAATCAGGAACGAGTTAATGCAGTCACTCATCAGCCTCCATGAGCACATATATATGAGGAGCCTTACTATGAGGAGAACACTTGCTTCATTGTTGATCAGATGGCGGGTTTTTGGACCAACATCCAAGGGTCCAGTTAGGACTATTGGCACCAAGATCAAGGAAACCAAGGTCAGAGCTATAGGAGGGATAGTGCCTTTAGAGATAACAATTGTGGAGGTCACTATAATACAAACATAGGCCATCACAGAGATACTAATTGGTGTTATAGAGATAGTTACAGAAATGACCCTTATATGCCACCGCATTATCGTGATGCAAGTGTTGATAGCTCTAGAGTTTAGGAGATATTTGATCATTTGTTAAAGAAGGCTAGCACATTGGATGAGACCTTAAGGGGGTTGAAGTCTGACATCTCTAGCATTAATCAAAAGATTAAGTCTCATTCTGTTGCCATCAAACAACTAGAACAACAATTCAGTTGAATATTAACTCAACTCAACTAGTGATAGGAAGGTACATTGCCGACAACACAATTTAAAACCCAAAGAATGAGGGATAGTATATGGCGGTGACTACTCATGGTGGTAAGCAAACCATTGATCCTTCTATGCTAGTTGATGATAATAATGTTCAAGAGGAGACAGTTGAGGTCAATTATGTAGAGACCAGAGATAATCATGCCAAGGATAGTGATGTTACAGAGGTGCCACAGAAGTTGAAGCCCATTATTAGACCTACTCTGCCCTTCCTTCAAAGAGTCAAAATAAAGCAGGAGGAAGGTAAATTCAAGCACTTTCTCTTCATACTAAAACAACTCTCCATCAATGTTCGTCTCATTTAGGTATTGGAGAGGATGCTAAGGTATACGAAGTTCATGAAGTACTTGGTCACAAAGAAATGGACTTTAAGTCTTGAACTCTCCCAAGAGCTTCAATATTGCAGTGCTATTGCTACGAGGTCCTAAGTGCAGAAGCGAGAAAATCCTGAGCATTTACTATGCCCTGCACTATTGGAGATGTGGAGTTCGCAAGAGCATTATGTGATCCTGGTGCCAGCATAAACCTGATTCCATTTGCAGTCTTCAAAAAGCTAGGATTGGAAACCCTTACTTCGACAAGCATGTAATTGTTGATGGTTGAACGCACAGTGAAAAAGCCTATGGGGATACTCTATGGCATCCTTGTCAAAGTAGAGAGTTTATATTCCCTAGAGACTTTGTGATCCTTGATTGCAAAGTTCGACTTCGAAGTCTCAATTATCTTGGGAAGGCCTTTCATAGACATTGGTTGAGAATTAGAGGATATGGAGGTTGGCCAACTCAAGTTTGGATTGAATGATGAAGAAGTTGTATTCAACATCTATTAGTCAATAAAGAGGGTATACGACTTGAAGATAGATGTTTGGGAACCTGTTGAAGTCTAAGTAACTAAGTTGTCCAAGTCATGCCGCGACAATAAATCAGCCACTACTTGGGAGGGACCCCAAGATATTTGATGTAATAGTGGTAGTTTGTTTTATTTTTAGCCTTTGGACTTTTAGGTAGTTTAATTTTTAGTATTGTATTGTAATTTTTGGGCATTAGAATAGTTGCATACAGGGTAACAGTGTGTTCTATGAAGAATATGTAGGTATATGACCAAGTCAGCCATTTTGGCTGAAAAGGCATCAAGAAGTGTTTCTAGGATTGGTTTTATGGGCTATATGTAACACTACGACCCATACACTATTAGTAGAACACTTCCAATGAGAAAACTTTCTGCACTCTAATCCATAAGACAACATTATGGCTCATAAATAAAACTACGAGCCATGAATGTGGCTTGCGGATTCAAGGTAAGTTTTCTACTGTTGACTAAGTGTTGGAGGTTTCTACAACCAACTTTACGAGTTGTATTTAATTATACGGCTCGTAGATTGGTCCATGAAATCCATCTCTCAAAACTAGAGTTTGGGCAATCCACGAAACCGAGATCATCGGGCTGTAAAATCTTCTATGGCCCACAGTCAGGGTTTCATAGAAGCCTGGGCCCAATAATTTTGGCCGACCTGGTCAAAGTATAAATAGGGGGATCAAATAACTTTTATCCCCATTCTTCATAAAAATATACTCAAAATACCTAACTCGTACCCTAAGCATTTTCCAATCACCATCATCCGATCACCATCTCTTTTTTTGGCAACTTTTTTCTGCCACCTTCGATAGCCCTAGGGTTCACCCTACTCGACTCCTCTAATTTTTAGAACTTTTTTCACTCAATTTGGTATGTTCTTAGCCTAAAATACTTTTAAACATTGAAATTGTTGTGATTAGGTTGAAATGAATTAATGGGCATGGTAATTCGATTTGTATAGGTTCAAATCCACGATTGCCATTGTATATGCTTAAGATTTAATTGATAATAATGCGTTTCTAGTGCTTGAATTATGTCAAAAGCTAGAAACTTATGTGTGCATCTATGTTTGTATGTTTGAATCATGTATGTGAAAACCATGTTGTCACATGTCATTTCAATTGAATAGACCATATTTCTTGAAAATTGATATGTGATTACATATGTGTGCTTTGATGTTTGTACATTCAAACGAGGTCAATTTGCTCGGGAGACATGTAAAATGATATTCAATAGGGCCGTATGTGAACATTACATGTGGGGTGTTAGGTATTTGTTGAAAACATGTAGGGGTGCATAATGCTTCAATCTTGACTTAAATGTTGAAGATGTCATTTGAGGGTCCGTTTGATTGACTTGGAGAATCAAGACTTCGTGGTTTTTCAAACAACAAGGGGCTTCTATAGCCAGTGGAACATTCTACGAGCCATAGTTTCCCCTTGTATAAAATGCCAGAAACTTGATGTTTCTGAGACTTGATCAGACGAGACCTTCTATGAGCTATAGATCAATTTATGACTTGTACAACAGTCGTGTAGATCCCTTCCTGGAAAAATTCACCATTGGAACACTTTTACGACTCAGTCTATGACTCATAGAATCTTTTATAAGTCATACTTGGTCTTGTAAATGCAATTCTAGTAACCAAAATTTATGCACTCTATTTCTACGAGGGCCTTCTATAGCCTGTAGTTTTTACCATAGCCCATAAAAATGCCTTCGTAGACTTATCTATGGCAATTTCAAAAATATTCTTGCTTTTCATTCCTATACTTATGGGTCTTATTTTGTACACTAAATATGTGTGTTTTAGATACTATGGCTTCCAAGGAAAGGAGAGATGAAATCAAGGCCCTACGGTGGAGACTAAAGGATGAGCGATCAGGAGTTCAGGGCACCTCTGAGGCTTGTGGATCACTTGAGGAGCTCAGTGTTCAGCCTGCCTTAGATGCTGAGCGACCTTAAACATGGGCTGCCACCAAATAGACCTAAACTTAGGCTATCATTATCCTCTATCCCTACCCCAAAGAGAGAGGTGACAAAGATAGCAATTCTATTTAGATGACTCCATCCAAAGAGGATTTCGAGTCAAGATCCGAGGATGAGTCAGAGAAATAGTCCTCTACCGCACCATAGACATCACTATCACCTCTAGATATTCTATCTAGCCATGGTGTGTTGAGGATATACGGGCCATCTACATGGAGGGTATACAGAAGAATGAGTTGGGCGACTAGATTGTTCCATTTTTGAGAAGCCCTAGATTATTACTTCGGGATCGGATAGTGTTCTAGGCCTGCAAGACACTATCTTGGCTCCAGTGGCTGGCTGGATTATGAGGGAAGTAATCTTCAACCATGGTTTAGGAGTTTTATATATTTTATGCCGCGACCATTCTCAGCTCTCTTCCAGAGGAGAAGAAACCCCTTACTCAGCCCAAATTGACATATACCAGTATGAGGGGTTGGTAGGTGGATATTCCTCACCATCTGCCATATGTTATTCGGGTATGAATTCCCTGCCCCTGGATCTATAACCGAGTATGACAAGAGATTGGGGTAGAATAAGGATAAGACCCTAATGAGAGACACAGACTATAGGTCCAGCTTGATGAGACAGGTCACCGACCAATTTACAGAGTAGGGCCTAGATGCTGAGTGGATAGTTATGTTGGCAGAGCCTATTACGAAGGCCTCAATTAGTTTCGCTACCAAATTTTGATGGGTTATGGTGAGATCATGGATTTGGAAGACATTTGTTGATGATATACTGATGCTGGACCGTGCGGTACTAGTTTCCATGAAACGATCCCAAAAAGTGCCCAAAAATATACCTCGAAATGCCTAAAATTTTAATTTCTATATATCTCAAAATTCATTTGTTATTTCAAAAATCCAACTTCATATTTATGTTCAGGGGGTCTAAATATGGTGGAAAAGGGTCTAACCTCGACTTAAGAGCAAAAGATTAGCAATTATAAATTTTTAAGTGACGATTTGCAGTGAGCACTATGCGATGCTGGCGTGATACGATAGTGTTCCGCTTCGGTGTATTTTTTTAGTTCATTTAAAATTTTCTAAGTGTTGGGGCTAAGTTTCTCCACACGTGTTTTTACTCATACTTAGTCATTTTTCAACCTCATATCATCCTAAACATTTCCCAATACTCACTCAAACACTTAGTCATATTTTCACTCCCCAAACTCAATTTCCAAACCCTCATCCCAAGTTAAGGTTCTCCTTCAAGGTTCTTCTTCAAGATTCAAGTCTCCATCTCCTATCTTCACCAACTTCATCTCCAAAGCTAAGGTATGTGGGTTTCTTTCAGGGGTTCCTTTCACCCTGTATACCCAACCCTCCTTTTACTCAAATTTCATGATTTAAAGTTGATTTACAAATGATTCTTGCTTATTATGAAATTCATTGCACACTATGTTAAAGCTATGTAAAGTTGTGACTGTTTTGTTATGTTTTGAGCTATAAATCTTTGATCTAGTGTAAGATTTGAGAAGGGGTTTTGATGAATATTACTTGAGGGTGTTGCAAGGTGTTGATTGATGGTTTTCTAATAGATTTTCTAGCATTATTTCATTACTATATTTCATGGTTTTATACTAGCATTACACCCCCCTAATTGTTTGCAAACGTCCGAATGTGGTTTCTTGAGTAGTTGAAGGTCCAAAGGGTGAGATATCATATGAATGACTATATGATGATAAAATGAGTTTATGTCTATGATAAATTCTATATAAAGTATTGCATTAGACCATGGCCAATTTGGGGGGGACTAAGAACCCGAATAACCTAGAAGGGGGTTCATACTCATCAACCTAAGGAAGGGTCTATACTTCTCCACCTAGTGATGGGGCGGCATCATCACTAACCTAGATAGGGGTTTGTACTTATCAACCTAGGGAAGGGTTTGTACTTCTCCACTATCGTGATGGGGAAACATTATCACCAACCTAGATAGGGGTTTGTACTCATCTACCTAAGTCATTGGGCAACATTATCACTAACCTACCAAAGGGTTGTACTTTGGAAATCTAGCATGGTCTCTTCTACATATATTATATCCTATATAAGTATGAATTACTTAAGCATGTTTTGCTTGTGTATTGATCATGCTTGCCATGTTGTTATATTATATCTATTGCCTATTATTATACATTTCGATTATGAATTCTTGTTTGCACTACATCCTACATACTTAGTACATTCAAACGTACTAATGCATAACCTATGCCTACATGATTTTACCATAAGGAATAGGTGCCTAAGTTGATCATCCTCTTCTTACACGTTGCTAGTTTGATACTACTCAGGCTAGTTGGTGAGTCCTCCACTTCGGAGACCTTAGTCTATGTTGCCCTTATTAAGTATTGAGACATTCTTCTTTATTGTCTATTTTGATTATGAGAGTGAGCCCGGTTACTTTGTCTTGGCCCCTGCTCTCATCTATGTATTAAAGGTGTTTGTTGGACATGTTATGTGTTTTTATTAAGAGCCTTGACTCAATTATTCTTGATGTCTATGATATGAGCTAATCTCTCGTCTCTTGATTATGATGTTGTGCAAGCTTTTTCCTAGTCTCGTTGCTTGCTATTCTTACTTTTTTATGTTTTATCTATTATTTCTGTGACCAAGGATGTGTAATGATGTTTAAGAGGCTTGTTTGGGGTCCCTTTGAGTTTCCCTTACGTCGTGTCACCTCTAGGCCCTAGGCTTGGGATATGACAAACTTGCTATCAGAGCACTAGGTTGATAGATCCTCGGAGTCCAACACACAGCGTCGATTAGAGTCCTATTCATGGTTGTGAAGCACGTCATTACAATTAATAGGAGGCTATGAGATATTTTAGGAAATGTTTATCTTCTTCATGTTCTATGTCATGCTATAGAGCTGTAGTGAGTTTTTTCCCCTAGTGATTATTCTTTGCTATGCTAGATCATGCTAAATACTTGAGGACAAAGGGCCCAAACACCCGATAAGCAACCTAACAATGGTGAGCACTGGGATTCTCTCACTCTGCTTGACCAAGTTGTGTCCATCCAAGTCAATCAAGGGGCCCAAGCCCTTCATGCTACTACCCCAGGAGTTAGGGTAAAAGACTTTGTGAGGATGAATCCTCCGACTTTCTATGGGTCAAAGGTGGATGAAGATCCACAAGAATTCATTGATGAGGTCTATGAAATCTTGAATATCATGGGTGATTGGCCAAATGAAAAGGCAAAGTTGACAGTGTACCAACTCAAAAGGGTAGCCTAAATATGGTATGATCAATTGAAGGGTGAGAAGGGAATTGGTAATGTGGTGCTTTGAGAGGAGTTCAAATTGGCTTTACTTAATTGGTTTTCCCTCTTGAGCTTAGGGAAGCAAGGTTGGTAGAGTTTATGTACTTGAAACAAGGTGTTTTGAGTGTGAGGGAGTATGCCCTCAATTTTAATCAACTTTCAAAGTATACTCCTCATTTATTCGATCCTAGATCTAGGATGAACAAATTTGTGATGGGGGTCGCCGACTTGGTAAGTAATGAATGTTGGGTCTACCATGCTAATTACTGACATGAACTTGTGTCAGTTGATGATCTACACCAAGAAAATAGAGGAGGAGAAATTAAGGAAGAGAAGGGGGCATAAGGCCAAGAGGGCCCATCTTGCCGATAAGTTCCCAAGGGGTGCCAATTTTATCAATGTAAAGTGTCTCATCATGCTACTAATAGGGAGTTTGCCAATGAACCCCCTAGGCCTCAAGGTGTTGGCATTGTGACTCGCATTGAAATGTGTCCTACATGTGGGAAGGGTAATAAAGGCCCATGTTTGAAAGATTCTAATGCACGCTTTGGTTGTGGGGAGCTTGGACATAAGAAGGTGAATTGTTACTAGTATGTTGAAAATCTTTGACTTTGATGTGTATGCTTTGATTGATTAGGGTGCCACTCTTTCCTTTGTAACCCTTTTTGTTGCTAAAAAGTTCCATGTTGTCCCCAAGTTGTTGCATGAGTCATATGAAGTGTCTACTCCTATTGGTGCCTCTATTATTGCTAGAAAAGTTTATAGGAGTTGTCCTATTTTCATGTAGCACAAGTTGTTGCCTTGTGATCTTGTTGAATTAGACAAGGTTGATTTTGATGTCATTCTTGGGATGGATTGGTTGCATGCCTACTATGTTTTTATTGATTGTAGAACTCGTAGGATCAAGTTTCAATTCCCTAATAAACCCATCCTTGAGTGAGAAAGTGAAGATGTAGTGGCCAAAGGTAGATTCATTTCATGCATTAAAGCCCATAAGTTGATTTTCTAAGGGATGTTTTTATCATCTTGTGAGGGTTAAAGATGGGGAGTACAAAGTCCCTTCTATTGAGTCGGTTCCAATTGTAAATGAGTTTCTTGATGTCTTTCCAAATGAACTTCCTAGTGTTCCTCTTGAAGGGGAGATAGATTTTGGCATAGTTTCCCTTCCCGATACTCAACCTATCTCCATTTCCCCTTATCATATGGCCCCGATGGAGTTGAAGGAGTTAAAGGGATAATTGAAAGATTTGTTGGAAAAGGGATTTATTAGACCTATTCAATCACCTTGGGGAGTTTCGGTATTATTTGTGAAAAAGAAGGATGGGTCACTTAGAATGTGTATTAACTACCGACAACTCAATAGGGTCACTATAAAGAATAGATATCTTCTTCAAAAATTAATGACTTATTTGACCAATTGCAAGGGGCTAGCTTTTTCTCTAGGATTGATCTTCAGTCCGGGTATCATCAAGTGAGGATAAAGGAGTGAAATATTCCCAAGGTACGCTTCCAGACTAGATATGAGCATTATGAGTTTGTGGTGATGTTATTTGGGTTGATCAATGTATCGTCCATCTTCATGGACCTAATGAATAGGGTCTTTAAACCTTACCTTGATTCCTTTGTTGTGGTCTTCACTGGTGATATTTTGATCTACTCACATTGTAGTGTGGAGCATATGGGGCATTTGAGGGTTGTGTTGCAAAGATTGAGGGAGGAGAAATTGTATGCCAAATATGATAAGTGTGAATTTTGGTTGAAGGAGGTTGTATTCTTGGGTCACGTGGTGTTGGGGGATGGTATAAAAATGGATCCTAAAGAAAACCGATGTGATTAGAAATTAGCCTAGACCACTGACCACGTTGGATATTAGGAGCTTCTTGGGCCTTGTGGATTACTATAAAATATTTGTGAATAGGTTCTCCTCCATTGCTTCCCCTATGACAAAATTGACTCAAAAGAAGGTTAAATTTGTGTCGACCGATAAATGTGAGAGAAGCTTCCAAACATTGAAGGATAGGCTTATGTCTAGTCCTATATTGTCACTACTAGATGGGCTTGAGGACTTTGTTGTGTATTATGATCATCTAGAGTTTGTTTGGGTTGTGTGCTAATGTAAAATGTTACGATCATAGCCTATGATTCTAGGCAACTCAAAGTGCATGAAAGGAATTATCCTACCCATGATCTTGAATTAGCCGCTATTGTGTTTGCATTAAAAATTTGGCATCATTACTTATATAGGATGCATATTTATATCTTCACCGATAATAAGAGCCTCCAATATGTCTTCACTCAAAAAGATCTCAACTTGAGACAAAGAAGGTGGCTAGAACTTCTTAAATACTATAACATGAGTGTGCATTATCATTTGGGTAAGGCAAATATAGTGGCAGATCCTTTGAGTTAGGTGTGCATAGGTAGCCTAGCTCATGTTGATGGTGGTGATAGGAAAATGGCTAGAGAGGTTCATAGATTGGCTAGGTTGGGGGTTAGGTTAGAGGAAGTAGGTGTTGTTCTTGATGATGATGGTTTCAAATCTTCCTTTGTTGATGAGGTGATAGCAAAATAAGATCTTGACTCCTCCTTGCTTGAATTGAAGACCTTGGTGTAGGATTGCAAAGTAGAGGTTTTCTCTCAAGGGGGGATAGGGCCCTTAGGTACCTAGGTAGGTTGTGTGTGCCTTGTGTTGATAGTTTAAGGGAGAAGATTGGTGAATAAGGCCCACAATTCTTCTTATTCTATCCACCTTGGTTCCACCAAGATGTATAGAGACTTGAGAGATGTGTATTGGTGGGGAGGCATAAAGAGGGACATTGCCAAATGTGTTTGTAGTTGCCATAGTTGCCAATAAGTCAAAGCACAACATCAAAGGCCAGGTGGCTTAACCCAAAAAATAGAGATCCCCACTTGGAAGTGGGAGGTGATTAATATGGATTTTGTGGTTGGGTTGCCCAAGACTAGAAAAGGTTTTGATTCCATTTGGGTGGGAGTTGATAGGATGACGAAATCAACTCGCTTTCTATTGGTTAAGATCACATATGGGGATAAACTACATGCGAGGTTGTATATCCATCAGTTGGTACAAAAGTTCACCTTAATACAGCCTTCCACCCTCAAACAAATGGCCAAGTCTAAAGAACCATTCAAACACTTGAGGGTATGCTAAGGGCTTGTGTATTGGAGTTGAGGGGTAGTTGGGATGACCATCTTCTTTTGATTGAGTTTGTCTACAACAATAGCTATCACTCTAGCATTGGTATGGCTCTATTTGAGGCTCTTTATGGGAGACGTTATAGATCACCAATTGGTTGGAGGCTCTTGAGAAGGTTTGGATAATTAGGGAGAGGTTAAGAATAGTCAAAAGTCATCAAAAATCTTATGTCGATGTGAGAAGAAAAGACCTTGAATTCAAAGTGGGTGATTGGGTTTATTTGAAAGTTTCTCCAATGAAGGATGTGGTTCGCTTAGGTAAAAAGAGAAAGTTAAGTCCAAGGTATGTTGGTCCTTATGAGGTCTTGAAGAGGGTTGGAAAGGTAGCTTATGAGTTGAAGTTTCCTAGTTAAATTAATTTGGTTCATCCGGTGTTCCATGTTTCAATGTTGAGAAAATATATTGGTGATCCTAATGCCATTGTGCCTCTTGATGTTGTGGGTGTTGTTAAAGATGACTTGACCTAGGAGGAGGTTCCAGTTAAGATTATGGATAGGCAAGTGAAGAGATTGAGGAATAAAGAGGTGGCATCCATTAAGGTCCTTTGGAGGAACCAACAAAAGAATTGCTACTTAGGTGGCCGAAGCAAACATGCAAAAGTAGTATTCTTATTTTTTCCACTCCACTCAATCCTAAGGTACCAATTCTAAGTCCTCTATGTGATTTAAAGTTTTATATTTCAGCCCCTGTGTCATTGATATGCATTCATGTTTAAGTTGATAAATTTATGATGATTTTACACTTATGTTAATGTTTCGATGATGGTGTTTAAATATAATGTTGCATTCTTGTTGGGGATAATTTATTCTTGATTAGTCTTGTCTTGTATGTCTCTTTTACATTTGGGGACGAATATTCCCAAGGGAGAGATATTAAAATGACTCCGAAAAGTTCCCAAATATGTGCCTCGGAATGCTATGAATTTAACTTTCCATGTATCTCAAATTCTATTTATTATTTAAAAAATCTAACTTCATATTATTATTTAGGGGTCAAAATTAGGTTGAAAAGGGTCAACATTGAGTTAAGATCGAAAGATTAGCAATTATAAATTTTTAAGTGATGATTTCTAGTGAGCACTGTGCGATGCTAGCGTGACGCGATAGCATTCCACTTTAGTGTATTTTTTTAAGATTCTCCAAAATTTTCTAATTGTTGGGCCTAAATGTCTCCAAATGTTTTTTTTACCCATAGTCATTTTTCACCCTCATATCAACCTAAACATTTTCCAATACTCACTCAAACACTTAGTCATATTTTCACTCCCCAAACTCAAATCCCAAACCCTCATCCCAAGTTAAGGTTCTCCTTTAAGGTTCTTCTTAAAGCTACATGTCTCATCTCCTATCTTCACCAAGTTCATCTCTGAAGCTAAGGTATGTCGCTTTCTTTCATGGGTTTCTTTCACCCTTGATACCCAGTCCTCCTTTTACTCAAATTGAATGATTTAAAGTTGATTTACAAATGAGTCTTACTTATTATGAAATTCACTGCATACTATGTTAAAGCTATGTAAAGTTGCGACTGTTTTGATATGTTTTTGAGCTATAAATCTTTGATCTAGTGTAAGATTTAAGAAGGGGTTTTGATTGATGGTTATACAAGGTGTTGATTGATGGTTGTACAAGGTGTTGATTGATGGTTGTACAAGGTGTTGATTGATGGTTGTACAAGTAATTTTCTTGCATGATTACATCTCTATATTCATGGTTTTATACTAGCATTACACCCCCCCTAATTGTTTGCAAACGTCCGAATGTGGTTTCTTGAGGAGTTGAAGGTCCAAAGGATGAGATATCATAAGAATGACTATATGATGATGAAATGAGCTTATGTATATGATAAATTCTATATAAAGTATTGCATTAGACCATGCCCAATTTGGGGGGACTAACAACCCGAATAACCAAGATAGGGGTTCGTACTCATCAACCTAGGGAAGGGTTTGTACTTCTCCACCTAGTGATGGGCGGCATCACTACCAACCTAGATAGGGGTTTGTACTCATCAATCGAGGAATGGGTTTGTACTTCTCCATCATCATGATGGGGCGACATTATCACCAACCTAGATAGGGGTTTGTACTCATCCACCTTAGTGATAGGGCGACACCATCACTAACCAACCAAAGGGTTGTACTTTGGAAATCTAGCTTGGTCTCTTATACATTTATGATATCCTATATGAGTATAAATTACTTAAGCACGTTTTACTTATGTATTGATCATACATGTCATGTTGTTATATTATGCCTATTGCCTTTTTTTATGCAGTTCATTATGATGTTTAATTCTTGTTTGCATTGCATCCTACATACTTAGTACATTCAAGTGTTCTAATGCATACTTTATGCCTACATGATGTCACCATATAGGTACCAATGTCCAAGTGATCCTCCTCCTCCTTTGTGTGGCTAGTTCGATATTACTCAAGCTAGTTGGTGAATTCTCCACTTCGGGGACCTTTCTATGTTGCCCTTATTATGTATTGAGACATTCTTCTTTATTGTCTATTTTGACTATAAGGGTGATCCCGATTACTTTGTCTTGGTCCATGCTCTCATCTATGTATTAGAGGTGCTTGTTGGATATGTTATGTATCTATGTTAAGAGCCTTGACTCTATTGTTCTTGATGTCTATGATATGAGCTTCTCTCTTGTCTCTTGATTATGATGTTGCGCAAGCTTTACCCTAGTCCTATTGCCCCCTATTCTTACTATTTTAGGTTGTATCTATTACTTCCATGATTAAAGATGTGTAATGATGTTCTAAGAGACTTGCTTGGTGTCCCTTTGGTTTTCCCTTGTGCTGTGTCACCTCAAGGCCCTAGGCTTGGGCTATGACAAAATTGCTATCAGAGCACTAGGTTGATAGATCCTCGGAGTCTAACACACTGCGTCAATTAGAGTCCTATTCATGGTTGTGAAGTGCGTTATGACTATGCATAGGAGGCTATGAGATATTTTAGGAAATATTTTCCCTCTTCATGTTCTACGTCATGCTGTGGAGTTGTAGTGAGTTTTGTTCCCTTAATGATTATTCTTTACTATGCTAGATCATGCCAAACACTTGAGGACGAAGGGCTCAAACTCCCGAGGAGTAACCTAACAATGTTGAACTCTGGGATGCTCTCACTATGCTTGCCCAAGTTATGGTCAACCAAAGGGCCCAATCCCCTCATTCTACTACCCCTAGAGCTAGGGTAAGAGACTTCATGAGGATGAATCCTCTAGTTTTCTATGGGTCAAAGGTGGATGAATATCCACAAGAGTTCATTTATAAGGTCTGCAAAATCTTGAATATAATGGGTGTTGGGCCGAATGTAAAGGTGTAGTTGGCGAAGTACCAACTCAAAGGCGTAGCCCAAATATGGTATGATCAATGGAAGGGTGAGAAGGGAATTTGTAATGTGATGCTTTAAGAGGAGTTCAAATTGGTTTTCCTTAATAGGTTCTTCCCTCTTGAGTATAGCGAGGCAAAGTTGGTAGAGTTTATGAACTTAAAATAAGGTGATTTGAGTGTGAGGGAGTATGCCCTCAAGTTTAATCAACTATCAAAAGATGCTCCTCATTTGGTGGCTGATCCTAGATCTAGGATGAACAAATTTGTAATGGGGGTATCTGTCTTGGTAAGTGAAGAATGTCAGTCCACTATGCTAATTAATGACATAGACTTGTCTTCATTGATGAACTACGATGAGCAAATAGAGGAGGAGAAATTGAGGAAGAGAAGTGCGCATGAGGCCTAGGAGGCCCATCTTGGGGGTAAGTTCCCAAGGGGTGTCTGGTTCTATCAAGGACAAGTGTCTCATCATGCTACTAATAGTGGGTTTGTTAAATACCTCCCTATGCCATATGGTTTTGATATTGTGGCTCCGATTGATATATGTCCTACATGTGGGAAGGGTCATAAGGGCCCTTGTTTGAAAGATTCTAATGCATGCTTTAGTTGTGGAGAGCTTGGCACAAAAAGGTAGATTGTCCAAGAAATCGTGGCAAGGTTCGGGGTATAAATGTGGTTCCATTAAGTTGAGGTGGTCCTCAAGGTGGCGCCCCAAGGCACAACTGGTTTTATGCTCTACATGGGAGGCAAGGGGTTGCTGAAGTCCCCGATGTTGTTACCAGTATGTTAAAAATCTTTGACTTTGATGTTTATGGTTTGATTGATCTGGGTGCCACTCTTTCTTTTGTTACCCCTTTTGTTGCTAGAAATTTCCATGTTGTCCCTGAGTTGTTGCATGAGTCATATGAAGTGTATACTCCTATTGGTGTCTCTCTTATTGCTAGGAAAATTTATAGAAGTTGTCCTATTTGCATTTTGCATAAGTTATTGCCTTGTGATCTTGTTGAATTAGACATGGTTGATTTTGATGTCATTCTTGGGATGGATTGGTTGCATGCCTACTATGCTTCTATTGATTGTAGAACCCATAGAGTCAAGTTTCAATTCCTTAATGATCCCATCCTTGAGTGGGAAAGTCAAGATGTGGTGGTCAAGGGTAGATTCATTTCATGCATTAAAGCCTATAAGTTGATCTCTAAGGGGTGTTTTTATCATCTTGTGAGGGTTAAAGATGGGGAGTCCAAAGTCCTTTCCATTGAGTCGGTTCCTATTGTAAATAAGTTTTTTGATGTCTTCCCAAATGACCTTTCCGGTGTTCCTCGTTAAAAGGAGATAGATTTTGGCATAAATCTCCTTCCCGATACTCAACCTATCTCCATTTCCCTTTACCATATGGCCCCGACAGAGTTGATGGAGTTAAAGGAACAATTGAAAGATTTGTTGGAAAAGGGATTTATTAGACCCATTCAATCACCTTGGGGGCTCCGGTTTTGTTTGTGAAAAAGAAGGATGGGTCACTTAGAATGTGTATTGATTACCGACAACTCAATAGGGTCACTATAAAGAATAGATATCTTCTTCCAAGAATTGATGACTTGTTTGACTAATTGCAAGAGGCTAGCCATTTCTCTAAGATTGATCTTCAGTCCCGGTATCATCAAGCGAGAGTGAGGGTATTCCTAAGATGGCCTTCCAAACTAGATATGGACATTATGAGTTTGTTGTAATATCGTTTGGGTTGACCAATGCACCAGCCATCTTCATGGACCTAATGAATAAGATCTTCAAACCTTACCTTGATTCCTTTGTTGTGGTCTTTATTGATGATATTTTGATATATTCACATAGTAGGGAGGAGCATATGAGGCATTTGAGGATTGTGTTGCAAAGATTAAGTAGGAAAACTTATATGCCAAATATGATAAGTGTAAATTTTAGTTAAAAGAGGTTGCATTCTTGGGTGATATAGTGTCGAGAGATGTAATAAAAGTGGATCCTAAGAAAACCAATGTGTAGAAATTGGCCTAGACCATCGACCCCATCGGATATTAGGAGCTTCTTGGGCCTTGTGGTTTACTATAGAAGATTTGTGAATGGGTTATCCTCTATTGCTTTCCCTATGAAAAAATTGACTCAAAAGAAGGTTAAGTTTGTGTGGACCAATGAATGTGAGAGAAACTTCCAAACATTGAAGGGCAGGCTTATGTCCGCTCCTATATTGTCACTACCGGATGGGCTTAAGGGGTTTGTTGTGTATTGTGATGCATCTAGAGTTGGTTTGGATTGTGTGCTAATGCAAAATGGTAAGGTCATAGTCTATGCTCCTAGGCAACTTAAAGTGCATGAAAGGAATTACCCTACCCATGATCTTGAATTTGCCTCTATTATGTTTGCATTAAAGATTTGACATCATTACTTGTATGGGGTGCATATAATGTCTTCATTGATCATAATAGCCTCCAATATGTCCACTCAAAAAGATCTCAACTTGAGACAAAGAAGGTGGGTAGAACTTTTTAAAGACTATGACATGAGTGTGCATGGGTAGCCTAACTCATGTTGATGGTGATGATAGGGAAATGGCTAGAGAGGTGCATAAATTGGCTAGGTTGGGGGTTAGGTTGGTAGAAGTAGGTGTTGTTTATGGTTTCAAATGTTCCTTGGTTGATGAGGTGATAGCAAAACAAGATCTTGACTCCTCTTTGCTTGAATTGAAGGCCTTGATGAAAGAGGGCAAAGTAGAGGTTTTCTCCCAAGGGGGAGATAGGGCCCATGGGTACCAAGTTAGGTTGTGTGTGCCTTATGTTGATGGTTTGAGGGATAATATCCTTGATGAGGCCCACAATTCTTCTTATTCTATCCACCTCGGTTCCACCAGGATGTATAGAGACTTGATCGATGTGTATTGGTGGGGAGGCATGAAGAGGAATATTGCTAAATTCATTTCTGGTTGCAATAGTTGTCAATAAGTCAAAGCCGAACATCAAAGGCCAAGTGGCCTAACCCAAGACATAGAGTTTCCTACTTTGAAGTGGGAGGTGATTAATATTGTATTTGTGGTTGGTTGCCCAAGACTAGAAAAGGTTTTGATTCCATTTGGGTGGTGGTTGATAGGATGACTAAATCGGCTCACTTTCTACTGGTTAAGATCACATATGGGGCTAAAGAGTATGCAAGGTTGTATATCCATGAGTTGGTGAGGTTGTATGGGGTTCCTTTATCCATCATATCAGATCACAGTTCACAATTTACTTCACACTTTTGGAGGTCTTTTCAAAGGGGTCTTGGTACAAATTTTCACAATAGTACGACCTCCCACCCTCAAACGAATGGCCATGCTAAAAGAACCATTCAACCACTTGAGGATATGCTAAGGGATTGTGTATTGGAGTTAAGGAGTTGTTGGGATGACCATCTTCCTTTGATTGAGTTTGCCTACAACAATAGCTATAACTCTAGCATTAGTATGGCTCCTTCTGAGGCCCTTTATGGGAGACGTTGTAGATCCCCAGTCGATAAGTTTGAGGTTGGAGAGCTGGCCTTATTAGGATTGGATCTGGTTATGGAGGCTCTTAAGAAGGTTAGGATAATAAGGGAGAGGTTAAGAATAGTCCAAAGTCGTCAAAAATCTTCTGCCAATATGAGAAGAAGAGAATTTGAATTCAAAGTGGGTGATTGGGTTTATTTGAAAGTTTCTCCAATGAAAGGTGTGGTCCACTTGGGTAAAAAGGGGAATTTGAGTCCAAGGTATGTTGGTCCTTATAAGGTCTTGAAGAGGGTTGGTAAGATAGTTTAAGAGTTGAAGTTGCCTAGTGAAATCATTTTGGTTCATTCGGTGTTCCATGTTTCAATGTTGAGAAAATATGTTGGTGATCCTAATTCTATTGTGCCTTTTGATGTTGTGGGTGTTGTTGAGGATAGCTTGACCTATGATGATGTTCCAGTTCAGATTGTGGATAGCCAAGTGAAGAGATTGAGGAACAAGGAGGTGGCATCCGTTAAGGTCCTTTGGAGGAACCAACAAATTGAAAGTGCTACTTGGGAGACCGAAGCGGACATGCAAAAGTGGAATCCTTATCTTTTCCACTCCAGTCAAGCCTAAGGCACCAATTCTAAGTCTCTTATGTGATTTCAATTCTTGTATTTCAGCCCCTATGTCATTCGTATGCATTCATGTTTAAGTTCGCAAATTTATGATGATTTTACACTTATGTTAAGGTTTTGACAATGGTATTTAAATATACTATTGCATTCTTGTTGGGACTGATTTATTCTTGATTAGGTTTGTCTTGTACATCTCTTTTATATTCAGGGACGAATGTTCCGAAGGGGGAGATATTGAAATGGCCCCAAAAATTTTCCAAATATGTGCCTAGGAATGCCCGAAATTTTAATTTTCATGTATCTCAAAATCCATTTGTTATTTCAAAAATCCAATTTTATATTCTTATTTAGGGGGTCAAAATTAGGTGAAAAAGGGTCTAACCTCGATTTAAGAGTGAAAGATTAGTAATTATATTTTTTTAAGTGATGATTTTTAGTGAGCAGTACGCGATGCTAGCATGACGTGGCAGTGTTCCACTTTAGTGTATTTTTTTTAGTTCGTCCAAAATTTTTTAAATGTTGGGCCGAAGTGTCGCCAAATGTGTTTTTAGCCATACTTAGTCATTGTTCACCCTCATATCATCCTAAACATTTCCCAATACTCACTCAAACACTTAGTCATATTTTCACTCCCCAAACTCAAATCCCAAACCCTTATCCCAAGTTAAGGTTCTCCTTCAAGGTTCTTCTTCAAGATTCAAGTCTCCATCTCCTATCTTCACCAACTTCATCTCCAAAGCTAAGGTATGTGGGTTTCTTTCATATGTTCCTTTCACCCTTGATACCCAAGCCTCCTTTTACTCAAATTGTATAATTTAAAGTTAATTTACAAATGGGTCTTGCTTATTATGAAATTCACTGCACACTATGTTAAAGCTATGTAAAGTTATGACTGTTTTGGTTTGTTTTGAGATATAAATCTTTGATGTAGTGAAAGATTTGAGAAGGGATTTTGATGAATATTGCTTGAAGGTGTTACAAGGTGTTGATTGGTGGTTTTACAATGGATTTTCTTGCATAATTTCATCTCTATATTTCATAGTTTTATATTAGCATTACATACCCTCTAAACGTTTGATAAAATGCTTGGATGTGATTGCTTGAGGAGTTGAAGGTGCAAAGCATGCAATATGATATGAATGACTATATGTTGATAAAATGAGCTTATATATATGACAAATTCTATATAAAGTATTGCATTAGATTATGTGCAATTCGGGGGCGGGGGGGACTAAGAACCCAAATAACCTAGATGGGGGTTGATACTCATCAACCTAGGGATGGGTTTGTAATTCTCCACCTAGTGATAGGGTGGTATCATCACTAAATAAATAGGGGTTTGTACTCATCAACCTAAGGAAGGGTTTGTACTTCTCCACTATGGTGATGGGGCGATATTATCACCAACCTAAGTGATGGGGCGGCATCATCACTAACCTACCAAAGGGTTGCACTTTGGAAATCTTGCTTGGTCTCTTCTACACATATGATATCCTATATGTGCATTAGCTACTTAAGCATGTTTTACTTATGGATTGATCATACATGCTATGTTATTATATTATGCTTATTGCTTATTATAATGCATTTTGATTATGATGCTTAATTCTTATTTGCATTGTATCCTACATACTTAGTACATTCGAATATACTAATGCATACTTTATACCTACATGATATCACCATGCAGGAACTAGTGCCCAAGTTGATCCTCCTCCTCCACGTGGCTAGTTCGATACTACTCAAGCTAGTTGGTGAGTCCTCTACTTCTAGGACCTTAGTATATGTTGCCCTTATTATGTATTGAGATATTATTCTTTATTGTCTATTTTGACTATGAGGGTGAGCCCAGTTACTGTCTTGGGCCCCACTCTCATCATTATATTAGAGGTGTTTGTTGGACATGTTATATATCTTTGTTAAGGGTCTTGACTCTATTGTTCTTGATGTCTATGATATGAGCTTGTGCCTTGCCTCTTGATTATGATGTTGCATAAGCTTTACCCTAGTCCCATTGCCCCTATACTTACTCTTTTATGTTGTATCGATTGCTTCCGCTACCAAGGATCTGCAATGATGTTCTAAGAGGCTTGCTTGGGGTCCCTTTGGGTTTCCCTTGCACCATGTCATGTCTAGGCCCTAGGCTTGGGTCGTAACATGCCAGCTTTTGGCTGGCTATGAGATCTATTGGGTTATCCTTATTACAAAGCAAATACATGAGGCGGCCATGAAGAGGTCCATCTTTATCCCCTTTCAGTTCTTGATCTATAGACTGTATAGAGTTGGGGGAGGAGATTCTACATCATCTAGACTCAGTGATAGAGGTTTAGAGGACTTACGGTGCCAGCTTTATCAAGGCTGAGGAAAATTCGGTGGCCCTCCAGCTTGCACCACACCCTTTAGCTTAGATGCCATAGTTATTTACTGGGGTGCCACCATTTGAGCCTCCATCCACCACTACTAGTATTGCTACTACTACTGTGAGGCCTTGACAGACTGAGGATGATGTTGAGAGGGGGTCCATGACTACTACTGCTGCCCTAGAGGCCATGAGCACACCGATAACACCCGCTGATATGCTCTATGTGTCAGCAACTTCTATCTAGGCCATGTCACAAAGGATGACCCACACTGAGCCACAACTAACTCAGTTATTACAGTGGATCCAGCCCTGACTTTGCCAAGCCATTTCAGACTCTAAGGCGCGCATACAAGCGTTCACAGTAGCCACTAT
Organism: Solanum sejunctum; assembly: GCA_025642045.1. Classification (NCBI taxonomy): domain Eukaryota; kingdom Viridiplantae; phylum Streptophyta; class Magnoliopsida; order Solanales; family Solanaceae; genus Solanum; species Solanum sejunctum. Next base: position 1,410,580 of record JAOTQJ010000049.1, on the reverse strand, counting down.
CTAGGATAAAGTCACACCCATAGATAGCCACATAGATGCATTTGAGAGGCAAGTTTAGAAGAGCCTCATGAAAACATGGCCTATAGATATGACGACCTTTTAGAAAGAGATCCAATAGCTCTTGGTCGATATGACAACAACATTGGCAGCACTGATCGTGTTTCCATCGATTGAGCCTATAATGCTGGTAGTTAATTTGTTTGCTCCTGAGGATCCATCATATATTTCCTTGGGTAATAGGGCCCCACGTTAATAATCCAGACACAGTTAGGTTGTAGGCGGGGATGACAGAGGAGCTGGATTTAGGGCTTGCCAAGATATGCTTGATATAAGATGAGGAGTTGAGGCAGACTCATAAGCTTGAAAGAATGAGAGGTGTGGGACCCTCCAGACAAGTTTCTACTACTGAGAAGGCCACTTGATAGGTTGAGGGTGGCCAGACTTAGCCAGAGACTGGCACTTAGGTGCCTAAGTATGCTCTTGTTTTGACCCCTATACTTTAGTATTCTATTTTGTGCATTAAGCACAATGCAAAAGTTTTTCGATGGGGTGTGCGTAGTTATAGGTCTCAGAGAAGTCTGAGTAACCTTAGACTATAACTATCCCAAATTTTGAATCCTAGCGGTTTTCTTGCCTGTGTTCTTTTTCCCCCAAGAGTATTTATTTTCTATTAAACTGGCATGTTTAGGATGTGTAGGTAGTATTAGTAGCAAGTAGTATTGATGTCTATGAGATATATCTAGGCATATATCTATTTTTATGTGAAAAATGATAAATGATACCCACCAAAAATTTTGTTAGTTAGTCTTTATAACAACCATGCATGTTTGATTATTTGACAGTGCTTATTCTGATAAGTAGGGATAAATTGTGATGAAAAGCATGATCTGAGAGTCTTTGTTAATAGTGTCATCAGTGCCATGTGTATGTGAGCTTTCTTTGCTAAATTCATCAGTTGTTCTTCTATTCAAAACTTGCCCTATTACTCTGACTTAGATTGTAGGTTAGTAAGTTAGGAAAGGATCTTAGGCCATTTTTCATATTAGTCCACTTATCCTAAATAACCAACCAAATGTGTAAAGTATCCCTTGATCTCAATGTTTGAGCCTTGCATGTACCCTTTTTTCTGTAAAGACCTAAGTTACTTGACCTTGTTAGATGTAAAATTCTGAAATTGGCCCTGATCCTTCCTTGAAAATTATGCACCTTGACTGAAGCAAAAAACTTAAGTTGAGGGTGGCTACCAAAAGTGGTTTTGTTCCCAGCTTTGATATTATGCACCTCGACTCAAGCCAAAATCATAAGTTGAGGGTGGTTGGTGTTAGGGTAAACACACAAAATGAGGTGGAAGTTGATACATGAAAAAAGGGGATAACAATATGTTCTGGGTCCAAGAAAAATGAATAGATGCCTAAGCAATGAGCTATAAAGGAAAGTAATGTGAAAACAAAAGGCAAAATGCTAAAAAAATAAGAATAAGACATCCAAAAAAGCTTGAAATAGGAGAAAGGGAGAATGAATTGAAAAATGACAGTGTTGGTAAAACAAAAGTATAGAAAAATACAGTGTCAATGAGGGCCTTTAGTCACTATGTTCCCAAAGCATCATACCAAAGCCCCCTGAGCATACATTACAAGCCAATAAGATCCCAAAGTGATCCTAGTCCAAGTAGTCGAAGGTCGTAGTCATAAGTATAGGGGAAAACATGTGTCATTTAGCATGGTATTTGAATTTCTTTTGTGAGTATGAGTGACCTTATGTAGTCCCAAGTATTGAATGTGGAAATATCATCATTACAAGGATATCAGACTTCCTTGTGTGAGGGCACTTGCATTACATTTGATATTAGACTAATTCAGTAAGTGTTACTTATTGATAATTGCCTTATTTGTCATAGTTGCACTATCACATGTGTTGATCTTTATTAGTTTGTCTGATAGCTATCTGATGTGCTTTTAAAAGTTGTGTGGGTATCTGTGCTTGAGTTTTATATGATGAATTCCATTAGATTAAGGTCTTTGTGTTACTGTACTACTTATGTAGATTGAGTCCGTCATTTGAGGACAAGCAACAATTTTAAGTTGAGGATGTTGATGTGCTGTCAAAATACAACATTTTTTATGCTCCAAACTTGAAATTTTGTGTGTTCTTATAGATGATAGTAGATTTGATGTGTTTTTATGTTTGTTTGTAGGATTACAGGGTTTGCATGATTTTTAGGCTAAGTGTGGAGAAATTATAAAAGGTGCTGTTCTATGACACCCTTTATGAGCTGTGGAAGTTTCCACAAGCTCTAAAGTAGGTTTTGTAGAAAAATCCAGTGAAGGGGAAATTTTCTGAAGTTGAGTCTACGAATATGCAGACAAGCCATAAAAGTTTCTATGAGTCGTAGATACGATGTCGTACCCTGAGGATCAGAAAGTGGAGAGTTGCTAAAAAGTCATTAGACGAAAACCTCCATAGGCTATAGAAGTTTGTATGGACCTTAGATAGGTCTTGTAGAAGTCACCCCCAGGATTCCTGAAGGAATCAGCGAAGTCTCGATTATGGGTCGTAGAACTTTATAAGGCCGGTAGAGTTATCCGTAGAGCCTACCGACCCAGTTCTCCTATTTCATTTTGATTTTGTATTTTAAAAACTAGAAATAGGCTTTTTAGGTTAATTTTCGTATGGAACATCAGAGAGTCAGTAAAAGAGAGTGAAAAACATTGTGAGACATTTGGAAAAATAATATTCTATGATCTTTAATTCATACTTGTGATCTTTATTGAAGAGCTTGGATTTCTTATTCTTAATTCTATTGTGTAAGTGCTTGATTATGCAATTCAATATCATGATTCTTTCATCTACACTGATAATAAGTAGCTAAATCCACAACTAGGGTTGTGAGAACCATGAAGAACTAACAAGGTAAAATTAGATAATTTGTAATTCTTGGAAAGTGTGCATGCATATATTAATTAATTCTCTCAGATTTGAATGCTTTCTAACAGTGGCCATTGTTAGAACTCGCCTACTATTACTGACTGGATCAAGGTATTAATGAATAGGAAAAGATATTAATTAATAGGATTCAATTGATGCTTCTCATCTAATCAACCAAACTGGATCAAGGGGAGGTTGTACTGGGATAATCGGATGAGTTAGTAATGTCACGTTACGGGGATGGATCAAATCATGTATGAAATTTGGATTTCACCTTGATCAAAGGGTTTGGTAAACATCACTTACTATTATTTATGCTACACACTAGAAAAGAATTTGATTATCAGTAATACCAAATTAGGGAATCACGAGGAACATAATATCCTAGTTACTCTTCATACTGATTTCACACTTGTTTTAGTCTAAGATTTCTTTCTATAGTTTTTACAAATCCCTGCACCCCCATGGGGGAAATGAGTAGGTTAGTCAACTTGAACTACTTGAAATTCTTCTATCATATTTCTGTTGGATCGACCCTAACCTCGATTAGGTTATATACTTGACAACGATCACTTCAACCTTGCTTAGGTGACATCAGTCAACTCATGAAACTTCAAGTTTGGACTTCTACCTTTACTCTTGAAATGGATACTCCTATAGTCCCTGTATGGATCACTGACCCAGAATTACCCTGGCATTGTTACAATAGGAACTCATTTCAGTTTTATTAGCCCCCATTTGCAAGAATTTATATGTTGATGCTAGTTTCATTCAAAAGACAAAGGGGAGCATTTCCAAGGTCAGAGTGCAACTGGATATAGCCAAGGAGAGATCTTCTCATGTTTGGATGGGTATAGATAAAGAGGACTTCACTATTGATTGATGGCAAGCTATTCAATATGAAGGAATTCTAGACTACTATAATTATTGTAAGAACCAAGGTCATCTAGCTAAGGCGTGCAATGTCAAGCAAAGAGATATAGGAGGAAAAAAAAGTTTGAGAAAGACAAGAAGGACATAAATCAACATGGAGAAGCTATGGATATCTAGGTATCTTCTCAACCTTATTCCTTTCAAACTAATAACACTAATGTCTATTCTAATGATATAGTTAAATACGGAAATTAAAAAATGAAAGGCAAAGGCAAGGACATACAATAGTAAGAAGAATGACAAACTCAAAAAAAAAAAACAGGAAGAATAATAAGCAGGTCATTAGCCAATAACATAAAGATCCCAATCAAGATAAAATATGGAAACCTACTAATAAACAAGCCAATAATACCAATGATCAAGATGAAAAATGCTTCAACAAAGTTTCAAGTTCCAGTCAAAATGAGAAGGCTCCAGAGGCAGGAATCAACATACCTAGTCAAAAAAATGACATCAGGGACCTCAATAGAAACTCTACTGGTTTGAAGAAAAAAATTATAATATTCAGAATGTTGGGCATAACAATGATGGAAGTATGCAAGGACAAGATGATTTGAAAAAGAAATCTAGGCCTAAATAAAAATGAGAAGATTCCTAGTGTTGATGCTACTAATCAAATTTTGGAAGCTAGAGGCTGAGGTATTGACTTCCCTTCTATGATGAATATTGATTAACCCTCTCTTGATCAACCTCCTACCCCCCTTGTAATACTGAGAAGAGGAATGTTGTTCTAACCCCTTCCTATAATCTCTATAGAGTTGTTGAGGTGATGGAAGGAAAGGATAATTTGAAAGAGAGCCAATCTTATATGCAAGAAGGGGATTCAAGGGGTGCGTTTTTATCTCATGTTTATTCATGAGAACCCTCACACTAAACCTACGATGGACCGCTCAAGATCTTACTCTTCAACAATAAACTAGCTTACAATAGCTAACAGAATCCACTTCTGTCCAGAACCACCAATTAGGAGTTGTGGCTAAGGATATGGGGTCCTTTGCTAGTACCAGTGCTATCGGAACTAAAATCAAGAATAACAAAATGAGCAAGAAAAGAAGGGATGCTACGAAAAAGAAAAATCAGAAGCATAATCAGCATGTGAATATTACTTCTAGTGCTAAATACACTGATGTTGCTGCAGTTCCCGAATGTGATGAGTATGTTGTTATCAACTTTGAGGATGAAATTGATAGGCAAAGACAACCAACTGGAGAGTATAAGGATGATGAAGAGATAGCCAGTGAACATCTAATAAAAGTTTTCAGCCCTTACAGTCACTATAAAAATAAGACTTATTATGATGATATTTAGTGGTGACCTTATTTGTTGCTACAACAACTTTGTATTTAGCAGCGATATACATTGTCGCTCCAAAATATTTAATTTTAGTGGCAAGTAAATTTTGTGCCACTACTAATAGTTGTTACTGATTCTCAATTTATAAAGTCCTGCTAAAATAAAATTTTTGACTCCAAATATTTAGGGGCAACTTATGAAATATCGCCACTAAATATAATTTTGTAACCACCTCATCGCCACTAATAATAATTGAATCAATTTAAATTTTAAAAAATAAAATAAAACATCAAGCAAATAAAATTAAATGCTCTTAGAAATAAAAGATTATTCTCCCTTCTCAGTTGTACGCTCTCTTTTTCACAAAGCTAAAGAAACGAAATGGGTATTCTGTAGATTTGGAAAAAGGGAGGAAGAAAAACATTTTCACATGTATATGGGTTCCTGTTGCTCGATCTATAGGAAGAAAAAGTGTATCTGTTGGTGAAATATATAGGAATTAGGTTCCCTTTTGCTGGAGTTTCTTCAATTTTTCACTAATAGGGATCTCTAAAGTATATTTTTCATCAGGTATGTGCTCAAATCTCTTTATGGGTATAAGTATTTTAGATTTCCCATCTAATCTCTATAATCCAGTTGATTATTTTTTAGGAAAGGAGTTCTGTAAAGTTGAAGAGGAAGGAAGAGAGTTCTTAGTTTAAAACTAAGTGCTAGGGTAAGAAGTTCAACATTCTAAAGGATTGAACCAGTTCACCTGTTTGAAGTTTGGAAAATCAGTTCAAGGCATGCTAAAAGTTGAAACTTCTAAAGACGTTTTTGTATTCTGTATTTCTCAATCTTGCGAGATAAGCTAAAAGGTGAAAGTTCTAATGACGTTTTTGCATTTTGTATTCTTTATCTTGAAAGTCAACTCTGACTTGTCTCTTTCTCTTGGTAAACTGAAAGTTATATTTTGAATCTTATCTAAACGTCTTTAACATGTATTCTCCTTTAACTCCTGCGTATGGTATGTTTGATAATATTCTTTTTAGGATCCTTTGTGTTCGTTACTTGCTTATGACACCAATATTTAGTCGAGACAGGACATATGTTTCCTAATACCTTTGGAAGCCGTTTAGTGTTTTTCTGATCCTTTTCCTCCTTAGAGATCTCTAAACGTGAGAGGTTTAGTTTGCAAGAAATGATAGAGTAACTCATAATTGCATCAAAATTTTTCAGAAACAAAAGCATGATGTCTTCTCATCTTTTATATTCCTCCTCACAAAAAGCATATACAAGAACTGATACTACAGATAAGTATATTTTTACTGAATACATACTGATAAGTATAACACAGAGTTATGTTATGGTAAGAAGCTCTCAAGAAAAAATGAAACACAGTCACAAACAAAGTTAGACGTGCCCATTTGCAAAATTGTACTATTCAATGAACCATCATAAACTGTCATTTTCAGTCTTAACAAAAATAAAGGAATAAAAACCAATTGACATGCATAATAGAAACAATTACCTAGTGTAGGTTATAGTTCATTTAACAGTGTTCATATTTGAATAAGGGAATCAAAATAAAAGTTTCAGTCATGTACATGATATATTGTCATTTATTCTTTCAATTTAATAAAATTAAGCATGCATTCAAAAGGCATAATAACAAAATGCTACTCTTGCATTTAGTACCCGTCAGGAGACATCAACATCTGATGACTTCGTTATTAGCCAAACTTGGCCTACTGTGAATTGAGTTGCTCGTATATGTAATGAAATTTGAGATATAGCTTTATCTCCTCATGTATTATTATATGTTTCTTCACTTAGCATTATTTCCTTGGTGTTTCTACGCTTGTCTGATGGACATTCTACAATTTGATTGTAGTTTGGAAAAATGTATGTTGAAGTCGGGAGTCCTTTTATTGTTTACATCTTTATCACCTTTTATATTTGTGGTTTTGACTGGTTAAAGAATTGACATCTTTGTTGGAGAAAGAAGTATTCACAATTATTCTTCTCAACCATCGTCATCAACTTTTTGCTTACATGTAATATATATAAACATTTTAATTCCCTTTATTTTATTCCTTTGTTCTACTCTGTATATTCTGTTTCTTCTAGTAACTGCAAATGAAACAAAAATGAATCATGATTTTATAAGTAAAAAATCATATAACACTGATTTGTGGTATATTCATTTTGTGTGCTTTAGTTGATAGAAGTTACAGATGGGTTTATTATGTAAAAAAAAGTTTTTTCCTATTGGATGCTCCATCTACATTTTTGATTGAAACAACTATGTAAATTATGAGTGCATCAGAAAAGGACTACTAATATGAACAAATACAGCATCTGTTACTTGAAAAAGGCCACGAGATCAGTAGAATTTAATTGTTTACTACAATAGCTGAATGTTTGCTTGTACTTTGCTAGATAATCACCAAAATATAATAAAGTTGTTCCAATAACATGCTGAAAAATTGGCTTCCACCAGGCAATTGTCCCTTTCATATGTTTTTATGGGTTATTGCTTTATATACTGAAAGTACTATTAGAATGTGAAAAAAGAGAAGATTATAAGTTATAGATTGGTCTATTTTGTGAAAAAAAAGTTTTTTTAGTAGATAGTCCATCTGTGTTTTTTTATTGAAACCACTACATAAATTGAGAGTGCATTAGAAAGTGCTACTAATATGAAAAAAATTACCTGATAACTTATTGATATTTTCCTGTAAAGTTATTACTCTGTACTTCTCTGTCGATTATTTATCATCATGAATAAATTTGAGTTAATTAACTTAACAATTTTTTTTGTTTGAATAGGAATGGATAAAAGTTGGTTGAATATTAGGAATAGAGTTGACAAAAAATATGGAGATGGAGTAGAAAATTTCTTAATTGGGCATTCAGTCAATCTGAGGTGAACACTATGATTCGATATCCTTGTAAAGGATGTATGAACACTGTGTTCAAGCTAAGAATTGATGTAAGAGGTGATTTATTTAAGAAACGCTTCTGGGATTCCTATAAGGTCTGGGACTTTCATGGAGAAATATTAGTTAGAGATGAAAATTCTAATATCACATGTAATGATGAAGTGGAAGTTGATAACACTGAAGAGGCTGATATTACTCAAATGATTCATGATGCTTGTGGATATATGAATGTTGAGAATAATGTAAATTCTTCTGAGAGAGATGAAGAGCCAAATATGGATGCTACAAAGTTCTACAAATTGTTAGAAGATGGTAAGACAGAACTTTATCCTGGTTGCACAAAAGTCTCAAAGTTGTCTTTTATTTTTAAATTACTTCACTTGAAGTGCCTTAACCATTGGAGCAACAAATCGATGGATGAGTTATTAAGTTTCTTTAAATAAGTTCTTCCTGAGGGGTCATTTGTTCCTAGTTCTTTCTATGAAGCAAAGAAAGTTTTTCGTGACCTAGGTTTGGGGTATACTAAAATAGATGCATGCCAGAATGATTGTATTTTATATTGGAGTGATTATGCCAATGCTCAATCATGTCCTAAGTGTGGTGAGTCTAGATGGAAGCTAGTGGAATCCAAAGGCAAGAAAGTAGCTTATAAAGTGTTGCGATACTTTCCAACCAAACCAAGGCTTCAAAAGATTATATATGACCAAAGAGACTTCAAAGAAGATGAGATGGCACAAGGAGGAAAATATTGATGACGGTGTCATGCGTCATCCATCTGACTCACTAGAATGGAAATCTTTTAATGAGCGTCATTCTACCTTTTCAGCTGAGTTAAGAAATGTGCGATTAGGTTTAGCAAGTGATGGGTTTCGACCTTTTGGGAATATGAGTTCCAATCATAGTATTTGGTCTGTCATTCTAGTTACATATAATTTGCCACCATGGAATTGCATGAAAGATCCATATTTCATGATGACACTTCTTATTCCAGGCCCTAAGTCTCCGGGCAATGATATTGATGTATACTTACAGCCCATGATTGAAGAGTTAAAAGAATTATGGGATGGAGTGGAGACTTATTATGCACACTCAAAATCTAATTTTCTTATGTATGTGGCTCTCCTGTGGACAATTAATGACTTTCATGCATATGGAAACCTTTCAGGATGGTCAACCAAAGGCAAGCTTGCATGCCCTTGTTGCCATAAAGACACAATCATTTTCCCTACGTAACAAGTTATGTTATATAGGCCATTGTTTCTTCCTTCCCATGAACCATCCATGGCGTAAAAATAGAGTATTATTTGATGGAAAAGTGGAAATGGGGGTCTCACCTAGCTCTTTGACAGGTGATGAAGCACTTATGCAATAAGAAGAGTTGGGCAATGTGAGTTTTGGTAAAGGGAAAAAGCGAAAGCGTAATGTTTCTAAGAATGCTTATAATTGGAAGGAGAAAAGTATCTTTTTTCAATTGCCTTATTGGAAGAGTCTTAAGTTAAGACATAACCTTGATATGATGCACATAGAAAGAAATGTGTCTGATAATATTTTATCAACTGTGACAAGTATGGTTCATAAGACAAAGGACACATTGAAAAGTAGATATGATCTGGTGGACCTTGGTAATACGCAGGGGTTGCATCCTATTGAGGACGGAGATAATATTTTATTGTTGGCAGCTTGTTATGCATTGTCCCCCGAAGAGAAGTTGAAGTTATGCCATTTCTTAGATAATTTAAAGGTTCCAGATGCCTTTTCATCAAATATTTCAAGGTGTGTTAATATACTTGAAACGAAAATACATGGATTGAAGTGTCATGATCATCATGTATTATTGCAAGATATTTTACCAGTAGCTATACGTGCTTTGTTGCCTAAGGAAGTGTGTGAACCAATTATAGCCTTAGGTAGATTTTTCAAGAATATATACTCTTAAGTGCCTGACAATTGAAGATCTTGATATCCTAGAGGCTGAAATTTCTATGATTTTGTGCAAACTTCAAATGGTTTTTCCTCCAGCATTTTTTGATTTCATGATTCACTTGCCAATACGCTTGGCAAGCGAGGCAAAACTTGGTGGACCAGTCCAATATCGGGATATGTACTCTATTGAGAGGTAACATATCATTCTAAAGTTTGAAATCAATGCTTTTTAAAAACGTCATATTCTATAACATATTAATAAAAAGTCTTTATATAGGTACTTGCGAACACTTAAGGGAGATGTTGGTAATCCAGGTCGTCCAGAAGGTGCAATTGCTGAAGGTCATATGTCAAGGGAAATCCTTACGTTCTACTCACGATATTTAAAAAATATCCCAACCAAATTCAATTAGCCAACAAGAAATGTTGATGGATTTGAATCAAATGGTGGGATGTCAATCTTTAAAGTAACTGGGCAAACAAAAGGGGCTTCAGTTGGAATGAGACTACCACATGATGAGTTCAACCAAGCATGTATGTATATTCTTTAAAATTTTGAAGAGGTTTCAAAATTCATGGAGTAAGTCTCTTATTAATTCAAATATAATTTAATATTGAGATAATTTAATTATTTTAACTAACACAAAATATAGGGAATACATGAGAGAGTTCGAAATACAAGGTTCAATGAAACCTCATGGAATGCATAATAATGAGTTTATTAATTGGTTTCGTGCACGTGTAAGTGTTTACTGAAACAACACTTTTCTAATAATATTGGCATCTGGATAAGAATAAATCTTGTTTATTTTTGTAGATATTTGTACTATCTGCACAAGGACACGCATCAGATGAGCTCATAAGCTTAGTCGTCGGTCCAGAACCATTGGTGCATCGATATTCAATATTTATGGTGAATGGGTTTAGGTTTCAAACCAAAGAGCTTGTGAGCAAAACGCAGAACAATGGAGTTCTTGTGAGAGGAGATGATACAGACTCTAATAAGGAGTATTATGGTGTATTGGAGGATATATACGAGTTGCGTTATGTGGGAAATAGAAAAGTTTATCTATTCAAGTGTCATTGATGGGATATGGCTCGCCTTGGAAGAGGATACAAGATTGACGGATATGGTTTTACAAATATGAATACTCATTGTGCTTTGAATACAAATGAGCCATTTGTGCTGGCATCTCAGTTTGAACAAGTTTTCTACTTGGACGACATGATTAATAAAGATTGGCTCGTTGTTATAAAGACAAATCCTCGTGACCTTTTTAACATGTCTGAAGTTGAAGTAGAAGAATTAATGAATGAAGAAGTTTATCAACAAGAAGAAGTGGAATGTAATATCTTGCATACCAATGACCAAGAAAATGATATTGAGGTATCTTTATATAGGAGTGACATTGAACCAGAAACTGTTTTACGGCCCAATGATGAAGAAAATCAGGAGGATGCTTTTATTGATGACAATGATATAGATGTTTCAAAGAATGAAGAAAGCGAAGAAGAATTAATTGATGATAATGATGAATAGGATAGTGAATACTTCATTTTGAAGATGCTTAATAGAGATAACTGAATATCTATCTATATCTTTGAGAAGTTTTCTGTATTTTCTATCTATAAAATAGTGCTCTTTCATGATTTAGCCAATTTAATTTGTTCCTTTTTGTTCTACTTTGGCTTGATTATTTCTGGAACATTTAGATACTGCTACTACTCAGATCTACACCATCAGATAGGTTACATCACTGGCCATGGACAGTAGCAACTCCCTAGCGTAACATCTTCAATTCAATCCATCACAAAGTGCTTTGATTTCTTCCAAAATAGCCTTGTACTTGTGCGTTTCATCATTGCTTTGGTATTTTTCTTGTTTTCTAGCCTCAAAATTGTTGTTATTAAGGTTTATCATGGCATGTTGGGTTAGCTCATGAATGAAATTATTTTCATTCTATATCCAGATCAACATAAAATAGTGCTCTTCCATGATTTAGCGAATTTAATTTGTTCCTTTTTGTTCTACTTTGGCTTGATTATTTCTAGAACATTTAGATACTGCTACTCCTCAGATCAACACTATCAAATGGGTTACATCACTGGCCGTGGACAGTAGTAACTCCCCAGCGTAACGTCTTCAATTCAATACATCACAAACTGCTTTGATTTCTTCCAAAATAGCCTTGTACTTGTGCGTTTCACCACTGCCTTGGTATTTTCCTTGTTTTCCAGCCTTAAAATTATTGATATTAGGGCTTATTGAGGAGGTAGTTGCATTGTTCCTACATAACTTGTAGAGGGTATGAGGTAGGTATATATTCTTTGTTGTATTGGCACATTATACAGATGACACTTGATAATTATGGTTCTACTAATGTTAGTACATAACTTGTACTCATGTGTATTGTCTATCACCAATATAATTGATATTTGTTTATACTTACTGGTTTTATGAGGGGCCAATTGAGTTATATTTGTTGTTGTGTATCTTTAGGATTTATGGGAGTTTGGTTAGATTATTGTTTTGCTATGATTGTGTGTCTTCTCTTGTCCCTTGAAAACAACTTGGAAGTATCAATTTTATTCATTTCATTTGATTGAACTATGAGAATTAGAAAGTGATTGTATGTGTTTTTATTTTCAGGGACATGGTTTTTAAGTAATGGGGTCCGATCAAGAAGTAGTGTGAAGGCGTGCAATGAAAGTTTTTACTTTACACTCATATGTATATGCATACAGTGAAAGTTTTTGGTTATTATCATGTGTAAACCGATACAATGATAATTGAAGCTTTAGCTAGTATGTAGTTGAATTTCTAGCACTAGAAGTATTTATAATATTAAACTTTAAAATGCTTTTATTTTAATTTTATGAAATACTATTAGATGTTTTTAATAGTTATATATTAAGTTTAGAGAATTTGATTTACAAAACTAAAATTGTTTTTTAGTAATGAGATGGAAGTTGCCTTTCGCAATGACATAAAAGTTGCAACTATTAGTCAGTTGATTTTGTGGCGAAAGTTGTCCCTACTAATTAATTATGTGTCGCAGCAATATATAGTTGCCACTAATAATTGGTTGATTTTGTGGAGGAAGAATTCGCTGCTATTGCTCATGCAGCAGCGACATAAAAATCAATACTAATGGTTTATACTTTATTGCAACAATATGAGACGCTACTAATATCAATATTTAGTAGCAACATTAAAGTTGCCATAATTAATTTATAAGTTTTTGTGGCGACAAATATTTTAGTAGCGACATTAAAGTTGCCATTGTTAGTTTAGAAGTTTTTATGGCAACTATATTGCCACTAAAGGTCATATTAGTAGTGATTTAGCAAATATTTATGGTGTAAATTATTTTTTGTGGCATATTTATTTATAAAATGTGACGGATTATATCGCCATAAATAATATTTTATTGTGGCAACATCCTTTTACAATCAAAAATAACTTTTAGTTATGGAACTACTACCAACAAAGTAATTGTCGCTGTTATAGACCATTAGCAGCAACTTTTGGGCCTTCTGTAGAGACAATTATCGCCACAATAAAGCATATTTCTTGTAGCGAGTGATGATACAAATGAGGAAGTCCATAAAGTTGCCAATGAACATGGATTTTAAGAAGAATACTCCTAACAATTCTTCCCTTGCTGACAGGCGCATAACAAAGCTCTATAAATCCATGTTCCAATGATCAATAGCATTATTTGGAATGTGAGGGGTATTAATACCCAAGGAGTTATGAAAAGAATCAAGACCTTCAAAACCATTCATCAGATCTCCTTTATTGCCATGCTAGATCCTTTTTTTTACAATGTTCACATCCATAGTTTTAGAGCTCAGCTTAATATGAATTATGCTTAACATAATCCTAATGAAAAAATATGGTTGATATGTAATCAAGATGTAGTTTGCAAAGTCATTTTCAATGAAGAACAACATATTACTTGTGAGAACAAACATGTTCTGTGTCCTCAACAATTCATCATGACATTTGTGTATGCCAAATGCAAGGGTAATCTCAAAAGACCTCCTTGGGATAGTTTATTACTTCTGTCTAATACAGATATGCCTTGGTGCACTATTGGAGACTTTAATGTAATATCAAGACTGAGGAGAATTTGGGAGGAATTCCATGTGATATGAAGAAGATTTTTGAGTTCATAAGTGTTATTGAAGCTTGTGATCTCCTTGTCCTTGGGTTTAGTGGTCAAAAAGACATTTGATTTAACCTGAAGGGTATTGGTTTCAGAATTTTAAAAAGGTTAGACAGACTATGGTCAATGACATATAGATGAACTCTATGCCTCATACAATTGTAACTCATCTCCCTAGTGTGGATTTTGATCATTGTCTACTTCTCATGGAAATGACAAATAACCAAACCAATCCTTCTAAACATTTCAAATTTCTTAATTGTTGGACTAACCAACCATCATTTATAGATACTTTAAAAAATTATTGTAACAGACCCACAAAAGAAAATTCCATATGGAATTTTCATCAAAAGACCAAGATATTAGCTGCTACTCTTCGCAAATGGTCAGAAGCTGAATTTGGGGATATCTATGCTGAGGTTAAAGATTTTGAAGAAAAGACTGGAGTGGCTAAAGAAAAGTTGATTAACTCTTACTTTGGCGAAGATAGAACTAATCTTCATGAAGTCAATGCTGAGTATATAAGGTACCTGAAGATAGAAGTCCATGCTTAAGACAAAATACTCAATTGCAGTGGTTTAAGGAAGGGATGCTAATTTAAACTACTTTCATACTCCGATTGAAAAAAGAAGGATAAGAATGTATATTCATGGAATACAAGATGAAGAAGGTAATTGGATTCAAGGTGATAATGATATATCTAGGGCAGCATGGAATCATTTCCAACACATGTTTATTGGTGATAGCAATTATATCCAAGAGTAGGCCCTCTAATGCATTCCTAAGATGGTGACTGATGATCAAAACTCTTCTATTTAGAGTATGCCTACTTTAGAGGAGGTTAAAAGGATAGTATTCTCGATGAATCCAAACTTTGCTGCTGGTCTAGATGGTTTGAATGGAAAATTATTTCAAGTTTGTTGGGAGATTACCAATCAGGACTTCTTCAATGTTATCCAAGCTTTTTTCTGTGGACAAATCATTCCTAAATATTTCTCTCATGCCTACTTGATCTTACTTCCCAAAGTGTAACACTCTACCAAAATGACTGAGTTCAAACCTATTAGCTTCAGTAATTTCACAAACAAAATTATCTCCATGATCCTTTACCTTAGATTAGCTACTATTCTTCCCAAGCTAATTTCTCTTAATCAGTCAGGTTTTGTAAAGAATAAGAGAATTTCTGAGAACATTATGTTGGCCCAAGAAATCATTCATCACACTAAGAAGCCTAATGAGTGTAGCAATGTTATCATTAAGCTTGATATGGCTAAGGCCTATGACATGATCTCTTGGCCATACACTTGTTTGGTTCTTAGAAGAATGGGGTTTGGTGAAGTATTTGTTGACATGGTGTGACAATTATGTCCAATAATTAGTGTTTTAACATAATTTTAATGGCTCTAGGCTTGGGTTTTTTCAATCTTTCAGAGGCCTTAAGCAAGGGGACTCTCTCTCACCTGCTTTGTTCATCCTTGGGGTAGAAGTGTTGTTAAGGTAAACTTCTACTTCATGGTCCTTCATTGTTATGGAGAGATCTAAGAGGTAAACTTCAAACCAATGAGAGGATCACCAGATTTGATTATGAACATGCAAATTGCTCTTCTTGTACTGAATCAGGCTAAGATACTATTGACCACATTTTTATGGAAGGACAGTTTGCAAGAACTGTGTGGGCCACCTTTGCTAACAGTATGGGTATAGACAAGAGCTATAACAAATATAAAGAGCTTGGTCATGAGGTGGTGGTCTATCAAAAATAATAATGTTGTCCATAAAATCACTCTTTAAGCTATGCCTATCTTTATTTGTTAGAAATTGTGGAAAAATAGATGTGCCAACAAATATGGTGGGGACGACTCTAATATCACTAGGGTAAAGTATGCTATTTTTGGAGACACTTACAACCTCCTATATACTACATATCCTTACATCAAATGGCTATCCAATTGGAAAGATTTGTTTAGGATAATAAAAGGGTGTGTTTATGAGATGAAGTTATTCAAAGTATGTTGGTAAACTCCCTCAACAGGTACAGTCAAATTGAAAACAGATGGAAGTGCTAAGGGCAACCTAGGAAACCTTGGTGCTGGTGAGATTTGCAGAAATCATAAAGGTGAATTAATCTTTGCTTACTCAACACCTGCTGGAGTGGATACAAATAATCAGGCTGAGTTGGAAGTTGCTCTTTTAGGCTTAACTAGGTGCCTATAACTGTGTTATAATAAGGTGATAATACAAATGAATTCTGATATGGTAGTGAGATGGATCAAACAACAACTCCAACCTCCATGGATCACTAGTCAACTCCTTAGGCTTCACAACTAATCAACTAATTTCAGTTTTTCAGATGCAAACATGTTTATAGAGAGGCAATTTTGCAGTTGGCAGTCTTGCAAAGAGCAGCCAATCCACTGCAACTCCTCAACTTTACTATACTATCTAGTAGCTCCCAAAGGAATTCAAAGCTTTGTTTATCAAGGACAAGAATGGTATGGCCAGTTTTCAAATGAAGAAGTTAAAGAGAATTAAAAACCTACCTTGAATTGAAGTTGTGAGCTTAAAAAGAAAGACCCGCAGTATAATTAAGCATTCTTTCTTAGCCTTAGTATAAAGTAGGTTCTTTTATTTTTTTCTTGTTGGTAAAGGGAGAGTCTCCCTTATTTATTGCTTTTCTAGACTATGTAATGAGAAGAGTCCTCTCTTTGTTTTTACTTTAGGTTTGCATGTTATTAGCAAGGGAAAAAGTTGGCCGACCTTAGTAGGTTGACTGACTTATGAACCATTATAGGATCGAAGTTAAGGTCCATGCTCCCCTCCTTGTACTTTTATTTTATTTTTAATATTAAGGCCTAGGGATGTTGCTCAGCCCCTGACCCACCATAAGGGTTGTTATAATAATAATAATAAAAAAAGGACAAAATCAAGATAAAACTCATAGAAAATGATTAGTTTAGTGTTAGAAACACTTACCCAACAAGAATCTTTGAAAACCTTTTACAAGAATCTTTAAAAACTTTTCTTCAAAATTGCCATAAAAAGCTTGGAAGTTCGAAAATGGATTAAAAATGGTGTTTTGCTAGTTTAAAACTGTCTAGGTATAAAAATTACTTTGCAATAGCGAAGCTCATCTTGTGAACGCAGAGACAAATCAAGTCACAACTCCGTGAACGCGTGATCAAACCTATAAATGCGGAGCTCAGTAGACCCACACCTCCACGAACACGGAGGCTTTTACATAAATGCAGAGAAGAAGATTGCCTGCACTAGATATCAGTAAACTAACAATGCTAAATCTAATTTTTATACTCGGAATAGACCCCCAAAATTCATCCGAACTCAAAATTCATTAACCAAATATTTACCATACCAGAAACAGTGATCCAGACTTGATAGAATCATCAGAAATTAGTTTCATGGCCTCCTAGCCACAACTATCAATGCAAGTTGATAAAATTAGTTTAAAACTTCTAAATAACAAAACTGCCCTCAACAACACCAAAAATTATTCCAAGACCATATCTAGCGGTAGTTTCACCATCCAAAACTAGTAGAACTATCAGAATTTCGATCTGAGTTTTCGACCTCTAAACGTTGACCATAGTCAAACTTTGATTTAAAAATGACTAAAATCATAATTTTAGACCCCAAAACCTCATTTTAACTCTAAATTCAGTTCCACAACTTCCTGTAGTTTAGTTTCAACATTCTGGAGCTAATTGAATCAATGAATTCTCGACCTAACCTCCGAAATTCAGAATGACACAAAACTCATTTTTTTTCAATAACTTAAGCCTCCAAAATTACCAAAATTCATATTTTCAACCTTTAAAAGTCAAATTCCAATTCCAATCATTCAAATAGTTCAAAATAGGTCAAAAGAAACTTACGAAAGTGCAAAACAGTAATTTTCATAGAAAATGCCAAAAATGACCAACCAAGTCATTACATAATTCACCACTAAAAAAATGTTTGTCCTTGAACATGAGGGAAAAGAGGAGTACTTGAATTCTTAAAAGGTTGGGATATCTGCCCTGCATGATAGACTCCAACTCCCAAGTAGCTTTATCAATAGAATAGTGCCACCACTGAACCTTTACAGAAGGTATATTTCTGAATCACAATCTCCAAACCTACCTATCCAATATAGCTATAGGATCTTGAAACGACCACCAAAAGTACCTAAAAAGGTGCCTCGAAAGTGCCCGAAATCTTGTTTTTCATGTATCTAAAAATTCATTTATCATTTTAAAAATTTGACTTCATATTATTATTCACAGGCTCCAAATTAAGGGAGGAAGGGGTCTAAATCGAATTTAGAGAAATTGTAGCAAAATTTGTTTTTTTCAAAATTTCAATCTCCAGAGGTGATCCGTAACGGCTCCACGATGGGCCTATGTCGCGGAGCAGTGTTAATTATGCACTGTTTTGCCTAGTTCATCCAGACTTTTCTAAGTGTTGGGCCTAAGTTTTCACAAATATATTTTTACCTATACTTAGCCTTATTTCACCCTCATATTACCCTAAACATTCCCCAATACGCACCAAGACACTTAGGCAAATATTTGCTCCTAAATTCAAGTCACAAACTCAAGACCAATCTTAAGGATTTCTTCAAGGATCTCACTCAAGCTTCAAGTCTCCATTTCTAATCTTCTTCAAAAGTATGTGGTGGCGAACCATTTGATCCTTCCATCCATGGTGTCTAAATCCTCTTTTTACTTATATTGCATGATTAAAGTTGATTTTACATATGAGTCTTGCATATTGGGAAATTTATTGCATAGTGATTTTAGTTCATGAAAGTATGATTATTTTAGCATGTTTTGAGCTCTAAATATTGGATCTAATATTGGATTTGATGAGGGTTTTGATATAAATGTCTTGGGGGTGTTGCAAGATGTTGATTGATGATTTTACAACAGATTTTTTTGCATGATTTCTTCTCTAAATTGCATGGTCTTTTACCCCCATTAACCACCCGAAGGTGTTTGATAAAATGTTCAAATGTGGTTTCTTAAGGAGTTGAAGGTCCAAAGCATGAGATATAATATGATTGATGTTATGATGATGAAGTGAGCTTATATTCATAGTAAATTCTATATAAAGTGTTGGATTAGATCATGCCCAATCCAGAGATGGGGGTTTGTACCCATTAATCGAGGGAAGGGTTAGTGCTTCTCAACCTATTGATGGGGCGACATCATCCCCAACTGAGTTGGGGTTTATACTCATCAACTGAGGGAAGGGTTAGTACTTCTCCACCTAGGTAATGGGGAGACATTATCATCAACTGAGTAAAGGGTTAGTACTTCACCACCTAAGTGATAGGGCAACATCATCACTAACCTCAAGGGGTTTATACCTTGGAAATCTAGCTTGGTATATTTTTCATATATGATATTTTATATGAGCATGAGTTATTTAAGAATGTTTTACTTACGCATTGTCCATACATGCCATTATGCTATAATATGCCCATTACCTATTACTATGCATTTTGATCATGATGTCTATTTCTTATTGTATTGCATTCCATATATTTAGTATATTCCAATATACTAACGCATAGTCAAACCTACACAATATCACTATGTAGGAACTGGTGCTCAATTTGATCATCCTCCCCCTCCATGTGGCTAGTCGGTGCTATTTCAAGCTTATTGGTGAGTCCTCCATTTCAGGTACCTTAGTCTATGATTGCTATTATCTATATATTGAGACACTTTCTTATATTTTATTTTGACTATGAGCGTGACTCCGATTACTTTGTCTTGGCCCCGACTCTATTTATGTATTTAGAGTTGTTTGTTGGACAAGTTGTGTAATTATGATATGAGATTTGACTCCCTGTCTCTTGATGATGTTGATTTGAAAGCTACCATTAGCTCCTTTGCCCCTTAATATCACTTTATGTCTTATATATGCTTCTGTGACCTATGATGTGCAATGATAAGTTAAGAGGCTTGTTTGGGGTTCCTTTGGGTTCTCCATTCACCTTGTCATGTCTAGGCCCTAGGATTGGGTCATGATAAACTTGGTATGAGAGCACTAGATTGATAGATACTCAGAGTGCAACACACCATATCAATTAGATTCCTATTTATGGTTGTGAAGTGCACCATAACTATGAATAGGAGGCTGTGGGGCATCTTAGGAAATGTTTCCCTTGTTCATGTTCTATGTCATGATATAGAGTTGTAGTGACTTTTCCCCCCCTAACAATTGTTGTTTACTATGATAGATCATGCCAAAAACTAGAGGAATATGGGCTGAAACTCCCGATAAGCAACCTACCAATGGTGAGCTCTAGGATGCTCTCACTATACTTGCCCAAGTGGTGGCCAATCAAGTCCAACAAGGGGCTCAAGTCCAACAAGGGGCTCAAGCCCCTCACGCTACTACCCTGAGAGCTAGGGTAAGAGACTTCATGAGGATGAATCCTATGGTTTTCCATGGGTCAAAGGTGGATGAAGACCTATAAGAGTTCATTTTTGAGGTTTACAAAATCTTGAATATCACGGGTGTTGGCCCAAATGAAAAGGCAGAGTTGTCAGCGTACTAACTCAAAGGGGTAGCCCAAATTTAGTATGAGCAATGGAAGGGTGAGAAGGTTTTTGGTAATGTGGTGCTTTAGAAGGAGTTCAAATTGGCCTTCCTTAATCGATTTTTCCCTCTTGAGCATAGAGAAGCAAAGTTGGTGGAGTTTATGAACTTGAAGCAAGATGCTATGAGTGTGAGGGAGTATGCCCTCAAATTTAATCAACTTTCAAAGTATGCTCTTCACTTAATGGCCGATACTAGGTCAAGGATGAATAAGTTTGTTATAGGGGTCTCCGACTTGGTAAGTAAGGAATGTCGGTCTGCCATGCTTATTGGTGACATAGACTTGTCTCGGTTGATGAGATATGCTGAGCAAATGGAGGAAGAAAAACCGAGAAAGAGAAGGAGGCATGAGGCCTCTAAGTTTTCCCAAATATGTTTTTACCTATACATAGCCTTATTTCACCCTGATATCACCCTAAATCAATACTTACCAAGACACTTATCCAAATATTTGCTCTTAAATGCAAGTCACAATCTCAAGACCAATTTTAAGTATTTCTTCAAGGATCTCACTCAAGCTTCAAGTCTTCATTTCCAATCTTCTTCAAGGGTTATCCAAAGTTAAGGTATGTAATGTTGAACCATTGGGTCCTTCCACCATGGTGTCTAAGCCATTTTTCTCTAATACTGCATGATTTTAAGTTGATTTACATGTGGGTCATGTATATTGAGAAATTTATTGCATAGTGATTTTAGTTCATGAAAAAGTATGGTTATTTTAGCATGTTTTGAGTTCTAGATCTTGGATCAAATGTTGAATTTGATGAGGGGTTTTGATGTGAATGTATTGGGGATGTAAAGTGTTGCATTAGACCATGCCCAATCCGGGGGGTCCTAGAACCTGGATAATCGAGATGGGGGTTTGTACCCATTAATCGAGGGAAGGGGTAGTACTTCTCCATCTAGTGATAGGACAACATTATCACTAACCGAGTTGGGGGTTTGTACTCATCAACCAAGGGAAGGGTTAGAACTTCTCGACCTAGGTGATGGGTGGCATTATCACCAACCGAGTGAAGGGTTAGTACTTCACCACCTAAGTGATGGGGCGACATGATCACTAACCTCAAGGGGTTTATACTTTGTAAATCTAGCTTAGTCTATTCTTCACATATGATACTTTATATTAGCATGAGTTATTTAAGCATGTTTTACTTATGCATTGTTCATACATGCCATCTTGCTATAATATGCCCATTGCCTATTGCTATGCATGTTGATCATGATGTCTATTTCTTATTGCATTGCATCCCATATACTTAGTACATTCCAACATACTAACGCATACTCTTGCCTACATGATATCACCATGTAGGAATCGGTGCTCAAGTGGATCATCCTCCCCCTCCAGGTGGCTAGTCGGTGCTACTCCAAGCTTGTTGGTGAGTCCTTCATTTTGGGGACCTTAGTCTATGATTGCTATTATCCATATATTGAGACACTTTCTTATGTTCTATTTTGACTATAAGGGTGAGCCCGGTTACTTTGTCTTGGCCCCCGCTCTATCTATGTATTTCAATGTGTAATTATGATATGAGCTTTGACTCCTTGTCTCTTGATGATGTTGATTGCAAGCTACCCTTAGCCCCTTTGCCCTTAGTATAACTTTATGTCTTATACATGCTTCCGCGACCAATGATATGGAATTATAAGTTGAGAGGCTTGTTTGGGGTTCCTTTAGGTTCCCCATTCACCATATCATATCTAGGCCCTAGGCTTGGGTCGTGATAGTTTATCTTTAAAGGAAAAATGTAGACCCAACTCAATAAATTCATAAGAAATCACATGGGACTCATCTGGAATTTAATGGAGGAACATAGAAATTTGAAAAACAGATAGAAGATAATCTTGGTGGTAAAAACCAACTCATAGTCTACCTCACCAACTCTTCTCAAAATATCAAAAGGGCCAATGAATCTTTGACAAAGATTGCTCTCTTCCCAAATCTCATCATACCCTTCATGGGTGAAACCTTCAGCCAAACACTGTCACCAATAGAGAACTCAAGAGGCCTAACCCTCCTATCAATATAATTATTTTGGTGACTCAGGATGGTCAAAAGTCTACTCTGAATTAGTCAGACCTGATCCATGGAATCTTGAAGAAAATCAACACCTAACACCTCAATCGAACCTGAATCGAACCATCCAATGGGTGATCTACCCCTCTGGCTATACAAGGCCTCGAAAAGTGACATTTCGATGCTGGAATGGTAATTGTTGTTATATGCAAACTAGGCCAATGGGAAGTACTAGTCTTATAGGGCCCTAAAATCAATGACACAGGCCCTAAGCATGTCCTTTAACACCTGAATGGTATGCTCTGATTGACTATCAATATGAGGGAGAAAAGCTGAACTCAAATCCACTCTAGTACCCAAACCACACTATAGCGCCCACCAAAAGTGAGAAATAAATGCAGACCCTCTATTTGATACTATAGACACTGGCACACTATGCAATATGACAATGTCCCAGATATATATAACCTAGGCAACTGCTCCTCACTATAGCTAGTCTTCACCGATAACAAGTGTGCTAACTTGGTCAGTCGATCGAGAACCACCCACATCGAATCAAACTTGCCCAAGACCATAGATAAGCCTTTAACAAAATCCATAGCCATTCTCTCCCACTTCCACTCGGGAATAAACATCTTTTGCATTGATCCACTAGGCTTTTGATGCTCATACTTCACCTGTTGACAATTCAAACTCTTTACGAGAAACTTAGCTATGTCTCTCCTCATGAAAAATAATGAATAATGTTGTTTAAGATCATGATATATCTTAGCCACAACCAGATCAATGGAATATCTAGTACAACGGGCCTCCTCTAGCATCAATTTCACCCAATTACTAATTTTAGGAACACAAACTTTGCCATTAACCCTCAAAACACCATCAAAATTAATAATAGACTCCTTGGATTTACCTCTCAACACTTTTTCATGAATCATGCATAATATTATATATGATCATCCAATGAAACTCTAGCATCAATGAAGGCTAAAATACTTTAACAAGGAGAAATGTTTAAACAGACCATCGGCCTAGCAAGTGATAGAACCTCTAGAGCTAAGCGCCTCTTATCAACCCTTAAGAATGCCAAACTCACCATACTAGTAGCCTTCCATATCAAAGCATCTGCCATGACATTGGCCTTACGAGCTGATATAGGATAGCTACATCACAGTCCTTAAGAAACTCTAACCACCTACGCCGCCACATGTTCAAATGAGGTTGAGTAAAGATGTATTTGAGACTTCGCTAATCATTAAAGATCTCACATTGCAGCCCATGTAGATAATGGTGCCACAACTTCAACAAAAATACAATCTCTGTCAACTCTAGGTCAAAGGTAGGGTAGTTCTTCTCATGCACCTTTATCTGTCTATAAACATAGGCTATGACTTTTCCTTTTTGCATCAATAAATACACCACCCAAACCTACACTTGATGCATCGCAATATATCACAAATGGAACTCCTTCCTTGGGTACAACAAAAATTGGTGCTGAAGTCAACAAATCTTTCAGCTTTTGGAAGTTCAACTCACAATCGTCTGACCACTGGAATGCTACAACCTTCTTAGTCAATCTAGTCAATGGGGCTATTATAGATGAGAAACCCTGAACAAAACGCTGATAATACCCCACTAGAGCAAGGAAACGCCAAATCTCAGGCACAAAAGTATGCCTAGCCTACTCACAAACAACTGCTACCTTGGCTGGATCTACCATAATACTCTCTTTTGACACAACATGGCCAAGAAATACAAACAAACTCAAGCTAAAACTCGCACTTTGAGAACTTAGCATACAAGTTCTCTTACTTCAATCTTTGAATCACAGTCCTCAAGTGCTGAACATGATCTACCTCACTCTTCGAGTAAACCAGAATATCATCTA
>JAOTQJ010000049.1:1328135-1376157 GCA_025642045.1 Solanum sejunctum | reverse complement strand
TGCATTTGGTCCCAAACTTTATTAAATCGAACCAATTAAGGACGTTCGGGGTTTAAATTACGTTGCGGGTCCTAACACATATTAAGCATTTTCTTCTTTTCTAGTAAAATTTCTGCAATAAAAAAGCATTGTCAGCTCTTTTTATGAATATATGAAGGTTTTTTATTTTCAGGTGTCTTCTTGTTCTGTTTGCTTGTGCTTGAATTGTGTAAGTTCTAAAAGACTAGTTGTTATTTTTACTCTCTATAGTAGCAGGTTGTAATACATTATTATTGAGATCATATGTAGATGGTATATTACCTTTTCAAATCACATGTATTGTCAGTTTTAGTAGTTGAAATTGCACAATCATATGCACTTTAGAAATTTTAAACTTTATTCTAGCTTATGCTACTTTCTGTATCTTGAAATGTTAGAATCATGTAGCTGTGATTTTGTTCTAAAGCTAATCTTTTGTACTTTTTTGTAGATATGACTCAAGGTAGAGATCGAGTTAGCACAAGTCGTACAGGCAAATCCTTCGGCAAAGGTAATTTTGCTAATCTTTGAATTAGGCCTACAGTTCCCACTCCAACAATTAATCCTCAATAAGTTGGCGCGAGTTCCTCAGGTGGGGAATGTCACGTTAACCAAGTTCAACCATTAGGTCCAAATAGTAATCCACTAGTTGTACCAATTCAGACATTTGGTCAAGATAGTACTTCACCTGTTCATTTCGAACCACCTTCGACTACCCCTAATCAGAGAAACACAATAGGCAGGGGTACATCTTCTCAAAGCAACACAACTGGTGATCAAGTTGAGTGTAGCAGTACCAATAAACAACAAATGCTTGTGACTATTTCTCATACGGGGTTAGTCTGTCATTGCACTTTTCTATTAATATCGTTATTGATATATGGTATGTTTTAAAATAATGTCTTCTGAGCTACTCAGGCTAGAATCCTCTAGAAAATGCTTTGAGTATATATATAATTCAATCAAGCATGAAGTTGATCCTAAAGGAATCAATTGGAAAAGCATCTCAGAAGAGATAAAAATGTTTTATTTGGGAGAATTTTAGGTATAATCCTTAAAAATTGAATTTGCATTATGTATTGGCATTTATACACTGGAGTAATATTATTACTTTTTAAAATCATTTTGAGAAGCTATTCTACTAGGATTCCTTAATTGATACCATTGTGAATAAACAATGGGGGCGTAAGGCAGCACTTTGGTATAGTGATTTCATTTTCAAAATTAAAAAAAATAATGTGCGGCTGGATCATTTCCTAGAGAATGTATTGAATAGTTGAAAGTCACTTCGGGCAGATCAGAAAAGAATTTGAAAAGTCTGAAAATAGATGCAAAAAATCATCATGGTCATGGGAATGAAAGTTCCATAGGAACTCACACGATGGCTCTATTACTGTTGGAGAGCATCGCAAAAGACTTGTAAGTGTATTTTATATAAATAATATGATTATTATTTTTTATTTGATAACTTAAAGTTTAAAAAGTTGCAATTACTTTTATGGAATGAGCTTATTCAACTATGATTTAGAATTTATTTCTTAAATTTAAGATTTGTTAGGACTAATCAAAATGTGAAAAGCTTATTTCTGTTTAGTTTTCTGAAGTTGTAAGCTATGAATTATTTACATGATGATCTGTTGAATTTTTACCATTTAGCTAAGTTCTCAATGATACCTTTATTATTAATTTCTTTTTTTCACCCTCTAATATGATAATAGTTATTTTCAAATTATGTTTAAGAATATGACATCTTACTCATTTCCTTCATGAAGTTTTCTTGCTTGGATGTCTTATGGGGTGTAGTCTAGAATGGGGCACAAATACAAGGAATGTAGCAGAAAATATATGGGGTAAAATAGTTTTAAGTAATGAAATTTTGAATGGACTCTCTATTTTGGGAGAACAACCTCTTTTTCCATCCACCCACGCAGTTGAACAAAGGGGAAATCCTGCAGAGAAAGTTTAACCAGCTGGAACATCTTCTCTCAGTACTATAGCACTCAATAAATCTAGTATACTACTTTTATGTACTATAGAATTGTTATGCCACTAGCTAATTTTTGATAGTTCACAAAATTTCTGTACTCCTATCTAGTTTAAGGTATATGTTTATCTTTCAAAATCAAAAATAAAAGAATCTATCAAATAATATTTTGGGCTTGAGTGTTGGATTCTTATTAGTGCGGCAACTTAATTTGTGTCTTGAGAAAAAATAGAAAAAAAGTAGAAACGAGCAAAACTGATGTATATAACATATGATAAGGAGATGTTAAAGAATACAAACCCAAAAAAAGCTATCAAACAATATGTTGGATTCATAGTAACTATTCAACAGAAACTTAGTAGTTCAATGGTGGAGTTCCTTTCTGTGGAGTAATATCTATATTTCTCAAAGCTTGTTTATGTGTTTTTAACACAATAAATTTTCTTCTTATATGAGAACTTCTAACATAAAACAACTTTATAAAAAGTCTACGTTTTTGTACTTTCATGGAATTGCTTTTAGGGTTGTTGCCATTGTTGTATGTTTTGAATTGAGAAATGATTTTTCTCTAGGCAATTGAAAAGGTTCGAGATCCAACACCAAGTGAGATGCATTTACATGTCCATACACATAATCATGATGGAAAATTTTTTGTTAGTAATCGATCACGAATCGTCCATGTAAGTCATTATTTTCTATATAGATTTCATTTCTATTCATCTCACTCTCTTTGTATAAAATATTTTACATTGAATTATTGTTGTTATTTTGCTAATCATACTTCATTAGAAGGGTGACTTTATGAATTGATTTCTCATTTGAAAGTGGTCTGTTATGTTAGACAAGTTCCTTAAAATTGATTGCTTGTAGAATAGGTTATTTGGTATTTGTTGTTATCAAATTTGATTCTTTGTAAAAGAGGATATTGGATATTTATCAAATTTGATTCTTTGTTGAAAAGGTTGTTTGATAAGCAAAAAAGGCATGTTGGAGACCATTAGGAAGTGTTAGTTACTAGGAAAAGCGAAAAACAAATACTTACAGGGATCTAATAATTTTACAAAGTGGTCTAAATCCTCTACTCATACTTTTAACATCAAAAATAGGTAGATATTGTATAACTATAAAGTAAATTAGTAGCGCATGAAAAAAAATGCTTGACTAATTATGAGTATCATGGAAATATGTACTTTCTGAAAAACTTTAATAATTATTGATTAGTTAAAATAGAAGAGTCTAAAAGGCTCTTGAGAAATAATATAATTGTAACTATTTCAAGTTGGATTTTAACTTGGATTTCACTAATTATTTTATTTTTCAGGAAAAATATGAGAAAATATTAAAAAATCAAACACAAATTCAGTCTGATATTGATCAGTATCAAGCATATTACCAAGCTGTGGGAGGAGAATAGAAAAAGAGAATATATGATTTTGGATCTCAAGCAAAATGTTACTATGGATCAAAGTTCGGGAACAGTTCTTCATTTGACGCGTCTACTTCAATAGTACCTTCAAATGCTCAATCAACAGTGATAGAGAATATGAATGAGTTAGTACCTCAATTGGTTATTGCATTGACAGAACGTATGCTTCCTGCATTAACTAAAAAGATGCTTCCTAGATTGATTGAGAGGGTGAATGAAGTAATTTCTTCAACCTCGTATCAACCAAGTACTTTACCCAACCAACCATTAAATGTTCCACCAACAGTTCCTGCTGCTCCTACAATTGCCAATGTCGATGAGGTTCATGCATAAAATTCTGGCAATAACCGTAACTCTCCAACCTCACTTTAGTTTATAGTGTTTTGTTTAGATTTTATTGTTATGTTTTTGGATATTTTGTACCTAAAGATACACTTACCTATGCTATCTATTTTGAAGCTCTATGAATTATTAATCTTATATGAATATTAGTTATTTTCAATAAAGTGTATTTTATAATTTTTAGCCATTTTCTTCTCTTTTGCTTCTGATTGAATAGGGTTATTAAAAAAATCTGAAAATCAAATTTCACGACCAAATAACTAAAAAATTTTGGCGACAAATATTTTTCGTAGCTAAAATAAATATGAAAATTAAATTTCACGGTCAATTTGCTACAAAATATTTTCCTCGCCAAAAGCAATAGCTTAAGAGCAAAAACAATTAGCGACGAAATTGAGACAAATGGTTCATCGCCAATAAGAACAAATAATGAAATTAGTACTAAGTTATAGCGATAAAATTCTTAAATTAGCAATGATTACTTTTGTCGCTAATAACGGCAACGGATATATTGCATCGCTATTTTGTCGCTATTTTTACGATGGATATAAATATTTCATCGCTAAGAGGTTAGCTATGAGCATTTTAGCGATAGACTATTATCCACTGTTATTTCATCACTAAATCAATTTAGCGACAAAAATAGGAACTTCAGCAACGGAATACGTCCGTTGCTAATCATGATTTTTTTTGTAGTGTCTCTTCTAACTTGTGCATTTATGTGTGTTACAGATTATGATTTGTGATCATTCGTCCAAGAAGATCTTGTAGACAAGCTAAGGTTAGATAATGCCTTGTCAGATGAATGAGAACAGACTTAAGCACTAGAATCCCCAAGGACCAATAAGCCCCGCCACCCTTGCTGAGCAGCCACCATAGGTTAACATTTCAAATATGGAGCTTTGCCAAACCATTTAGACTTTGGATTAGGTGATGAGTGATGATGCTCAAATTACACCTTCCAATTGTAGCATAAGTGCTGCTGTCAAATACAGAACATATCTATGGTTAGGATCGATCCCACGAGGAATATGGTCTAAAATTAGGACAGGCAAAGCAAATTCATATTATTAACCATCTTATTTCAAGAGGAGAAATTTCTAGTTGAATAAAATACTATGTAAAACCTATTCTAATGTAAAATTGTATACATGTATTACAAAACCAGTGAGAGAATGCAACTGCAGTATTGTGTTGCCCATGAATTCATAATGTAGTATAACCTCATAATTGTAATCTTTGCTAATGTATAGCATGTAGAACTAGTAAATCATGTTCAACTAAGTCCTTAGGTCAGTAAATAGATAAATTTCACTATGCAACTTAGGTTGTTTACAGGTGTATGCATTACTAACCCTTATAATGGTCCTAGATTTAGCTATCCCTTCGATTATTCAAGTTAATTACGTAAGTGTAATCAGGTCAATTTCTATTATTTATTCTTTTCCCATCCATTATCCCCTTGGTTCGGTAAGTAAGAATAAGATGAGTTCTAACATAGAACTCCATTAAAAACAACAAATAAGAAGAGATAAATATTACATGCATGCACACATTTCAAGAATTACAAACTACTCAATTTTACTTTGTTAATTCTTCATGGTTCCCACAACTCAAGTTATGGATTTAGCTACTCATGTTCATTGTATTAGATTCAATAATGATTGACACTTTCATAATTAAGAACTAATAATGAAGAATTAAAGAATGAAAATCTAAATCTTCACTTGAATTGTAATACAAATGTATCCAAAAGCATGAACAAGTACCAAAATAGTATAACATAACATTTTGTTTAAGTACTCAAATTATGAAAGTGACTAACTATATAATAGAGTGCATAACATTCATAAATAAAACTGAAAACCATATTTATAGACAAAGAAGATTAAATCCTAGACAATTAAGGAAAATTAGATTCGAGTTGACCATGAGCCAGTATATGGGTCAAAGATGCTTTTACAGTCGTAGACTGTCTTCTCTAAAAATAAAGGGCCATTTCAGAAGCATCAATTTATGACTTGTACTTTTTTTTTAATGGGTCGTAGTCTTCATTGTAGACTAGAATAGTGACTTTTTTACATCTTCTTTCACGGACTAGCTTACAGGTTATATTCTGAACTAAGACTCGTAATACGGCTTCATAGTTTCTCCTGCAGTTTTCTAGTGCTCACTGTCTCAGATTCGCGAGCATTATCTATGACTTGTGGATCACATCATAGCTCATAAATGGGCTCATATAAGGGCAAATATCAGCAAAGTGTACAACCTTAGTCAAAATCGACCCAAATCCTATTTCCTAGAAAAACAAACCCAAATACAAATCAATTCACTAAAATGCGTCAGAGAACACATAAAATTCCAATTTTATTGGTCAAATAAATATTTTTATTTCCAACTTTGCACCATCATAATTACATCAGAGTTGAATGGTTAGCAGCTATTTTTAATTATCACTACCTTCTGTCCTATTTTGCTCCTTTACTCTTTTAAAACATCAAAATATCGCATTTTGACGGCATATCAACACCTTCAACTTAAATTATTTCTTGTCTTCAAGTGACATACTCAATCTAATATAAACATCAATAACAATCATACAAACATCAATCATACAACATTTTTCAAGTTTACTCAACATGTACAAGATGCCCTCAGCAAATCTCAATGCATAAACAAGATGTCTATCAAGAAAATACACCTGAATCAGGACATGACAGGACAATTTCAATAGACAAGGCCATGTACATAGTCAACAATCACCAAAACAGTCCAGAATCAATAATATTACTCAAGTACCTTCACAAACAAAGAAGTCCCTTATCCCACACTTTAATTTCTCTCCTTCGATGCTAGGGACTAGATAAAAACTCATTCTCATAATAAAAATTTGAATACTGCATTCAAAACCATAGGCTTGACCTTATATTTTATACTATAATATTCAAATAGTTGAATTAGCATCAATGTAGGACATTTTCAGCTTATAATGTAGGCACGAGGATAGGTGTAGTACATTTTGGACATAGTGACTACTTTCTCTCCTTGACACTGTATTATTTGGACTTATCCAACTCAACTTTGGTATTTATGAATTATTGTTTCCTTTTTTTTTTTGTAAAATGTCAAACCTTCGAGTGTATTTTTATGATTTTAACATTTGTTATTTCTTGTTTCTCTTATTTTTCTACATTTTTGTCTCTCATCTCACACCCATATCATGTTTTCCCTTTTTGTTGCACTACTTTGTGTCTCATATCCCATTATTTTTATGTTTCCTTACCATATCCACCCTCAACTTAGGTATTTTACCTTGGTCAAGGAGCACAATGTCCAAAGAGGGACCAAATCAAAGGTCTAGATTACATAGATAGTGGGGAAGGTGATTTGGGTCATTGCAAAGAAAGGGTACATGTAAGGCTCAAATATTTGGATCAAGGGATTACATAATGGATTTGGTAGGTTATTTATGCTCAGTGGGCTAATTCGAAACACAACTTATGATCCTTTCCTAGCCAACTAACCTAAAGTCTTAGTAAAGATTAATGGGGCAAGTTTTGGATTGATACACAATATAAGAATAATACAATTAGCTCACACTCCCAAGGCACTGACTAACACTATCAATTTAGACATCTGGTTCATGACTTTTAGTTCAAGTTAGCCTTATCCTATCAATATTAGTAGTGTCATACAAATATCCAATATGATTACTATCTAAACTATCTAGCATAACATCAAACAAAATGGAGGGGGTATCATTTTTCAACACAAAACAATTAATGCCATAGATTTCAATATAGTATGCTACTATTACTACATAAAAATCCTACACATGCCGGTGTAACAGAAAATAAATATCCTTATGAAAAGAACACAAGCAAAAAATTTCGCATACCTAAAATATGAGTAGATATAGGCCTTAGTTACTCAAAATTCATCGAGGCCTATAACTACCCTCACCCCATCAAAACAAATTGTGAATTATCCTCAATGCACTAAATCTACTACAAAAGTATAGATAGGGGATAAAGAAACAAAACAGTGGCACCTAAATGCCAATATCTATTTGTGTCTGACCATTCTGTGTCTTCTAGGTGGTTTCCTTTGTCACAACAGCTAACGAAGAGGGTCTAGCACCCTTCTCTCGCTCTTACTCCCTACCTGATCACATCCATTTATCAAGCATTAATGTACACTAGCAGCCGCAATCTACTGATGCTCCCTCTTGTGAGTAGATCTCAACGTAGAATCTGACTCCTCATCACTAGTACGTGGACTCTTTCTAAAGATTGAAATAGTTGGCTCATCTCCAAATAGATCCAGCACAATATGTGCTATTGTGGGTATGGTAATCGTCATTAGTGCTGGTGCTGGGGAAGCTTCCATCACCTTTTATAGGTGTTGGATCTCCTCTTTGATCAAATTTAAATTTGGAGTTTGTGAAATTTAGAAGAGTTCCTCAATGCACCTCACAAATGCGTCTACCCGATCGTGAAGAATACTAACCTACTGATCCAGTGTAACCTGGCAACACTCCATCTATTTCTCTGACTCTAAAATGGCATTGTGAACCCAAGGCCTGAGCTTCTAAACTAATTGAGCCAACTAGGACTCAGTTTGAGTCTTGCACTATTGTAATGACCTTAAAAGTCATTTTTAGAATTTCTGATAAAATTATCATTTTGTCCTTCTCAAAATTGGATTGAGTCATTCCTCATTAGTCTAAAATTCAAATATTGAAAACCTTGTAAAAAATTAAAATTTTGATAAAGAAAGAGTTTTTAACGGCTTAAAGTTTGAAAGTTTGTGTTTGTTATGTCACATTAAGTTTTGGGTATTGAAATATAGTTTTGTTGATTCTATCATCTTTGCATTATGAAATTTGGTCTAGGATAACTGACAGAACTGACTTTGGAGTTAACACAAAGATTTTGGATCCAAAGTTATACTTTTAGTTAAATTTGGATCATAGTTTGACTTTGGCCAACATTTAGAGTTTGGAAGCTCAAATAAAAATTTTGACAATTTCGGTGGTTCTGGATGGTGAAACTAATAGAAATAGCATTATTGTAATTTTCAAAGTTTCCAAAGATACTTTGGGTATTTTGAGTTTTAATTAGTTTCTTTGAGTCCTACCGAGTTCCAGGCAAGAAAGCCTCAAACTCAAATTTTGATGGTTTGATTGATTCTAGAACATCGACTATGGTAGGATTGTGTATCTGGTTGTGTTCATGGAATTACAAAACATCTCATGGGTCCGTTATGTGAATTTTGAGTAGTAAGCATTGCTGATATATGGTATCTAAAGCCATAAATTCACGTTCATGGCCTTTTGTGCATGTTCACGAAGCCTTGGTTTGTCAACCTCCACACTCGCGACACACCCTCTATATTTTTTGAGTGTTAGTTGTTTTGTGGTCCACGTTCATAGAGGTGATTACCGCACTCACAGATATTTAGGCAACCCTGGACTGTGTTTTCATTAAAAGTGTTAGGTTTTCATCATTTTCCTCATCTTTTAATATTTCTAAGCTCGGTTTTGGGGATATTTTCAAGGAATTTAAGATAAGACTTTTGGGTAATGTATTTCTAACTTATATCTTAGATTCCTATTGATTAAATTCATGATTTAACATCAAAAGTTTTGATTTTGAATTGGAAAACTTAAGATTTTTTTGGACATTGACTGTTGAAGAAAAATGATGATCTTGAGCTCATTTCAAGTCCTTTCTTAAAAATGGTTTTCACCATTGGATTCCTTATTACTTGGAGAGTATTTTCATGTAAATTTTTTTAAACTTCAGTAACCCTTTTCGATATGAGATTTTTGGACCATTTTGTTTCTTTATTTTTTACACAGATTGCTTGATTTTAGTGTCATTAGTTTCATAATTAATTATGATTCTGTATTTGATCAAGTTGTGGTGATTTCAAATATCATAATTTCGGAAAAGGCTTAGATTTGAGTTGATTGAGACTTTGATTAAGTCAAGTGGACTTCTAACCTTTTAATAAGTATAATAGAACAATGTATTCTCCTATGTGATTAGGTTTGGGTGATTTGTTACATGAAATGAGATAGAATTATAATATGCTTTGATCAAGGGACTTTAGATTGGGCAATTGTAAATGGTGTGAATTCTTGTGTTTGTGGATGATTTGGTATTAATATTGAAATTATACTAATATTGAAATTCTGAGAATATTGAAATTGTGATGATATTGAGATTGTATTGCGAAACAATAGTGAGATTGTGAATACTTGTGAACTTGTGACTTATCTAGTATTGATTATTAAATAAATATTTCATGTGAACATCTTGCATATTCTTTTACTTATAAAAGTAATTATTGTGTTATGATGACATATATTACTTGATGTTCCATTGATGATCAAACGCTGAAGGGAAATAGATCCTACTAGAAAAAAGAAAAAAATGAAAAGTTGAATGGAAACTGTTCCATCTAGAAAAAGAAAAAAAATAAAAAGCCTAATGAAAATAGTTTCGGCTAGATGTGAAAGTTGAATGCCGAAGAAAAATAGTTTTGGCGGATACATAGTTCATGTGCGGCCCCCATTGGTTGCTATTTGATGATATCAGTGGATGCATATCGTAGGACAAACATGCATCATGATTAGTTGACATTGCATCACATGATTTAAATTTTATAGCATTTATTTCATCTCATATCATTCCTTTCTTGAAGTTGTATATTCATCATACATGATGTGTTGAATGCTTTAACTTTATAGACTGTTGAGATTGCACTCCTGAAAGATTGTGATATATGTTACTAACTTTAGCCTTCCGCATTGTGGAGATTGGACTATTGGGATTATGTGTTATGAAAGAGTAACTGCTTGTATTATTTATAGATCTTTATATTGCTTAATTCTAGGGGATCAATTGATTATTTTGAGATAGTATTCTATGGTTGTATAATATATACATTGTTATTGTGCTCGAACTTTTCTGAATGCAGGTGTGTAGTGCGACGGTATGTGGTTGGGTGGATAGGAGTACTTATGTTCTTTATTGCTTTATTTCAGGTTTAGATTTTATTTGCTGAATATCGTGTTGGTTGATGCTCACCCCTTACCATATTTTTGTTGGTTGTGAGCTCGGTTCCTCCTAGTTTGATTTTTTTCCCACTATTGAATCGAGCTTCTGGACTCTTGAGAGATAGTTGTTTGTCTCTTTAGCAGACCCTTGAGGATTCTATATTTATTTTATGTTCTATTTGAGAATGAGACATTAAAACTTGTATTTTCTTTCGTATGTTATTGTCTAGAGGCTTGTATATGCGACACTAATGATGTTCAAACCTACTACTCAAATGGAAGTAGGGACAATCATTATCAGCATATTAACCCAACAAAAGATTTGGGGGAATCCAGCGGGGAATGGTGGTTCAAAAGGTGATGTAATTCATTGAACTAGGCAATTGTAGAGTCTAATTAGGGGGTTACAAGTAAATAAAATTAAGATTAAACTAACAACAATTTCTAATTTGTAAGCTAACAATAGATTAAGAGAGATGTTGGGATGTGTAAATATTAAAATAGATCTACTAAGTTGGGTCTAAACACCTGATTAATTGAGTTAAAGATGAGTAAGTAAGCTAGGTTGTTGGTAACCAACACTTCAATTACAACAACAAGGTGTTTCACATGAATTTATTATGACATCATATGCAAATCGCTCAAGGATACGCCTGACCTTAGAAATTAAAGCAAATCTCCTAATACTTTAGCCATTGAATCCAAGTTTGTGACGTTCAACTAGAAACCCAAAATGTTTCCAGCTAAAACATCCATCACACACTCTAATTACTTAAATTAAAGCAACAATCAGAGATCTAAAGTAAACCATAAGTTTGCAACATTAGAATTATAGATGAAACTTAGTAGTAGACGATGTAAACTCACTTAAATTAAAAATAATATAATCAAAATATCATAGACCCAACATTAAAATGAAAGACTCATATTATTTACACACCTCTAGAATAGGGTTTTTAGCCACTCATGCTCAAATGTAAAGAATCAATACCAAATTCAATAGCTGAGTACATGGGTAAGATGAATAGCAAGAGAAAAGTTGAATTAAACCAACTAATCTCCATAATTGCTTCTTTCTAAAGCTTGAAATCACCAAACCCGTGTACTACTTGAGCCAAAAGCTTCTATCTACTCTATTGTTTCTCTCTATCTATCTCTATAAAACCCGATATGGAATGATATGTAGAATGTCCTTCACAAAAAGATTATATAGTCTATGCAAAATAAATAAAAGTTTGTGCATCGAGTTTTCATTCAGCAATCTAGGTTGACCAATGCCGAGCACTCTGATGATGCATTGAATGTCCACTTAACCGCCTTCCTCCGCATCTCCTGAAGGCTTGAATCTCTGCGATATTGGGTTATGACCTATTCATCGCCGATCATGTTTTTTGTTTTGCTGAACCTCTTTAGGCATCGCCTCTCTGCCATGGACTTGGGGTCTTGATTGCTGCAACATTAGGAAGTCTCTTTGGTTCATTGGCGATCCACCGAGTATATTGGTGATACTGTTTTTGACCGTTGTTTTGACGTTTTTGCTCCTTTTACATGATTTATTGAGTATTGTGTACTTTTAAGCTCTATTCTTGTCAAAACACATTCATATTAGTTAGCAATTGAAGCATAATAGAACACCTAGGACAACTTTTCTTCACATTCTAAGTCCAAAATGAGTCGAAGATATGGACACATCAATACCCCCAACTTAAGCCTTTGGTTATCCTCAAATAAATCAAATTTCA
The DNA here is from genome assembly GCA_025642045.1 of Solanum sejunctum. Taxonomy (NCBI): domain Eukaryota; kingdom Viridiplantae; phylum Streptophyta; class Magnoliopsida; order Solanales; family Solanaceae; genus Solanum; species Solanum sejunctum. Next base: position 1,363,579 of record JAOTQJ010000049.1, on the reverse strand, counting down.
ATTAGTCCATTTCGGAGGTTACAAACAGGGCTAGAGGGAGCAACACATACAGTTTCACCTTTGTCATCCATTCTTCAAACTTCCACAAACCACTTACACGATTTGGAAGCCTCAAGAGATGACTAAGGAGTACTCAAAGCATGGCTACTCTCACAATTGTTCGTATAGCTACTGATCACTTCCTAAAAGTATCTCTAGTTGGCCTTATGTCAAACAAGATCCTATATACACAAGATTAGAACAAAGTTTGCAATGATCTCTTCAACAAGAAATCTCCTAATTGAGAAATAGCGTGTAAGCTTCAACCCATAGGCCTTCCCCTATTCTCAATCGGAGTTCTTTCATTTTCATCCCAACCAGGAACCCAACGGACTTTATTCGGGCTATAATGTAAGGTTAATGTTGGGTAGGATAGCATATCGATAGTAGTGGTTCATCCCTCCTTAAACTCTGCATATTTTGCATGCTCATGAATCCTTTGATCCTTAATCTTTTTCTTCTCCTATTGACATCTTTTTGCTTTTGATTTTCAATCCTTGGTATCTCCCTTTTTACACAATCTTTCCAAATTATAGGGGTCCTTTTTTTCAAGCAGCTTCTTGTTCAATTCATCATTTTAAACTTTTTTAATCTCTTCTTCTTCTTCTTCTTCTTCTTCTTCTTCTTCTTCTTCTTCATCCCCTCTTCTACCAACACCCCAACTTTTGCCTTTGGCCATCACTTTGCTCACTTAAGCTCAAGGAGGTCTTGGTATGGAACAAGAAGGAATTGTCTTTCATAAATAAAGGTCAAGGTTACATGGCTTCTAAAGAAAGGATCAAGGCTCAAAGGAATTTCCCAAAGTAATAAATTCAATGTCGTTGGAGGGTAATATAGTTAAGGTGGACTCAAAAGAAACAAAAGAAGGCCTAAGGAACTTTTCTAATACGGAATTAACCAAATCACTAATCAAAAAAGAATCGGCAAGTTCTAGATGTTGCAAAATATACCTTTCAACATAAGTTCCTAATCCACTTTGGCAAAATGGATTCGTATTCAAATAGTGGTAACACACACTCACAACCTAGGATCATAGCATATCCAAGTTTAATACTCACACAGTCAACACATGATACACCAAATTCATTCATGGTTGATTTTCAAAAGAAGGACTAATCGGTCAGTTAGTATGTGCTCCACCTCTATGACGTTATCCAAATCAAAGATATGGACTATTGATATTTAGATTGTTGAGGACTAGAGACACGATAATCTCATTTGAATGACTTTTCACATATGCACGGGGTCTGCCACAAATTAAAAATATCATTCACAATTATTCATTCATTCAACTCAAAAAGAACAAAAATTAAAATAGAAAATTCAAATGACTACTAATCTATTAGAACCCAAAATGAAATAATATTTACAAACCAAAAAGTGGGAGATTGATTTTATTACACCTTAACCATCAAAGACTAATTGTCCCAAATCAATAGGCAACATAAATGCTTACCCCCTTCATAAATAGAGAACTTGCCCTCGATGTAGAAGAACGATCAACAATAAAACATAAAATGAAGGAGTAAGTTTAAGAATCCTCCTAATACACTCCATATTGCATTAAAGATGGGACTTAACACAACTAAACTATGCTGGGTTACCCTTGGATCTTCTAGGACTACTATAGGGATGGCTCCATGTGTCTTGGCAAACTTTCTTTTCTCTCTTGCTTTGTTCTTTGCTATCCTGGATTTAAATTGGTCAGAAAAGGTCTTTCTTTAGCCTTTTCTGCCTTTGATTTGAAAGGATCCTCTGTGACCTCATGCTTGTTCTTGAAAACATTAGCTTTAACCTTCATATGCAGGTGGGGCATATGATTTGCCTCTAGTTAGCCTTGGTGATTTTGTTTCCTAGTGTCCATGTAAGGCTATAGGCCAACTCTTCCGCTCGCTTTAGGAACAAAAAAGGGCCGATATACCTAGGGTATGAACTACCCATTTTCTTTTCAACTCATATCATATCCTTCATTATTGAGGGCTTCAATGACACATGACCTATCAAGCAAAGTTAGCCAAGGGGTAAGGGACAAAGGTAATAAATGGAACTCAGAGAAGATTTTGAATATTAGGGTCATTTTGCCTGCCAAATAAGTTTGGTAAGGCTCCAAACTCATTCAACAGTCAAAATGACCATTACTAAAATCAATAGAACTTAGACTTCAAGAGAGATGTCATATTTGATGACACATGAGATCAATCAGTCAAATAAACCATAGCCTTATGTAACAGAAGCAAAATTAAAGGCATACAAAGTTAGGCGGTGTGTGACCTTTCAGTGTATGATTGAGTCAGCTTCAGTAGTTAAATTAACCACCGTTGACTCTAATTAGCAACCCAAAACTCCTACACTCCTCAACTTTTCTAGGTATACATCAACAAAAGAGGAGAAGTTTCACAACATGAACCTAATCTCACTATCAATTATATTACAAGGTACAATTTTGGTTAAATGATGACTTACCCTTAAGAATGATGTCACCTAATCTATCATTAGGCAAGTTAAAGTCGCTCAACTAAAAGCATGGATTTACTCAAACTTTACCAAAAGATACACAAATTGAACAAGTCATAACAGGCATTCCAACTAGAAATCATAACATTTCAGATCACTGAGTTCAATATTCATTAACAAGATAAGCACAACTAGTCAACATTTATGCTTTTAACACTATCAATCAACCATTTAAACTCATGGTGCCCTAATGGCTCCACATCCACATATCGTAGATTCCAAAAGCATAATAAATACATAAGGTGTCATAATCCATATCATTCAACACAAGTGATGCCCTTTAAACCTACTTTCATGATAGCATCAAATTAAATGGAGATGAAATCACATACCTGAGACACCATGTGCTAACAATGGGAGTGAAGAAGAGAGTGTTGAAGTTGCTTGCATCAATCTGCATGAAAAAGAAAAATATTAAAAAACTATGGAGGAGTATCTGTGGGGTGTGCTCAAGAAGAATGGTAGATGGGGAGATGAAAAAGGAAACAAAACTATAAGAGCACTTAAGGGATATAGGTGAGACGCTTTGACTTCCGTATCATTGTGCAGTCCTTTAGAGCACATTTAGTGATAACTGTATATGCTTAAGCCTACCTTTTCTTACCTCATTTGAATCTTACTCCATGTATTAAAGAGTTCAGTAGTTGAGAGTTGCCCAACCGACTCGGTGATCTGTCGATTTATCACCTTAATTGCCTAAATTTGTAGTACCTTAGGCTCATTAGTCATCCTCAGAGTGCGGTTGCCATTTCCATTTGACAATGCAATAACTTAAAAATGGGACTGTCAAGTTTGATAGCAGCCTAAGGTCCTTAAGTAACCCAAACTGCAGTCCAAATCATTGGCGACATATTGACTTTGAGTGGAGACCTCCTAAGTTGACTAGGATTAAGGGAGCTTACTGATAGGCTAGAAGACGGGAAACTAGGCTATCACCCCTTTTGTTTTCGATGATACGCTTATTGGAACTTGGGACCGCTGAATTTACCAATAATTATGAGATCATTATATGACCCAAAGAGTAGTTAAAGTTAGGGTCGCTGAGTTCAATTGTTGGTCTATTGATCTTGAGTATGCCATCGTCCTTATTCTCCCTGTATCATATCTTAACTTTAACACATATAACTATCAGCACCCATTATTGCAAATCTACTAAAACTTGGGTTGTCTTCCAAGAAGCACCTGAGTTTATGTAGCGGCATGACGGTGGCTGTTAGAAGTTAAACCTCATTCACATACAAGGTGTTAACCACCCGGACACTCGATGGTTTTCCATATAGTACTTTTTCAGCCTTTGCCCATTTGTCTTTGAATCTCTCTCCTATATGATTTTCAGCTTCTACCACACCATTTACAAGTACCTCAGTGACCTTGAAAGGTCCAGACCATTTTAACTTGACGATCCCGGGAAACAAACACATCCTTGAATTATAAAGCATCACCGGATCTCCCTCAACAAGTTCTCTCTTAAGAATCTTTAGGTCATGCCAACTTTTCATTTTATCCTTATAGAGTGCCAAGCATAAATATGCTTTTAAACTAAGCTTATCTAGAAAATGAAGCTGAATAATCCTAGCTTTTAGAGACTTATCATGCCTGAAGTTGAGTCTCTTTAGAGCCTATGTGGCTCGGTGTTCTAACTCTATAGGTAAATGGCAAGCTTTGCCAAAAACCAACTGACAAGGGGACATACCAATGGGAGCTTTGTATGTCATCTAGTAAGCCAACAAAATGTATATATTTCTAAATGAACTTGTTAATGGCCCCATGAAGTCTATTCCCCATACATTAAACACTATAATTCTAGAATTGGAGTCACTGGAAGTTTGTGCCTTCTAGAAATATTACCCTGAAGTACGCACTTTGGAAATGCTTTCGCAAACTCATGAACATCTCTATGGAGTGTTAGCCAATAGTAACCTCTTTGGAGGACCTTAGAGGCAGTCCCGATTCCTCCATGATGCGTCTAACTAGTGATGAGTGACACTCTTCTAAAATAGCCTCTATCATGGACCTCGGAACACTCCTTCAGATCATATTATTTTTGCACTACATGAAAATATACGACTCATCAATGAAATACTTCTTCAACTCAAATAAAAAGTTTCTCCTTTGGTGAGGGTTGGAAAATGTCACAACCCAAAATGGATCACAACTAAAGAAAGATAAATATAGCAGAAACAAACTCAAAAGGATATAAAACTTCCCTAAACCTAGAGTCATGAATACTAGAGCACCTAAAACAGTACTGAAGGATAAATACAACTTTCTCAAAAGCGAATACAATACTATCTCATAATATCTAATACATAGTCCGAGAGATACAAAAATAAAAAGAGGACCCAAAGATTCACGGCAACTCAAAGTCTGAGGCTTGTCACAAACCAAGCCTAGGGCCTAGATGTGATACGACGAATAGGAACCTGAAGAAAGCCCAAACAAGATTGTTACTATATCAATCACACATCCTTGGTCACGGAAGCAAAATAACAACAACAAGAGATATAAATAAGGGAAGCGGGATCAAGTCTTTGATAATCATAAAACATTTCAATAGTCAAGCTCATAACATAAGTACATCAAATATTCCATCAATATGTCTAATATAAATTGGATAGGGGGAAAAGACAATTTCTGGGCTCACCCTCATAGTATCAAGTGTTCAACATAAAGAGATATCAAATAGTAAGAGTAGCATAGCTACTATCCCTGGACTTGAGGACTCACCAAAGCTTATCCTTTGAAATGCCAAAACTAGCCACATAAAAGATGATTGAGAGGTGCTCCAGTTCCTACATGGTAACATCATGTAGGCATAGTGTATGCATTATTACACTTAAAGATAATAAGTATGTAGGATGCAATTCAATAGGACATAAGCCAACATAGTCAAAATGCATTGTCATAAGCAATGGATAGGTATAATATCAATATGGCATGCATCAACAATGCTTGAAGTAAAACATGCTTGTAAATCATATAACTTGCAAAATGTTAGATGATACGTGTGGGAAGAGACCATAACTAACATAGACCAAGCAACTACTACTTGGAATCCAAGGCATGTCACCCCCTTATAAGGTGGTCAACGTATCCACCCCTCAACATGGTGATTGGGCATGTCAGTCCCCAAATAGGTGATCGAGGTATACACTCTTTAACATGGTGATTGGGCATGTCCCCTCAAATAGGTGATAAGGTATCCACCCCTCAAAATGGTAATTAGGCATGCCACCCCCCAACAAGGTGTTCGAGGTATCTACCACTCAACATGGTTATTGGGCATGTCACCCCCAACAAGGTGATTAAGGTATGTCACCCCCTCAACAAGGTGATTGGTCATGTCACACCCCAATAAGGTGTTGTCTACTTGCAACACTATAGATTCTATTCATTAATTCAATGCATACATGCAAGCCTTTAATCATTATAAAGTAACTTGACTTATAAACCATGTAATAGATCATCAATAACTTGATAATCTTTGTCAAGACATTTTATCAAACACTTAGAAATTATGCAATTCAAAAGTGAAGTAATGTAAGAAAACTCAATGTAAATCAACCCACCAATATATAGTAAAACCCTCATGTATAATACCTTGAAATCCATCATCAAATCTCATAATAGATCATAGTTTTATAACTCAAAACATGCATAGTCTCAATAGACAAAACTAATTCATAGTATAATCTTGATATAGATAAACTTGCATAATCAATCCACATTTCATAAAATTCCAACATAATTTATAATCAAAATCCATAGTAAGAGATACCCATAGATGATGCAACTTGAAAACATGTAATTTTTATGAAAGGGGAGATTGGGCTCCATGGGTGAAAGGACCCAATAGATGAACCCACATACCTCAAACTTGGGTTTTCTTGAGATGAACTTGAAAAGAACTTGAGGCTTGAAGAGAATCCTTGAGTTCCAATCTTAGGCTTGAAATACTTGGAATTTGAATAAGAATTTTGATAAAGTGTTGAAGAGGTTTTAGAGAGGGTCTTTGAGTGAAATAGAGTTGAAAATGGCTAAGTATAGGTGTTTTCATGCATAAGTGGGCATGGGGTTATGAACCTAATGCCCTTGTCCAAAACAGGAAAAATAAGGAAGAATTAACACTCCTCCGTGATGGGTCCGCATCGCAGAGCCATCTCACACTACTACTATTTACAAAAAATTTGTGAAAATGAATTTTCACTACAGGTCCTTTAAAATTTGAGTTATACCCATTTCTCACTCAATGTTGCTCCCTAATCGAGAATATGAAGTTGGATTTGCAATATTATGCACAAAATTTTAGGATATATGAATATTATGATTATGGGCATTTTCAAAGTATATTTTTGGGGCGTTTCAATATCTCCCCCTTGGGAACATTTGTTCTGAAATTTCAATGAAACATGTATAAGAGAAATAATCCTGAAGATTTCCACCCGACATGAATGCAACAAATGCATTTAAACATCATTTTCAAAAATCTCAACATAAACGTCACAAATCACCATAAACTTGTCAACATAAACATAAATGCATGCAAAATGACATAGGGGATGAAACTTTAGACTTGAAATCATATAGGGGACTTAAATTAGTACTTTCGTCTTGAGTAGAGTGGAAGAGATATGGGTATCACTTTCTTATGTCTTCCTCGGCTTCCCATGTGGCACTATCAACTTGTTGGTTCGTCTAAAAGTGAGAAGTGACTTGAGTAGCAAGATCCAAAATGATAGACAAGGGAAACCCATGCTATGTCACCAACTCATGTATATACAACTTGGCATAATCTTCGGCATCATAAGTGGTTTTGACTAGTAAGAAGTAAGCCAACTTTATTGTTCGATCCACAACAACCTAAATAATGTCACAATATTTTTTAGTCTTAGGCAACCAAACTACAAAATTCATGTTGATCTCTTCCCACTTCCAAGTATGAATCTCTATATCTTGGGCTGGGCCACCCCACCTTTGATGTTTATCTTTCACTTATTAGAAATTGAGATATCCGAATATGAACTTGGCAATGTCTCTCTTCGTACCACCCCACCAATACACCTCCCTCAAGTCTCTATATATCTTTGTAAAACTGGGGTGAATGGAATAGGATGAATTATCGGGCCTCCTTCAAAATCAATTTTTTCAAATCATCCATATTTGGCACATACAATCTACCATGGTACCTAAGGACACCATATCCCCCTTGGGAGAAAACCTCCACTTTACCACCTTTCACCAAGGCCTTCAACTTTAGCAAGGTAGGGTCAAGATCTTCTTCTTCCTTTACCTCCTCAATCAAGGAAGATTTTGAACTATCAACAACAACTATACCACTATTATCAACTTCATCCAACCTAACCCCCAATCTAGCTAACCAATGAACCTCTCTAGCCTTCTCTTTCCCACCATCACTAACATGAGCTAAATTACCCATATACACCCTACTTAGAGCATCGACCATAACATTAGCTTTGTAAGGGTGATAATGCACACTTATATCATAATCTTTAAGGAGCTCTAACCACTTTCTTTGTCTCAAGTTAAGATTTTTTGGGTGAACACATATTGGAGACTGTTGTGGTCAGTAAACACATAACATGAACCCTATACAAGTAGTGACGCCAAATTTTAAATGCAAATACCACGGCCACCAATTCAAAATCGTGGGCGGGATAATTCTTCTCATATACCTTAAGTTGTTTAGAGGCATACGCTATCACCTTACCACTTTGCACAAAACACACCCTAAACCAATTCTTGAGGCATCACAATATACAATAAACCCTTCCAACTCTTTCGATAGAGCCAAGATGGGATCAGAGATAAGCTTATTTTTCAATGTTTGGAAACTCTTTTCACATTCATCGATACATATGAATTTGCCTTTATTTGTGTCAACTTAGTCATAGGAGAAGCAATAGAAGAGAATCTATTCACAAACCTCTAGTAATAACCCGCCAAACCTAAGAAACTTCTAATGTCCGATGGAGTCAAAGGTCTAGACCAATTTCTAATCTCCTCCATCTTCTAAGGATCCACCTAAATGCCATCATCCGATACCATATGCCCTAGAAAAGAAACCTCTTTCAACCAAAACTCAAAATTTTCATATTTACCATACAACCTATCCTCCCTCAAAATTTGCAACACTACCCTCAAGTTATTCACATGCTCCTCCTTACTATGGTAATAAATCAAGATATCATCAATGAAAACCACCACAAACAAGTCAAGGTAGGGTTTAAAGACCCTATTCTTAATATCCATAAATGTAGTCGGTGCATTAGTCAACCCAAAGGACATAACCATAAACTCAAAGTGCCCATACCTAGTCCTAAAAGTCTTCTTCTGAATGTCACACTCCCTCACTTGTACTTGATGATACCTAGACTGAAGATCAATCATAGAAAAGTGACTAGTCACTTGAAGTTGATCAAAAAGGTCATCAATCCCTGGTAGTGGGTACTTTTTCTTTATGGTGACTCTATTAAGTTGCCGATAATCAATGTACATCCTTTTTCTTTACAAACAACACTGGTGTACCCCAAGGTTACTTACTAAGTCTTTTAAAACCTTTCTCCAACAAATCTCTCAATTGCTCCTTTATCTCCTCTGGGGCCATACGATAAGGAGGAATAGAAATGGGTTGAGTATCAGAAAGGAGGTCTATACCAAAGTCTATTTTCCTTTTGGGAGGAACACTAGGAAGTGCATTGGAAAAGACATCAAGAAACTTATTAACCACCAGAACCGACTCAATAGCAAGGACTTTGGACTCAATATCCCTAACCCTCACAAGATGATAGAGACAACCTTAGAAATCAACTTTTGGGCTTTAAGGCAAGAAATGAACCTCTCCTTGACCATAACATCACAACTTTCCTGCTCAAGGAAAGACTCATTAGGGAATTGGTATTTAACCCTATGGGTTCTACAATCAATAGAAGCATAATGTGAATGCAACCAATCCATCACAAGAATGACATCAAAATCCACTATATCTAGTTCAATAGAATTACAATGTAAGATTTTATGCGAAATAAACATGGGACAATTCTAGTAGACTCTTCTAGCAATAATGGGATCACCAACGGGGGTTACACTTCATAAGGTTTACACAATAATTCGGGACTAACATAATGATTTTTGGCAACAACAGGAGTGATAAAAGAAAAAGTGGCACCCGGGTCTATCAAAGCATACACATCAAAATAAAAGAACCTTTAACATAATATTGATGACATCAGGCACCTTATTTATCCCTTGTCTCCATTAATGAGCAGAGAATGTATTTACCCTTGGAGCACCCCCTCGTTGGCCTTCTCTGCTCCTTTGATCCGCATTTGCACCTTAGCCTTGTCGATGACCATCTCTACATTTCTTTTGAGCATGAGGATAATTAGTCATCTTATGACCCACTTCACCATAACCTTAGCAAACATTAGAGTCCTTCAAACATGGGCCATTATGGCTCCTACCACATCTTTGGTACATAGGGTTAAGCACCCCCCCACAACCACCTTGGAATCTTGGATTATCATTAGTAAACCTTCTAGTAGGGGCATTGGAAGACCCTTGGCCTTGGAACTTATGACTTTGAGGAAATTGGCCACCCTTGGAACTTTGAAAATCACCTTTAAAACTAGCCCTCTTGGACTCACCAGTTCTTCTTTTTCTAAGCTTTTGCCCCTCTAGTTGTTTGGCATATATCATGAGGCAGGACAAGTCTATATCACCTACTAGCATGGTGGTATGACACTCCTTATTAACCAAGTCAAATACGCCCGAAATAAATTTGATCATCCTTGATCTCAGCTCGGCAACCAATTGTGGATCATACTTGGAGAGTTGGTTGAACTTGAAGGCATACTTCCTTACACTCATGGAACCTTGCTTAAGATTCATAAACTCCATCATTTAAGCCTCCGTTAGCTCGATGAGAAAGAACTTGTTGGGAATGTGACTTTGAAATCCTCCCAAGGAATAACATCATCACTGTTTCCTCTTTGACTTTCATTATGTAAACTAAATTTCGAGCACACCTTTGAGTTGGTAGGCCACTAATTCTGCTTTTTCCTCCGAATGAACCCCTATGATAGATAGCAGTTTGTATACCTCATCGATGAACTCTTGGGGATCCTCATCCATCTTAGATGCATGAAACTCTAGTTGGTTAATTCTAGTAAAATCCCTCACCCTGGAAGCCGGAGTGGGAGCATGAGGGGATTGGACCCCTTGGTGAATTGTTTTGGTCATAGCATGAACCAACATTGTAAAAGCATCCCGGAACTCATCTTGGGCCACCCCTCCACCTTGAGGAGCTTGAGGAGTGGGAGGAGATAGTTGCTTCTCGAGTGTATGGGCTCTCCTTAGTCTCCCTCTTTGAATTGGCATAATCTAAAAGATCAAAGAACATACCTTAGGGGGAAAAGCCTTATACTTATATCTAAAGCACGATATGGACCATGAAAAAGTGAAACATTTCCTAAAATGCATCATGGCCTCCTACTTATAGTTGTGGTGTGCTTCATAACCATGAATAGTACTTTAATCGACATGACGTATTAGATTTTGAGGACAATTAACAACCTAGTGCTCTGATACCAAGTTTGTCACGACCTCAGCCTTGGGACTTGACGTGACACTACGAATAGGAACCTCAAGAAATCCCAAACAAGCCTCTTAGAATATTAATACACATACTTAGTCACAAAACCAAAATAACACAACAACAAGAGATATAAACAAGGGAAGTAGGACTAAGGGAAGTCTTTGATAATTATAAAACATTTCAAGAATCAAGGTCATAGCATAAGTACATCAAATATTCCAACAACACCTCTAATATAGATTGGAGCGAGGCCCAAGATACTTTCCGGGCTTACCCTCATAATATCAAATGTTTAATATAAAGAGATACCAAATAGTAAGAGTAGCATAGCTAATGTTCTAGGACTTAGGGACACATCAAAGCTTATCTTTCGAAATGCTAAAACTAGTCACATGGAGGATGATCGAAAGGTGCTCCAGTTCCTATATGATAACATCATATATACATAGAGTACACGTTAGTATGTCTGAATGTACTAAGTATGTAGGATACAATGCAATAAGACATAAGCTAACATAGTCAATCTGCATAATCATAAGCAATAGATAGGTATAATATCAATATGGCATGCATAAACAATGTTTGATGTAAAACATGCTTGTAAATTATATAACTTGCAAAATATAGATTACATGTATGGGGAGAGATCATAACCAAGACAGACTAAGTAACTATAACTTGGAATCCAAGGCATGTCGTCCCTTGTAAAGTGGTCAAGGTATCTACCCCTTAACATGGTGATTGGGTATGTCACCCCCTAAATAGGTGATCAAGGTATCTACTCCTCAACATGGTGATTAGGCATGTCATCCCCTAACAAGGTGGTCGAGGTATCCACCCCTCAACATAGTGATTAGGCATGTTACCCCCAAATAAGGTGGTCGAGATATCCACCCCTCAACATATTGATTGGGCATGTCAACCCCCAATAAGGTGGTCGAGCTATCCACCCCTCAACATGGTGATTAGTCATGTCACCCACCAACAAGGTGATTGAAGCATGTCACCCTCTCAACAAGGTGATTGGACATATCACCCCTAACAAGGTGTGGTCTACTTGCAACAGTATAGATACTTTTCATGAATTCAATGCTTACATGCAATCCCTTAATCATCATAAAGTCACTTGACTTATAAACCATGTAATAGATCATCAATAACTTGAGAATCCTTGTCAAGACATTTTATGAAACACTTGGTGGGTTCATAATACTAGTTCAAAATCATGCAATTCAAGAGTGAAGTAATATGAGAAAACTCAATGTAAATCAATACACCAATACATAGTAAAACCCTCATGTGGAATACCTTGAAATCCATCATCAAATCTCATAATAGATCATAGTTTCATAGTTCAAAACATGCACAGTCTCAATAGAAGAACCAATTCATAGTATAAGCTTAATATAGATAAACATGCATAATCATTCCACATTTCATAAAATTCCAACATAATTTATATCAAAATCTATAGTAAGAGATACCCATAGATGATTCAACTTGAAAATATATAATTTTCATGAAAGGGAAGATTGGGCTACATGGGTGAAAGGACCCAATGGATAAAACCCACATACCTCAAACTTGGATTTTCTTGAGATGACCTTGAAGACAACTTGGGGCTTGAAGAGAGTCCTTGAGTTATGATGTTAGGCTTGAAATCCTTGGAATTTGAATCAGAATTTTGATAAAGTCTTAGAGAGGTTTTAGTGAGGGTTTTTGAGTGAAATAGAGTTAAAAAAAATGGCTAACGATGGGTGTTTTCATGCATGAGTGGGAATGAGTCTAGGAACTCAATGCCCTTAGCTGAAACAATCAAAATAAAGAAGAATTAACACTGCTCCACGATGAGTTCGTGTTGTGGAGCCATCGCACATAACTACTATTTTTGAAAAACTTATGAAATTAATATTCACTATGGGTCCTCTAAAATTTCAATTATACCTATTTCCTCTTCAATTTTGCCCCCTATCAAGAATATGAAGTTAAAATTTTGATATGCTGCATGAATTTTAAGATCTATGGTAGTTACGATTATGGGCATTTACAAAGCACACTTTTGGAGCATTTCAAGGCTCATCGCTGAGATTTGGATGGTATCAATAATACTCAAATGAAATGATCAACTACCTTATTTTGAACCCTGTGCATGACCTGCGGGGAGGAACCAAAGTAGGGGTGAGTACACCAAAATTTACCCAGTAGGTTCAACTAACTGGGTAAGAGAAATTGAACAAGTATATAATAATGAAGAGCCCTATCCCTGTATCCACAAAGGTTAGCACACTATAATATATATACAATAATAATGAGCTAAAATATCCTCAAAGATCCATGATGGCATATACATAAATTGAAATATAATGCTCAACTCATCAACACAAATAACAAGAATGTCACAACCTTACCACCTGCCCTTGGTCATGTAATATCAGAATGCGACGACCTTGCCACCTGGCCGTGTTCAAGGAATATTATGATGCCAAGTCCTTGCCACCTTCCTGTTATCAAGGTATAAGAAGTATGATTCTTACCCTCTTCTCCTACCGGGGTCAAGGGGTGGTACCAATATGAATTATAATGCCCTTACCTCCTACCTGGGTCAAGGGATGATACAAGCAACACACAATAGATGTAGTTCAATAGTGCAACCCAAATATGCATTTATACATATAGAATAGCATTATAACAGGAATACTGAGGCATTAGACTTATATTTATCATGTATGTTCAAGGAGTAATATCGAGTGTCACAGCTAATGTCCAAACCATTATATTATTTTAAATCATCATAATTATATCATTATTCAAGAGTGTCAACAATATCGAACCTTACTCATCCCAAGTACAACTATAGCAATGATACCGGATCAAACTCGTCCCAACAGTATAAACATATTGATAATATAGGAGCTTACTCGTCCCAATTGATCTCATAAGTCTCATTTAGTCAAATTCTATCTCAAGTCCTCATCATTTCGTCATAATTCATCTCAAATCATTAATAGGATCAAAATTATACTGCAAATTCGTCTCAACCGAATTCACTTTTCCATTATCATTTCAACATAACAATTCACTTACACAATTATCTATCTAAATCTCACAATTATCACAAGAACAAGCTTAATAACTCAAATCTAGTCCTTAAAGGTTAGCTGAACCTACCTCGATGCTGAAACCACACTTAGACAAGCTTTTAATCAACTCAAGCATCCAAATGATCCTTGGATCGATCAACCATTATCAAAAATGGATACTATGCATCAAACAGTGTATTTTGATACCCAAATTGGCATAAGTTAGACTTAGGGGCAAAATGGTCAAAATTAGGGCTAAAATTTAAAAGTCATAAATTTGAAAATTGATTTCAGAGTCAGATTCTACAAGAAAGAGGAGTTCGTGGGTGAAATCCTACTAAAATTGAGTTCAAACGAATGAAAAAAATCGCCATTTAAAGATTCAGTATCATAGACAAAAAATTCTCAATTTTGTACATTCAAAATCATGAAATTCAAGTCAAAATCAATATAACAACCATGAACATTAATCCAAATGATGTTAAGAACACTTACCCAAAAGATTTCTCTGAAACTCTCTTCAAAAATGGCCCCTCAAAGCTTGAAATATTGAAAATGGAGTAAAAATGGTGATTTTATGTCTTTAAAATTAATTCAACAAAAATGTGCACCACAAAGGCAGATAATTATCCATAATCATGAAGAGGAAACTGCCCTATACCTCCACAAAGGCGGAGAACAAAATGGGGCTGCACAGATACCCCATATCAGCAATTGCAAAATCTCAAAACGGACCCCCGAAACTCACCCAAACTCAAAATTTCACAAACTTTATATGTATCCGTATCAAAAATGGCGACCCGGTCTCAAGGAATCATCAGAATTTTATTTTGAGGTCTCCACGACACATTTAACAATGCAAGTAAATTAAAATAGTTTAAAACTCAAAATACCAAAACTACTCTCGCCAACTCCAACAATTATGATGAGACCATTTTTAGCGTTAGTTTCACCATCTAGAACAACTAAAACTGTCAAAATTCTGATCAGAGCTTCCGAACTTTGAATGTTGGTCAAAATCAAACTTTGACTCCGAAAATAATGAAAATCATAACATTGGGTCTAAAAACCTCATTGTAACTCCAAATTCAATTTTGTAACTTCTTATAGTATAATTTCAACATTCTAGAGCTAATGGAATTGACAGATCCCAGATTCTACGTCTGAAACTCAGAATGACGCAAAGACTCACCTTTTCAACAACTTAAGCTTTCAAAATGACCAAAGCTCATATTTTAAACTTTTAAAACTCAGGATGTCACAACCGGAAATAGATCACAACTACAGAAAGATAAATAAAGCGGAAACAACTCATAAGATATGAAATCCCCCCAAAACTTGGAGTTATGAGTGCACGAGCATCTAAATAGTACAAAAGGTAAATACAACTATCTCAAAGGAAAATACAAAACTATCTCATAATATTTAATACATAGTCTAAAAGAAAAGAAAATACAAAGAGGACCCATTGATCCATGGTGACTGAAAGTCTGAGCCTTACTGCTAAGATCTGGATGGTATCAATAATACTTAGATAGAATAGTCAACTACCCTGTCTTGAACCCTATTCACAATCTGTAGGGAGAAAACAACGTAGGAGTGAGTACATCTATATGTACCCAATAGGTTAAAATGATTGGGTAAGAGAAATCAAGCAAGTATGTAACAGTGAAGAATCCTCGCCTGCATAAAATGGTTAGTACACAATACAATAGAGTCATAAATAATGGCAATTATAGATGGTATCCTATCAGATGATATAATGCAATGCAATGAACGAATGGAATGGCCTCGTAGGCCATGTATGAGGTAAAATAATGACTGTCATGGGGCTGATGTACATATCTATCAAGCTGAAGCTAAAAGACAAAATGTGGGGCTGCTGCAGACCATAATCAAAAGTATCTCGAGGCATCGTAAACCATAACTATTATCTCAAATGCTATAGATGTAGAGATGAATGTGCATAACAATGCATCTGATCATGTATCAAATATGTGCATACCACTACAGTTAGTCATATATAACATGTGTGCATATCAATGCATCCCAATAAAAATACGATCTATGCATATCAATGCACCCAGTTTTGTATAAGATATGTGCATACCAATGTATAATGGAGTATAAGAATTTGTGCATACCATTGCAATGATAGAATATTAACATTATATGGGTATACCATGTCTCATCTCATCACCAATCACAAATAACCATATGTTATTGAAACAAACTCCACAAGTATCCCAAATGGGGTCATAACTCCCACATTAATCATACTTATCCTTAATTAGTCACAACCCTACCCAAGAACTATTTCAAGTCTTGTATTATCATAGTGATGTCCCAAATTATCTAAAAAAGAAACATAAGATTTCATCTCAATTAATCAATAAGATCGCCATTTACTCAATATTTGACTTAACTGACCTTATATTCCCACCAAATTCAATCATATCATGACATCAGATCATAATTCAATCTACATCTCACAATTATCACAATAAATATCCTCAATAGCTCAAATCCAATCCCAAAAAGGTTAGTTGAACCTACCTCAATGTCAAAACCGCACTCAAACAAGCTTTCAATCAACTCAAGCCTCCAAATGATCCACAAATCGATCAACCACTATCAAGAACAAACACTACCTATCAAGAGGTGCATTTTGATACCCATATTGGCATATTTTAGTCTTGAAGGCAAAATGATCAAAACTAGGGATAAAATTTGAAAGTTCTAAATCTGGAAATTAACTTCAAAATTGGATTCTATGTAAAAAATGGAGTTTGTGGCTGAAAACCCCACTAAAATCAAGTTCAAATAGATGGAGAAATCCTCATTTGAAGTTTTAAAATCATAAACCAAAAATTACCAATTTTGGACATTCAAAATCATGAAAATCAAGTCAAAATCAAGATAAAAACCATAAACATTAATCAAAACAATGTTAGAAATACTTACCTAAAAGATTTCTCTGAAAACCCTCGTCACAAATCGTCCCCCGGAGCTTGAAATATTGAAAATAGAGTGAAAATAGGGGTTTTACATCTTTAAAATTGATACAACAAAAATGTACTCCACAAAGATGGACCTTTATCCACAATTGCAGAGCATAAAAGTACACATACCTCCACGAACGTGGAGTACAAATTGGGTTGCACCAGATATCAGTCACGACTCAGACTTAGGGCCTGGGAGTGACATGGCAAATGGGAACACAAAAGTCCCCAAACAAGCATCATAGAATCTATCCACACATCATTGGTTCAGAAGCGTACATGAAATAGTAAACACATAATTTGAAAGGACAGGAAAGTATGACTCACGCTATAGGTGCATCATGGGAATAGGGATTAACATGGATTAACAAAACACATAGCACATAAAGACTAAGGGGTGGGTAAGTATGACATACTCTATAGGGAAAATACGGGACTTAAAATCTTCCACATCATAACATGAATCCATAACATAAGCTCCGAATCAATCCATAATGACCAT
The DNA here is from genome assembly GCA_025642045.1 of Solanum sejunctum. Classification (NCBI taxonomy): domain Eukaryota; kingdom Viridiplantae; phylum Streptophyta; class Magnoliopsida; order Solanales; family Solanaceae; genus Solanum; species Solanum sejunctum. The sequence goes on along the minus strand of JAOTQJ010000049.1, from coordinate 1,345,828 downwards.
AACCATTATATAATCATATCCATAAATGTAATCCCCCTGTACAACACATAGCATATAAATGTATAAGAGAGTCTACAAGGTATCCAACAATGCCTCTAATCATAAGATAGGACAGAGGCCAAGACATTTCCCAGGCTCACCTAAAAGTAAATAACATAAACTAAACGTCACAGGTAGAGGAATGGGGTTTGTCCTTGGATGATAAGACTCACCACAAAAAATGTCTCAACATCTAAATTTAGTCATTGTATGGTGGATGGAAGTATTCCTCGGTCCCTACATGGTTAAATCATGTAGTCAAAAAATATACATTAGTATGTTTAAATGTACTAAGTATGCAAGCATGCAATGCACTTGAACTCATTAAACTTGTATTTAATATTAAATGACAAGGGTACATATATAGAAAGAATCATATAATTAACAAGTAGTTTCTATCAATATGCCATGAGGTGCATGATGCATGAATATGAAATACTTCATATATAATGAGGATGGGACTATAACCAACGTAAGACCAAGAGAGGTATAACTTGGGACTCCGTTATCTTTCTCACAACAGATAAAGAGGTGACCTACTTGCCAAAGGTAGATCCATTAACATTTATCATCATTATTACCCAAAGGGGCATAAACATATACCTACATAAGGTACATAGTTCAAGAGAAAGGAGCATGGACCTTTAGAGATAGCCCACCCTGCCTCTAATCCCATCGGTGCTAGGTCATCATCCCACCAGAATGTAATGGGCTGAGTCATTGCAAAAAGGATCGACATTAATAGTGGATCCAAGAGAGTTTTAATCATCTTTACCTTGGGAAGTATTGGATAAGCATGGCAATGGTGTTGCTTTCATTGTGAATCAACAAACTAAAGGTGGTGGGATTGATTACCGATTAAGAGAAAGTCCTAAGCAAAGCATGATGGAATGCAAAATATTTTCAGATGAGTTGCATAACACTGATCGTATTTTTAAAGAATGATTTTATTCTTAAATTACATGTTCATTGAGTTGAGTTTTGGATTATGGAGTTGACTGTTAAGTTGATTAGCATTTGAGACTTGTTTCTTTAGTCATTTTACATACATGTGTACTCTATTTATTAATCTCCATTTGAGCTTACATTATAAATGATGCTGATATAGGTGATAGAGGCCTTCAACAAGTGCATCATTAAAGTCCAGACTCTTGTTTCCAAACTTGGTGAGTCCTCATTGCTAATTCGAAGGAGCTATTTTCTTTCTTTTATTGAGTATCATTTTTTTTAGGTAGCCCAAAACTTGTCTTGGCTCTATATAGATGAGGATAGCGACTTCATAGACATCGAGAGGTATAGTCAATTATTACTTATTTTTCAATTCTTGTTCATCAAAAACTATTATTGAAAGAGGCCTAGTATTTATTTAAATTGATACTCTTTCTTGAGTATTCTTCCATTGTTGAGTATGATGTGATGATAAGGCCAAGTGTTTCTCTTGGGGAATCATCAATAGTTTTACAAGTACTGGCGATGCCAAGTGTACCCTCCTGGGGCATGATAAAATATGTTCTTAGGAACATTTTTTTATAACAAACAACGTTTTCAAGGTTTTTTATTGGTCCAAAAAGATGTTGTAGTATAATGGGAAAAGAACCCAAGACCTCTTCTAATTGAAGAACACTGAAAACCATTGATTCAAAGTTGTTTTTGTTATCAATACTGGATCATAAAAGTTATTTAGTTAATAATATAAATATTAGAATGACACAACTATTCAAAGGATATGTCGTGCGGCACTTGGAACCTCAAAATTCTAGATCTGCCTCTAACTATGGATGCTTCCTATTTTTATTATTATGCATGATTTAAGTTTGAATTTGTTAGTCATTGACTTGGAATGCATGAACACCTATTAAGGATTTATACTATGAATTTCTTTATGATATTTAAGCTATGCATTTTATGATACTATGATATGCTATGCATATTTATGAATTTTGAGATGATTGTTATGATGCCCTAACTAAGGGTTTTACTATAATGATGGCAAGTTGTTTGAATAATTTTCATGTGAGCATAATTTACTTCATTTGTGTCCAATACTCTTAAATTTCATGATTTTAAGTCCTTATGCATAAACATACCACGTTTTGACTAAGAATATATAATGAAGCATCTTATATTGATGAAAGGTTTTACTATAATTTATGTAAGTCATGAATATCATGTATGATTTTGGGTTGCCAAGTATGTTATGAATTCATGGAAAGATTCTATGAATGTTGAGAATGATTACAAAGCCTTTTGATGTTATGTTACTTCCTCTTGTGGAAGGAAAATGCTAACTTGAAGGGGTTAAGTATGTTGATGAGCTACTCCTACTATGCTATTCTGTTTTACGTTTCTTACATGTTATAATTATGCTTATGTTTATGTATTTTGTGGGACTAGGCATAGCACCAAATAAGTCTTAAGGTAAGGGCTCGGTGCCACCATAGGTTATCATTTTTTCCCTAAATAGGCAACTAGGTCAAATTACCTACAACGTGGGGTATAGTCTACCTAGGCAAGCAGACTTCTCCTTTCTCAGTGTGGAGGCAACAACAGAATTCCATATAGTAGCTCATATGGTCTTATATGTTGGTTATAGTCCCCTGCCACATATGTATATGCTATGTTATAAAGTCATGAACCTTCCATGCATGTTTTAATTAAGACATTGATCATTCATTTCATACTAAGCTTATTACCGTCGTATATAATTATGCATCTTGGCTAATATGGATTATGATGCCCTTATTGCATTACACCTCACATACTTATATAATTAGTACAATCAATGTACTAATGCATACTTTTTATTTACAAAAACTCATGTGCATCCTTGATCTTCTCACCCTAAACTGGTTGCTAGTACGTAAGCTACTCATCATCAATCAAGGCAGCTATTGGTGGAATCTAAATAATCACTGCTACTAGTGGCTGCTCCACTAGAAATTGGGCCTCAAGGGCCTATTGATGATCCTGAGGTTGTACCCTAAGCTGAGTCTTTGAAGCATCATATGTATCAGTGGGGCTACTTACCTACCCCAAAGTCTCAAGTACATCAAAACCCTCAATAGAGTATCCTAGAGTAGTGGTGCTATAACAAACTTATGAGGAATCTGTTCCTACCTAGGCTCCATGGCTAGGTCGGTGGAGATAACCTGATCATAGTCTCTTGCTGGTGCTGCTCCTTGACCCCGGCCTCTACATCATCCTCTGGAACAACCCCTACCCCTAGCCAGGGTCTCAATATAAACATTAAGGGCTACCTCCCCTTACCCTGTAGCAGCAATGGCTCAAGTCCCCGCCATTTGTCAAAAGGATACAGAGCATTCAACACTTCAACAAAATCCATGCATGAATTGATTAGAATGAAGTAAAAGAGAATTTCCTAACAGTCTCTACAGCCTCTCAAAAATAAATAATGGATGTCTCTGCACCAATCCTTAAGACTCTACTCAACTAGGCTTGTACATATACGAGACCGATGAACCTGAGGCTTTGATACCAAATTATCATGAACCAAAAATCAGTTAGGATGGCACTTACCTAAACCACCAAGGTGAGTCAGCCCAAATGAAACAACTTAAGATGGCAATAAGAGCGAAAGATAAATAGTCTAAAACGGGTAGATAGCATAAGAAAGAAAACAACTACAACCTTCCCAGAACTAGTGTCACATATGCAATCCTCTAAATATAGAAAGTTCAACGAAAATATATGTCTTAAATGTCTAGTTCTCAAATAGAACAAAAACATAATAATAGACTTCTCAAAGGTCTGCTGAAGACATAATAGTTACCTCAAGAATAATCCAGAAGCTCGATCTTGTGAGAGAATAGTCTAGCCAGAGAGATCAGGCTCACAACCTACAAAGCTATAGCAAGAAGTGCGCACTAAACAATAGGGTACTCAATGAAATAAAACTAACCTATAGTAAATAAACGAAGAACACAAGTAACTCCTAACTCCCAAATGCATACCACTAAAACTACAAACATGCACTTAGTAAATCCCAACACAATGTAATATATAATTCACAATAATATAGTTATACTCATCACCTGGCATAATATCTCAATACACACAGATATGTAATTATATCCCATAGGAACTCAAGTCAATGATATAAGAAATATACAATTTCATTAGCAATGCAGTAGTGACATCAATACAAGTATGATATGAGATAGAGTGAATGTCATGAGAAGTAACTAGTGTGATGCAATGTCAAATAATCATGATGCATGCCTGTCCTACAATACACATCTACTGATAACCTTAAATCAAAATCCATAGGCGATACACATGGATCATACATACGCTGGAACCATTTTTCTTTGGTGTTTACTTTCATATTTAGCTGGAACGATTTCCCTTAGCCTTTTCATTTCTTACTTTCTTTCTCTTTTTTCTAGTCGAAACTATTTTCCTTTGTCTTTTCATTTCTTTTTCTTATTTTTTTTCTCTAGAGGAACCATTTTTCTTTAACTTTTCATCATCAATGGATCATCAAGCAAACATATATAATGACAGAATGATCATGCTCATGGAATAAAATATGCAAGATGTTTATATAAATCATATGTGTCAACAATCAAATGAATAATTCACAAGTACATAAGTATTCACAATATAATCTCAACCTCACCACAATATCAATATACATATCATTTAATACACACTTTCCATGTATTACAAATTCACAATTAATTCAGAGTATAAAATTCCACCATACAAATAATTACCCAAAATCGAAATCTCATGATCAAAGCCTACAAGAATATGTTTCTACCCCAAAGTACTAAAATTCGTACACATAGGAGCATACAAGGTTCAATCATACTTAACAAAAGGTTAGAAGTCCACATGCCTAAGATAATATCATGAATCAAGTCAAATCCAAAGTTTTTGCCTTCCTACAATACTCTGAATCATCAACATCTATTCAAACATAGCATCACAATCATATAACAAATCTAATGACACTAAAATTAATCAATTAAAAGAAAATAGAGCAAAATGGACATAAATTATATGCCAAATATCATGACCCAAACCTAGGGCCTAGATGTGATACACGAATGGGAAACTCGAAGGGACCATAAAAAAGCCTCTTAACATATCAATACACATAATTGGTTGTGGAAGCAATTAAATAACATAATAAGAGGAGAAATAAGGGAAGAAGGACTAAAGGAATACTTTGATAACATAAGCATCAAAACAAGAGAGTCAAGGCTTAATACATAACACGTCCGACAACACCTCTACTACATAGATAAGATTAGGGTCCAAGACAAGCAACCGGGCTCACCCTCATAGTCAATATATACATAAGAGAAAGGTAGTCTTAGTGCATATCATGAGACCATAGATATTTTTTTCAGAATGGAGGACTCACCAACTAGCTTGAGAGAAATAGTACTAGCCACATGGAGAAAGATGCTCAAGCGGGGTTCCAGTTCCTACATGGTGACATTATGTAGGCATAGAGTATATGTCAGTACGTTTAAATATACTAAGTATGTAGAATGCAATGGAACAAGTGATAAGCACCATAAACATGATTCATAACTTAGGCAATGAATAAAGATATAGCAATATGACATGTATGAATGATGCTTGAAGAAAGCTCATGCTTATATAGAATATATTACATGTGTAAGGAGAGACTATCATTATAGAACCCATAATTTACCAAGCTACAAACTCCTTTGGTTGGTTGGTAGATCATAGCACCCTACCACCCATGGTGATTAAGGTACTAACCCCTCAATTCGATTACCAAGGTACAAACCCCTTGATTTGTTGATGGATTATCGCACCCTACTACCGATGGAGACTGAGGTACTAACACCTTAACCTGGTTGCCAAAGTACAAATCCCTTGATAGGTTTTTGGATAGTCGCACCTTACCACCCTTGGTGATTGAGTAACTAACCCCTCAACCCAGTTATTAAGGCATAAACCCCTTGATTGGTTATCAAGGTACAAACCCCTCGACATGATTACTGGGCCCTTTAACTCCCCGAGTAGGGCATGGTCATATTCCAGCACTATATAAGAGAATATCATATACATACGTTCCTTTCATCATCATAAAGTCATTCAACTCATAAGATATGCATTTTATCAAATACTTAGTGGGTGTTTAGAGCTAGTGTAAATCCATACAATTTAGGGATAAAATCATGCAAAAAAATCCATTATAAAACCATCCATCAATATTGGTAACACTCTCAAGCAATATACATCAAAACCCTTCATCAAATACCACAATGGGTCATAGATTCATAGAACAAAACATAAAAAACAATCACAATTTCATGAAACCCCAACATAGTTCATAATTCAATTCATAATAAGCAAGACCCATAAGTAAATCAACTTGAAATCTTGCAAATTAGGTAAAAAGAATCTTGGGCACCATGGGTGAATTAACCTAATGGTTGAAACTTACATACCTTGACTTTGGAAAATTCTTAAAGAAGATTGGAGATGGAGACTTGAAGCTTGAATGAGAACCTTAAAATTCGGATGAGTTTTGGGACATGAAATTTGGAGTGAAATATGGATACAAGTGTTTGAGTGAGTATTAGGGAATGTCTTGAATGATATGAAGGTGAAATATGGATAAATATAGGTATTTTCTGGCATGGGAAGTCTTAGGCCTAAGATCTAAAAGCATTTGGCCGAACTAAAAAATTGCACAAAAATTACAGTGAGGCGCGATCTTGGCGCATCGTGCCGGGGGCGCGATCTTGGCGCATCGTGCCGGGGGCGCGAAGCCTCACCAAAATTCGATTATTGGGAAATTGAAATTGTGATTCGTTATCTCTAAAATTGGGATTAGACCTATTTCCCACTTAATTTGACCCGTTGATCAAGAATATGAAGTCAAATTTTTTATGTCACGCACGAATTTTGAGATATATGAAAATTATGATTTCGAGTACTTCCGAGGCACATTTTTTGGCACTTTGTTGGGGGTCGTTTCAATATCTCCCCCTTGGGAATATTCATCCCCAAATGAAAAAGAAGCGTATATGAGAGGAGTAATCATGAAGATATTAGCCCCAACAAGAATGCAAAAATACACTTAAAACACCATTTTCAAAATCTCAATATAAGTGTAAAATCACCGCGAACTTGAAAATATAAACATGAATGCATACAAATGACTTAGGGGCTGGAACATGAGACATGAAATCACATAAAAGACTTATAATTAGTACCTTAGGCTTGAGTATAATGGAAGAGATAAGTATATCACTTTTGCATGTCCACTTTGGCCACCCGAGTAGCACTTTCAACTTGTTGATTCCTCCAAAGGACCTTAATGGAAGCAACATCCTTGTTCCTCAACCTCTTCACTTGTCCATCCAAGATCTCTACTGGAACCTCTTTATATTTCAAGTTATCTTCAATCATTCCCACAATATCAAGAGGCACAACAACATTAGGGCTACCCACACATTCCCTCAACATAGACACATGGAAAATTGGATGAACCAACTCCATTTCACTAGGCAACTCCAACTCATAGGCCACCTTACTAATCCTCCTCATCACCATATAAGGACCCACAAATCTTGGACTTAGTTTATCTTTCTTACCAAAATGAACCACACCCTTTAAGGGTGAAACCTTCAAATTGACCCAATCACCAACTTTAAATTCAAGCTCCCTTCTTCTCACATCGGCATAGGACTTTTGGCGACTTTGGGATGTCATCAACCTTCCTCTAATCATCCTGACCTTCTCAAGAGCCTCCAGAACTAGATATGGTCCCAACAAAGCCACCTCTCAAACCTTAAACTACCCCACCGGTGATCTATAATATCTACCATAGAGAGCCTCAAATGGGGCCATACCGATGCTAGAATGATTGCTATTATTATTATAGGAAAACTCAATCAATGGAAGATGATCATCCCAGCTACCCTTGAGATCCATTACACAAGCCCTAAGCATATACTCAAGTTTTTGGATAGTTCTTTCAGCTTTGTCATCCATATGAGGGTGAAAGGACGTACTAAGTTCAACTCTTGAATCAAGAACCCTTTAAAAGGACCTCAAAAAATGTGAAGTAAATTGAGCACCATGATCCAATATGATAGACAAGGGCACCCCATGCAACCTCACCAACTCATGAATATACAATCAAGCATAATCTTCAGCCGCATATGTAGTCTTAACCAGTAGAAAGTGAGCTGATTTCATCATCCTATCAACCACAACCCAAATGGAATCAAAACCCTTTATAGTCTTAGGTAACCCAACCATAAAATCCATGTTGATTTCCTCCCATTTCCAAGTAGAAATCTCTAAGTCTTGGGTTAGGCGACCCGACCTTTGGTGCTCGCTATTGACTTGTTGGCAACTATGACAACTGAAAATAAATTTGGCAATGTTCCTCTTTATGCCTCCCCACTAAGACACATCCCTCAAATCTCTATACATTTTAGTTGATTTGGGGTGAATAGAATAACAAGAACCATGAGTCTCATCAGTAATCTTTTCTTTCAATAATCAACACAAGGCACACATAACCTACCTTGGTATCTAAGGACAACATCTCTCCCTTGGGAGAAAACCTTCACCTTACTATCTTTTACTAATGCCTTTAATTCCAACAAAGAGGGGTCAAGATCGTGCTTAGCTTTCACCTCCTCAACCAATGAAGGTTTAGAACAATCAACAATAACACACCACCATTATTAACCTCTTCCAACCTAACTCCCAATCTAGCCAATCGATGCTCCTCTGTAGTTGCCACTATGATCAACATGTGCTAGGTTAGCTGAGGACACCCTACTTAAAGCATCGACCACCACATTAGCCTTACCGGGATGATAATGCACACTCATATCATAGTCCTTAAGAAGTTCTAACCACCTTCTTAATCTCAAGTTGAGATCCTTTTGAGTGAAGACATAATGGAGACTCTTATGATCGGTGAAAACATCAATATATACCCTATACAAATAATGACACCAAAATTTTTAATATAAATACCACGATCGCTAGTCCAAGATCATGAGTATGATAATTCTTTCAATGCACTTTGAGTTGTCTAGAAGCATAGTATATCACCTTACCATTTTGCATCAGAAGACAACCTAAACCAACTCTAGAAGCATCAAAATATACAACAAACCCCTCTAGTCCTTCCGATAGTGACAATATAGGAGCGGACACAAGCTTATCTTTCAATGTTTTGAAACTCCTTTCACACTCATCGATCCAAACAAATTTGTTTTCTTTTGAGTCAACTTTGTCAAAGGAGAATTAATAAAAGAGAACCCATTCACAAACCTCCAATGGTAACCCGCTAAGCCAAAATATCTCCTAATATCTGATGGGGTCAATAGTCTAGGACAATTTCTAATCACATCCGTTTTCTTAGGATCCACCTTAGTACCATCCCCTGACATCACGTGATCTAGGACGATAACCTCTTTTAACCAAAATTCACATTTTTAATATTTTACATATAACTTATCTTCCATCAATCTTTGTTGCACTACCCTCAAATGGCTTATATTCTCTTCCTCACTATGTGAATATATCAAAATATCTTCAATGAAAACCATAACAAATGAATCAAGGTAGGGTTTGAAAATCCTATTCATAAGATCCATGAAGATAGCTAGTGCATTGATCAACCCAAAAGACATCACAATAAACTCATAATGCCCGCACCTAGTCTGGAAGGATGTCTTGGGAATATCACACTCCCTCACCTTTACTTGATGGTATTCGGACCGAAGATCAATCTTAGAGAAGTAACTAGACCCTTCCAATTAGTCAAACAAATCATCAATCCTTGATAGAAGATACTAATTCTTTATGGTAACACTATTAAATTGTTGGTAGTCAATACACATTCTAAGAGACCCATTCTTCTTCTTTACAAACAACACCGGAGCACCCTAAGTTTATTGGATAGGCCTAATGAAACCCTTCTCCAACAAATCCCTCAATTTCTCCTTCAACTCCTTCAACTCTACCGGGGCCATACGGTAAGGGGGAATAGAAATGGATTGAGTATCGGGAAAGAGGTCTATCGCAAAATCTATTTGCCTTTCAGGAGGAACACCGAAAGGTCACTAAGAATGACATCAAGGAACTCATTTACTATCGAAATCGACTTTATGGGAAGGACTTTGGACTCCACATCACTAACCTTCACAAGATGGTAAAGACACCCCTTAGAGATTTACTTCCGGGCTTTAATGCAAGAGATGAATCTACCCTTGACCACTACATCATGACTCTCCCACTCAAGAACGGGCTCATTTGGGAATTGAAATTTGACCCTACAGGTTCTACCATCAATTGAAACATAGTATGCATGCAACCAGTCCATCCCATGAATGACATCAAAATCAACCATATCCCACTCAACATGATCAAAAGGCAAAATCTTATGAAAAATGCAAATGGTAAAATTTCTATACACCTTTCTAGCAACTATAGATGCACCAATAAGAGTAGTCACCTCATAAGACTCACACAAAATTTTGGGTTCAACATGAAACTTTTTAGCAACAAAGGAGTAATAAAAGAAAGAGTGGTACCTGGATCAATCAATACATACACATACCGGTGATGCCATCGGGCACCTTATCAATCCCTTGCCTCCCATACAAAGCATAAAACCAATTGTGTCTTGGGCACCATATTGTTGACCATCTCTTCCTAGAGGAACCGCATTTGCGCATTATAGACGAACCTCCTTGCCCTTGTTGCAGTTATGAGGGCAATCAATCTTTTTGTGGCCACTTCCCCACATCCATAATATGTATTTGTGTCTCTCAAACATGCGTCCCATGACCCCTACCATATTTTGAACACACATTACTAGGAACCACACCTCCAACACCTTGGGACCTTGGGAATTCATTGTAAATACCCTATTAGAAGCATGAGAATACCCTTGGCCTTAATAGAATTGGCCACCTTTTCGACTTTGGAACCTACCCTTAAAATGGTCCCTCTTGGCCTCATTACTCGTCCTCTTCCTCAACTATTCCTCGTCTATTTGTTTAGCATAGGTCATAAAGTAGGGCAAATCCATGTCACTAATCAATAAGTGAACTAGTATTCCACACTCACCAAATCAGACACACCCATCATGAACTTATTCATTCTACACCTTGGGTTGGCAACCAAGTGGTGTGCATATTTAGAGAGTTGATTGAACTTGAGGGCATCTCCGTCACACTCATAGACCCTTGTCTCAAATTCATAAACTCTACCAATTTGGCTTCCCTAAGCTTAAGAGGGAAGAATCGATTAAGAAAAACCGCCCTGAACTCCTCCCAAAGCACCACATTATTGATTCCCTTCTTCTCCTTCCATTGATTAAGCCATATTTGTGCCACCCCCTTGAGTTGGTAAGATGCCAATTCCACTTTCTTTTCTGATCTAACACCTATAATAGCCAAAATCTTGTAGACCTCATCAATGAACTGTTGAGGGTCCTCATCCGCCTTTGACCCATAGAATTTTGGGGAATTCATCCTCATTAAGTCTCTAGGCCAAGATGCCTGTGTAGGAGCATGAGGGTCTTGGTACTTTTGATTGGCTTGATTACCCATAACTTGTGCAAGCAAAGTGATAGCATCCCGGAGCTCACCATGAGCCAGTTATTCCTCACGAGTGCAGGATCTTCTTCCTCTTATGTTTGGCATAACCTAGCATAGCAAGGATCAATAATTAGGGAGAGAAAACCTTACTTAAACTCTGTAGCATGACTTGGAATATAAAGAAGGAAAATATTTCCTAAAATGCCTCATAGCCTTTTTCTCATAATTGTGGTCTATAACATAACCATGAACAAGACTCTAATTGACGCGGTGTGTTGAAATTCGAGGATCATTAACAACCTAGTGCTTTGATATAAAGTTTATCAAGTCCCACAGCTAGGGCCTAGATGTGAGACGACAAATAGGGAACCCTTATAGACTCCAAACAAGCCTCTTAATATATTTTTACACATCATTGGTCGCAGAAGTAATTAACCAAGATAATAAGAGTAGAAGTATGGGAAAAAGGACTAAAGAGGTACTTTCATAACATTAGCATCAAAACAAGAGAGTTAAGGCGCAATTCATAACATGTCTAATAATACCTCTACTATATAGATAAGAGCGGGGCCCAAAACAATCAATTGGGCTCACCCTCATAATCAATATATACATAAAAGAAAGGTAGCCTTAGTACATAGCATGAAATCATAGATCTTTTCCTCAGAATGGAGGACATACCAACTAGCTTGAGAGAAATCATACTAGCCACATGGATGAAGATGCTCAAGTGGGGCTCCAGTTCCTATATGGTGACATCATGTAGGCATAGAGTATGCGTTAGTACGTTTGAATTTACTAAGTATGTAGGAAGCAATGAAATAAGTGATAAGCCCCATAAATAAAATGCATAACTTAGGCAATGAATAAGCATATAGCAGTATGACATGTATGAATGATGCTTAAAGAAAAATATTGCTTTTATAGAACATATTACATATGTAAGGAGAGACCAACGTTATAGAACCCATAATTTACCAAGGTGCAAACCCCTTTGGTTGGTTGGTAGATCGTCGCACCCTACCACCCATGGTGATTGAGGTACTAACCCCTTAATCCAGTTACCAAGGTACAAACCCCTTGATTGGATGGTTGATAGTTGCAGCATACCACCCATGGTGATTGAGGTACTAATCCCTTAAGCCATTACAAAGGTACAAACCCCTTAATTGGTTGGTGTATAGTGTTACCCTATCACCCCTAGTGATTGAGTTACTAACCCCTCAATCTGGTTATCATGGCACAAACCTCTTGATTGGTTATCAAGGTACAAACCCCTCGACATGGTCACTCGGGCTCTTAACCCTCCGAGTAGGGCATCGTCATATTCCAACACTATATAGGATAATATCATGTACATATATTTCTTTCATAATCATAAGGTCATTTAACTCATAAGACATGCATTGCACCTTCAATTCCTCAAGAAACTATAACCGGACATTTTATGAAACACATGGCGGGTGTGTAGAGCCAGTGTAAATTCATGCAATTTATGGATGAAATTATGCAAGAAAATTCATTGTAAAACTATTCATCAATACTTGCTAAGACCCTCAAGCAATATACATCAAAATCCTTCATCAAATCCCACAATGGTTAATCGATTCATATCCTAAAACATGGTAAAACAATCACAATTTCATGAAAACCCAACATCGTTCATAGTCTAATTTATAATAAGTAAGACACATAAGTAAATCAACTTGAAATCATGCAGTTTAGGTAAAAGGGAAGCTTGGGCACCATGGGTGAAAATACCCAATGATTGAAACCCACATACCTTGACTTTGGAAAATTCTTGAAGAAGATTGGAGATGGAGACTTAAAGCTTGAATGAGAACCTTAAGATCTGTATGAGTTTTGGGACTTAAAATTTGGTGTGAAATATGAAGCAAAGTGTTTGAGTTAGTATTGGGGAATGTTTTAAATGATATGAAGATAAAATATGGCTAAGTACAGGTATTCTCACGCATGGGAAGTCTTAGGCCCAAGACCCAAAAGCCTTTGGCTGAAGTGAAAAACTGCACAAAATTACAATTGAGGCGTGCCTTGGTGCGTTGCGCCAGGGGGACGGAAACCTCACTTGAATTCAATTTTTGGAAAATTAAAATTGCAATTTGTTTGCTATAAAATCAGGGTTAGACACATTTTGCACTAAGTTTGACCCAATGATCAAAAATATGAAGTCAAATTTTCAATATCACATATGAATTTTGAGATATATAGAAATTAGGATTCTAGTCACTTTCGAGGCACATTTTCGGGCACTTTTTTTTAGGTTATCTCAATATCTCCCTTTTGAGAACATTCATCCCCCTGAATATAAAAGAAACATATATGAGAAGAGTAATCATGAAGAAATCAGCCCCAACAAGAATGCAACAATACACTTAAAAGACCATTTTCAAAATCTCAATATAAGTGTAAAATCACCATGAACTTGCCAATATAAACATAAAAGCATTCAAATGACTAAGGGGCTGGAACATGAGACATTAAATCACATAAAAGACTTAGAATCAGTACCTTAGGTTTGAGTTGAATAGAACAGATAAGGATATCACTTTTGCATGTCCGCTTTGGCCTCCCAAGTAGCACTTTTGACTTATTAATTCTTCCAGAGGGCCTTAACGGAAGCAACATCCTTGTTCCTCAACCTCTTCACTTGTCTATCCAAGATCTCTATTGGAACCCCTTCATATGTCAAGTTTTCTTCATCCACCCCCACAACATCAAAAGGCACAATAGCATTAGGGTCACCCACACATTTCCATAACATAGACACATGGAAAACAACATAAACCAACTCGATTTTACTAGTAAACTCCAACTGATAGGCTACCTTACCAATCTTTCTCTTCACCCTATAATGACCCATAAATATTATACTTAGTTTACCCTTCTTACCAAATGATCTCATAACCTCATAGGTGAAACCTTCAATAGACCCAATCATCAACTTTAAATTCAAGCTCCCTTCTTCTCTCATCGGCATAAGAATGTTGGCGACTTTGGGCTGTCTTTAACCTTTCTCTAGTCATCCTAACCTTCTCAAGAGCCTCCATAACCAGATCTGGTCCCAACAAAGCCACCTCTCAAACCTCAAACCACCCCACTGGTGATCTACAACTTCTGCCATAGAGAGCCTCAAAAGGGGCTATATTGATGCGAGAATGATAGCTATTATTATAGGAAAACTCAATCAATGGAAGATGATCATCCCAGCTACCCTTGAGCTCCAATACACAAGCCCTAAGCCTATTCTCAAGTGTTTGGATAATTCTTTTGGCTTGGCCCTCTGTTTGAGGGTGAAAGGTCATACAATGTTTAACTCTTATACTAAGACCCCTTTGAAAGGACCTCTAAAAATGTAAAGTAAATTGAGCACCATGATTTGATATGATAGACAAGGGCACCCCATTAAACCTTACCAACTCATAAATGTACAATCTAGCATGATCTTCAGCTTCATATGTAGTCTTAACTGGTAGAAAGTGAGCCAATTTCATCATCCTATAAACCACAACCTAAATGGAATCAAAACCTTTTCTAGTCTTGGGTAACTCAACCACAAAATCCATGTTAATTTCCTCCCATTTCTAAGTAGGAATCTCTAAGTCTTGGGTTAGGCCAACCGACCTTTGGTGCTCGTCTTACTTGTTGGCAACTATGACAACCGAAAATAAATTTAGAAATGTCTCTCTTCATGCCTCGCCACCAATACACATCCCTCAAATCTCTAGACAATTTAGTACAATCAGGGTGAATATAATAGGAAGAACCATGAGCCTCATCAAAAATCTTTTCTCTCAAGCCATTAACACAAGGCACACATAACCTACTTTCATATCTAAGGACATCCACCTTACCATATTTTACCAATGCCTTCAATTTCAACAAAGCAGTGTCAAGATCTTTCTTAACTTTCACCTCCTCAACCAATGAAAGTTTAGAACAATCAATAACAACAACAACACCATTATGAAACTCTTCCAACCTAACTCCTAATCTAGCCAACCGATGGACCTACTTAGCCACCCTTTTGCCACCATCATCAACATATGCTAGGTTACCCATAGAACTCTACTCAAAGCATCGGCCACCATATTAGCCTTACTAGGATGACAATGCACATTCGTATCATAGTAATTAAGAATTTCTAACCACCTTCTTTGTCTCAAGTTGAGATCCTTTTGAGTGAAGACATATTAGAGAATCTTATGATCGGTAAATACATCAACATGCACCCATACATACAATGACGCCAAAAGTTTAATGTAAATACCATAGCGGCTTATTCAAGATCATGAGTAGGATAATTCTTTTCATACACTTTGAGTTGTAAAGAAGCATAGGCTATCACCTTATCATTTTGCATTAGAACACAACCCAAACCAACTGTAGAAACATCAAAATAAACAACAAACCCCTCTAGTCCGTCCGATAATGACAATATAGGAGTGGACGCAAACTTATCTTTCAATGTTTGGAAGCTCCTTTCACACTCATCGGTCCATACAAATTTGTTTTCTTTTGAGTCAACTTGGCCATAGGAGAAGCAATAGAAGAAACCCCATTCACAAACCTCTAATAGTAACCCGCTAAGCCTAAGAAGCTCCTAAATTCTGATAGGTCAATGGTGTAGGTCAATTTCTAATCACATACACCTTCTTAGGATCCACTTTAATACTATTCTGCGATACCACATGACCTAGGAAGGTAACCTATTTTAACCAAAATTCACATTTTTCATATTTGGCATACAACTTCTCTTCCCTCAATCTTTGTAGCACTACCCTTAAATGGCCCATACGCTCCTCTTCACTATATGAATAGATCAAAATATCTTCCATGAAGACCATTAACCAAAATTCACATTTTTCATATTCGCCATACAACTTCTCTTCCCTCAATCTTTGTAGCACTACCCTTAAATGGCCTATATGCTCCTATTCACTATATGAATAGATCAAAATATCTTCCGTGAAGACCACAATAAACGAATTAAGGTAGGATTTGAAGAGCCTATTCATAAGATCCATGAAGATAGCCAGTGCATTGGTCAACCCAAAAGACATCAAAACAAACTCATAATGCCCAAACCTAGTCTAGAAGACCGTCTTGGGAATATCACACTACCCCACCTTCACTTGATAGTACTCAGACCTAGATCAATATTAGAGAACTGACTAGTCCTTCGTAATTAGTCAAACAAATCACCAATCCTTGGTAGAGGATACTTATTCTTGATGATAGCCCTATTAAGTTATCAGTAATCAATACACATTCTAAGAGACCCATCCTTTTTATTAACAAAAACATAGTAGCACCCCAAGGTGATTGGCTAGGCCTAATGAAATGCTTCTCTAACAAATCCCTCAATTGCTCCTTCAACTCAGCCGAGGCCATATGTTAAGGAGAAATAGAAATGGGTTGAGCATCAGGAAGGAGGTATGTACCAAAATATATTTCTCTTTCCGGAGGAACACCGGGAAGGTCACTATAAAAGATATTGAGAAACTCATTTACGATCAGAACTAACTCTTTGGGATGGACTTTGGACTCCACATCCCTAATCCTCACAAGATGGTAAAGACACCCCTTAAAGATCAACTTATGAGTTTAATACAAGAGATGAATCTACGCTTGACGACTACATTATGACTCTCATACTCAAGAACACGCTCATTTCAGAATTGGAATTTGACCCTATGGGTTCTTGTCACGACCCAACCCAGGGGCCGTGAATGGTGCCGATTGTACACCGTGACAACCACTTATACTGAATATTTATTTACGACAGCTAAGGGATTTCACAAAATTTCGACAGAGTTTAGTCTGTTTTTCTGACTAACCCTACCTGCAAGCAGCGAACCCAACAACACCAGATATAGTCATAAGAACAGATATACAAATACATACGCGGGCTGACAAGGTCACCACTGCGGCAGAGCCGCCCAACAAACATATCATACAAACGAGATCAGAACAACGTAAATTCCCACACCCACATGTATCCACAGACCTCTATATACAGAAAACAGACTATACGACGGGACAGGGCCC
>JAOTQJ010000049.1:1312866-1328035 GCA_025642045.1 Solanum sejunctum | reverse complement strand
ATAACAATATTACATGTATGATCAATGCTTAAGTAAAACATGCTTAAGTAACTCATGCTTATATAGGATAGCATATGCGTAGAAATGACTAAGCTATATTTCAAAAGTACAAATCACTTGGTAGGGTGGTGATGATGTGGCCTCGTCGCCTAGGTGCCAAGGTACAAACCCCTTGATAGGTTGGTAATGATGTTGCCCCATCGCCTAAGGTACAAATCCCTTGATAAGTTACCAAGGTACAAACCCATTGATAGGTTACTAATGATGTGAACCCATCGCCCTGGTGCCAAGGTACAAACCCATTGATAGGTTAGAGGATGGTCACACCCTACCTCCCATGGTGATTGAGAGATACCCCTCAATTGGCTATGGTCAAATCCAACACTACATAGAGAGATATCATATACATACCTTCCTTTTATCATCATCATAACATCATATACATACTTTTCTGTCATCATTATAACATCATTCATAACATAAGACATGCTTTGGACCTTCAATTCCTTAAGAAACCATAACCGGACATTTTATCAAACACTTGACAGAAATGAAATGGTAGTATAAGACTATGCAATTTAGAGATGAAATCATGCAAGAAAATCCATTGTAAAATTATTTATCAATACCTTACAACATCCTCAAAAAACATACATCAAAATCCCACATCAAATCTTATAATATATCCAAGATTTATAGCTCAAAACATAGCAAAATAGTCACAACTTTATGTAGCTTTACCATAGTTCATAGACATGTTCATACTAGCAAACCTATTTATAAAATCAACTTTAAATATGAAATATTAATTAAATAAGGGTTTAGGAACCATTGGTGGAAGGACCCAAGGGTTCAACACCACATACCTTAGGTCTAGAGTTGCTTGGAATTGAGATTGGGAAGAATAGAGGCTTGGAAATGATCTTTGAACCCGATCTTGTTCTTGTGTTTCACTGATATTGAATTGGAGCTTGATGGAGGCTTTTGAGAGAATTGAGATTGTATTTGATATGAGATTAATGAGTTTGATCTTTTGGAATATTATTTAGGTATTTTGGGAAGGTTAAGATAGCATTGGAAGTCTAAAAAAATCAATAGAATAATTAAAATTTATGAAAAACACCATTAGTGAACGGATGGAAAAATTGGCAAAGTGTCATCTCACTAGAGACTTCACTAGCCGTGTGGCACTCCACAGGTCATGTGGAGTGCTCGTGAGACAAGACTTATACAGAAAAATGGAATTGGAACACTTGAGAAAAAGTTAGCATCAACGTCACTTTGACGGCCACTTTCACGGACTATGTAGTGTTACATTGACCGTTTACTAGTCCGTCCCACATCACTTAGACAAGAAAATGTTACTGGACACCACACCTCCAGGTTCTACGGCCCGTACCCCTTTACATGAGCCATACAAGGCAGTTGTGGCCCATGCATTAGCTTCTAATGCCACCCACGCCTAGCCAAGCCTCTTAAAATACCTCCACGCCCCTCCTCACGACCAGTGGTGAGTCACACTACCCGTTCCATTGGTTGTAGACCAAGACTTAGCCTCACCATGCTGTTTTCTAGCCCAAACATTTCCCACAACCCTTACAAGGCCACACTGCCTGTATGGGTGTCCGTGGGTCTTCACTACATGTGAGAGTCTCATGAAAATGGTCATAACTCCTTCATCTGACATCAGAATGAGGTGAAACCAAGTGCGTTGTGAAACCAACACAAAGAGCTTTCGTTTGACATGTCATAGGCCACCTAGTTCCAAATGTGCCAAGATTTATGCTAGTTTAGAGTTGATCCTTGCATGAACAATCACCCAAAAATCAACTCTTAGAGAAGTCTTGGGGTCGTTAGGTACTAGGAGTCTCCCATGAACCTAACACACCCCAAATCTGACCAAGTGAGGCTTGAAACATAGATACATAAGATCATAGAGTTACGGGATGTCACAATATCTCCCCTTGGGAATATTCGTCCTTGAATGTCAAAGAAATGTACACAAGGAAAGTAGTCACGAAGACTTTAGCCCAAACATGAATGCAACAATTTACATAAACATGATTTCCAAGGAAAGTTCAACATGTACATTGAAACTTCTCATAATCTTATTAACATGAACATGAATGCATGCAATGACATAAGGGCCAATATTTGAGACTTGTAATCATAAAAAGGACTTGGCATGTCATCATAAGCTTGAATAGAATGAAAGAGATATGGGTATTTCTTCTCCATGCCCTCATAAGATCCCTTAGAAACACACACAAATAGATGACTCTTCAAAGGGCCTTAATGAATACCACATCTCCATTAAACAATCTCCACTCATCCATCCAACACCTCTACGGGGACCTCCTTCCAGGCCAACTTATCCTCCCTCTCACCCACAACTTCAAAGAGTTCTATAACACTAGAGTCATCAATAAATTCTATCTACCTAGAAGCATGACGAACTGAGCGAACCATATCTACATCCATAGGCAAATCCCCAAACTTATGCAACCTTACCAACCTCTCTCTACACTATATAAGGATCATAATCCTCAACTCAAGTGTTAAACTTAAATTCACCTAACCCAGTTGGTACCACAACCACTATCTACTCCTTGGGAGACAGCCTCCACTCTATCGTCTTCTCACTCCAAACTTCCAACTCTAATAAGATAGAATCAAGGCCTTGCTTAAACTAGACTTCTTAACCCAAGAAGACCCCGAATCACCAAGAACACTATACTACCATTCCCAACTTCCCTCAACCTACTTCCAACCTAGCCAACCTATGTACCCACTAGTCTCCTCTTTGCCACCATTATCCACATATGTTAAGCTACCCATAGACACCCTACTTAGAGCACCAACCACAATGCTAGCCTTACCCAAAAAAAAAACTAAAACACACTCATATCATAATCCTTAAAGAATTCTAACCACCTTCTTGTTATCAACAAAGCACACTTATCATATTTAGCAATCAATCCCCCACTAAATGATCCACAAGCTCTAAATAAATTAATACTTCATCACTAGACACCACCACAAACATATCAAGGTAGGGTGTTAAGACCCTATTCATAAAACCCATAAACATGGCCAATGCATAAATTAACCAATCTCCATGAAGACACAACCTGCATGCAACTATTCTATCCCGAGTATAATACCACAAGCCACCACACCAACTCCAACAAGTCACAAGGCAAAACCTAATGCAAGATGAACATGGATCAACACTTATGGACTTTCTAGCAACCATATACTCAACCAAGAGATAGACACCAAAGGTTCAAATCACAACTTGGGACACACAAGAAGCGCATTAGCAACCAAAAGAATAATGAAAGAAATAATGAAACTCGAATCCATCAAAATCAAAACCTTCAACTTACCTTCCTTCACCTTCCTATTTAAAGCGACTTGATCAACTAGAAGAGCAAAGAATAATCATTAGGGGAAAAAATGTAACTCAACTCTATAGCACGACTTACAACATGAAAAAGGAAAATATTTCCTAAAATGCCTCATAGCCTCCTATTCATAATCGTGGCGCACTTCACAACCATTAATAAGACTCTAAGTGATGTGGTGTATTAGTCTCCAAGGGTATATCAACCTAGTGCTCTAATACCACTTTTATCATGACCCAAGCTCAGGGACTAGACGTGATCGGCGAATGAAGAACCCGAAAGGACCCCAAATAAGCGTCGTAGCATATCATTACACATCCTTGGTCGTGAAAGTAATTTAAAGACATTTGAATAATGGAATTAAGGGCAAAGGGGATAACGGAGAACTTATCATAGCATAGGATCAAGAGATAATAGAATCAACTCGTAGCATAAATACATAGCTTTGTCCAATGACACCTCTACTACATAGATAAGAGCAGGGGCCAAGACATATAATCAGACTCACCCTAATAGTCAACAATATTAATATATCTAGGACAATAATGTCTTATACATTGCAAGAGTTCACAAACTAAGTCCCCATAATGGAGAACTCACCAACAATCTTGAGAAGGTTATGCTAGCCACATAGAGGAGGATGCTCAAGAGGGACTCTGATTCCTACATGGTGATATTATGTAGGCAAGAGTATGCGTTAGTACATTTAAATGTACTAAGTATGTAGGATACAATGCTATAAGAGATGGCATCATAATTAAAATGCATAACAATAGGCAATTAGGCATAATATAACAATATTGCATGTATGATCAATGCTTAAGTAAAACACGGTTAGGTAACTCATGCTTATATAGGATAGAATATGTGTAGAAATGACCAAGCTAGATTTCCAAAGTACAAACCCCTTGGTTGGTTGGTGATGATACCACCCCATTGCCTAGGTATCGAGGTACAAAGCCATTGATAGGTTACCAAGGTACAAACTGCCTGATAGGTTAGTGATGCCGCCCCATCACCCTGGTGCTAAGGTACAAACCCCTTGATAGGTTGGTGATGATGTCGCCCCATCGCCTAGGTGCCAATGTACAAACCCCTTAATAGGTTACAAAGGTACAAACCCCCTTGATAGGTTAGTGATGATGCAGCCCCATCACCTTGGTGCAAAGGTACAAACCCCTTGATAGGTTAGAAGACAGTCACACCCTACCTCCCATGGTGATTGAGGCATACCCCTCAATTGGCTATGGTCAAATCCAACACTATATAGAGAGATGTCATATACATACCTTCTTTTTATCATCATCATACCATCATATACATATTTTTATTTCATCATCATAACATCATGCATAACATAAGACATGCTTTGGACCTTCATTTCCTTAAGAAATCATAACCGGACATTTTATCAAACACTTGGCGTGAGTAAAATGGTAGTATAAGACCATGCAATTTAGACATGAAATCATGCAAGTAAATCCATTGTAAAACCATTGATAAATACCTTACAATACCTTCAAGAAATATACATCAAAATCCCTTATCAAGTCTTACAATAGAACTAAGATTTATAGCTCGAAAAATAGCAAACAGTCACAACTTTACATAGCTTTAACATAGTTCATAGACATGTTCATACTAGCAAACTCATTTGTAAAATCAACTTTAAATCATGAAATATTAATCAAAATAGTGTTTAGGAACCATGGGTGAAAGGACCCAATGGTTCAACACCATATACCTTAGCTCTAGAGTTGCTTGGAATTGAGATTAAGAAGACTGGAGGCTTGGAAATGATCTTTGAATCCAATCTTGTTCTTGGGTTTTCTTGAAATTGAATTGGGGCTTGATAGAGAATTTTGAGAGAATTGAGAGTGTATTTGAGATGAGTGTAATGAGTTTGATCTTTTGGAATATTGTTTAGGTCTTTTAGGAAGGTTAAGATAGCATTGGAAGTCTAAAAAGGTTAGTAGAATAAATAAAATTTATTAAAAATGTCATTAGGGAATGGATGGAAAAAGTGGCAAAGTGTTATCTCACTAGAGACTTCACTAGTCGTGTGGCACTCCGCGGGTCGTGTGGAGTGTCCATGAGAAAAGAGTTAGATAGAAAAATAGAATTGGAACACTTGAGAAAAAGTTAGCGTTGACATCACTTTGACAGCCACTTTCATGGACCATATAGTGTTACATGGACCGTTTACTGGTCTGTTCCATATCACTTAGACAAGAAAATATTGTTGGACACCACATGCCCAGGTGCCATGGCCCGTACCCCTTCACACGAGCCGTACAAGGCAGTCGTGGCCCATGTCTTAGCTTCCAATGCCACCCACACCTAGCCAAGCCTCCTAAAACACCTCCACGCCCCTCATCGCGACTAGTGGTGAGTCACATGAACCATGCTGCTGGTTGTGGACCAAGATTTAGCCTCACCATGGCATTTTCTAGCCCCAAAAATTTCCAACGACCCGTACAAGGCCACACTGCCTATATGGGTGCCCGTGGGGCTTCACTGCACGGGAGAGTCTCACAAAAACGGTCAAAACTCAAAGCTAACTTAAAGAAATTTCATTTAAAATATCATGGGCCACCCAATTACAAATGTGCCAAGAGTTATGCTAGTTTAAAGTTGACCTTTGCATAAACCATCACCCAAAACTCAACTATTT
Organism: Solanum sejunctum; assembly: GCA_025642045.1. Lineage (NCBI taxonomy): Eukaryota > Viridiplantae > Streptophyta > Magnoliopsida > Solanales > Solanaceae > Solanum > Solanum sejunctum. The sequence continues at coordinate 1,321,954 of JAOTQJ010000049.1, read as the reverse complement.
GAAAAGTCTTGGACTCTTTAGGTAGTAGGAGTCTCCCATGAACCTAATACATCCCAAACTTGACCAAATGAGGCTTGAAATATGGATACGTAAGAGCATAGATTTACGGGGGGGTCATATTATCCCGTAACCAACTTGAACAACTAACTTTTCCTTTAACCCGTAACCAAAAGGCCCCAAGTGTGTAATGCTTTTTGTTAGGAGTTCTGAGGTTGCAAAGCAATCCATGAGCTCATATATATATGAACAAAATCTATCTATCTACATCTATTTATACTACTTAAAAACATAAACTCCCTAATTTGAATGTTAAATTTCTATAATCCTCAGATTGAATGTTAAATTATTATAACACCTCTAACTAAAAACACTCTCAATTTAGTATACCTTCTATCTTTTATATTTATATTTACATTTATATTATTTATTTATATGTTATAAAAAGCAGACACCTTTTCACATTGAATGGTTATGACTTTTTCAAAGGATTACGGCTTTTTCGAGTTATGACTTTTTCAAATGATTGCGACTATTCTGATAAGTTGCGAGTTTTCTAATAAAATACAATAAGCACTTGTTCATAATGCCCTTTTATTGTTGTTGTTGTACTTGTTCATATTACCCTTTTTTGGCAAAACATGAAGGGATTCCCTCTCATTTTTAAACTACGAATTTTCTATATTTTCTACTATTCTTAAAAAATATCAAGTGTAATTTGCAGTCGTTGTCTGAGTTCGAAGTTCAATAGACTTTAAGGTACCACTATTCTACTAACGTAAAATTATTCTATCCGAGGAGGATATATTTCATAACCTCAAATACTTGAGAGGAATTTATTTATTTATATTATTCTATTATACGTGCTTTGCATGTGTGTCGCTCGTCAATCAATAAAGTTATATTAAAAAAATAAGATTATCAAAAGTAGAAAAAATGTTAAAATAAATGTTATATTTATCTCCAACAACAACATACTAGTGGAATCCCACGACTGGGATCTGAGGAGGGTAAAATGTATGCAGACCCTACCACTATCTCATAGAGATACAGAAGTTGTTTCTAAGAAACCTTCGTCTCAAAATCAAGCCTCATAAGCAGAAAATACTAACTATGAGAAAAAGGGGAAAGAAAGAAAAATGAAAAATGACTAAAAATGAAAAGGAAGTGATAGTATGTAAATACGATAAAAGTAACAAATATAGGATGGATATTGACAATCACAGAATATAAAAATACGACTAGTCATACTAACCTAATCTAACCTACTATATCACAAGACCAAACTTCAATCAAACCCAGCTAGCCTGTTAGCCCTCTATTCTAATTCGCGACCTCCCATTATTTCTATCTAATCATTTCTATCTAAGGTCATGTCCTTGGTAAGATAAAGTTTTGTTATATCTCATTTGATCACCTCCTCCCAATACTTCTTTGGTCTACCTCTACCCTTCCGTGAAATCTTAAATCCAACCTCTCGCACCTCCTAACACGAGCATTGGTACTTCTTTTCTGCACATGTCTAAACTATCGCAGTATCGCTTCCCTCATCTTGTCAACCACAGAGGCCAATGATATAAATACATATTGTACTTAAATATGTTATTGTTTTAGTGCAAAATTCTTAACTAAAATTTCTAATGTTTAAAACCTTAAATCAAATACTAAAGAATAAATATAATACTTTTATTTAGTTATACACATATGTTTTATTCAAAATAAATTTTTGTTATTTGAACTATGAGTATTAGAACTTTTATTATAATTCAAATAAGAAAAATTTAAGGATCAAAATTTCAATCAATCTTAAATTATTAAATATATGAAGTAAATTAGGAAATGGGTAAGAAGTAAAAGTTTAATCAATTTTAAAGTATAAGAGCTACCCTTCGCGTGCGTAGGGTAAACTCATGCTCCTATGCAATAGCTTACAAATCATATATGAAAGGTAACACACACTAGGCAAGCCCTGTGTGATGAGCTCGGCCCAAAAGACAACCAATTACTTTCGCTGGCAAGGAGTTTCGAACTTGAGACCTCCAACAAGGAAGCTCCTAACCCAAACCACTAGGTCACCTTGAAGAGTCTCATTTGAACTATATTAAAAATGCTGATATTTAAACGCTTTTTAAACCAATTACAATTTTATTAATTTTCAAAAATTATTTGACACTAAATTTTTGTAAAGTTTCACCCAAATACTACGTAAATAGAATCATATTTATTTTTATAATAAGATAAGATTTGATTTGATTTAGAAGTGTTAAACATTATGATTTTTTATATGGGTCAAATAAGGACTTTAATTGATTCAAAAGCCTTAAACATTAGAAGATGATAACTATTTGATGAAAATAGCAAATGACAATTTTATCAATTGTAGATTCTTTTAATGAAGGATAGACAATTGAACTTTAATAAATTTTAAAATCTTAAAATTTAGAATTTTAACTTATTTCGAATAAGGATGATTTAGTAAGTAATATTTTAGTTAATTTCTGTTAAGAATATAATTGAATAATAAAAATTTGCTCTATTTAACTGCTTTATCTTTTAGATAAGATGGTCATACAATTTAACTATTTCAAATTCTTGAACATAGGAGTTCTAACATCTTTCAAATATGAAAGAGATTAATATTCATAATTTTAATTAGTTCAAAGACCTAAATAAATATGTAAATGATTTTGAAATGAAATCTTTTGATTTTAAGATGGATTGACACTGAAGAATTTCAGTGATTTTATATTTTTTTAGTGATATCCTCATCGTCTTCACCGTATGATGTCTTGACAATATATCAAATAATGAATGTCAAAACAGCAGTCGCCAATAACTTGAAATCAATGACAATGAAAAAGAAAGAGAAAAATATATAATTATACTTCTTTTTCAATGTTCTGTTCAATGTTCTGTACTATCAAAATAAATATCACACAAAAGGACATATACATCTAATCCTATTTGAAGTACATCGGCAAAATTAAAATTTGATCAATTACCAAATACACCCAAAATATCATGAAACACGAACACAAACATAAATCTAATTAGAATAAAGATTTAGGGCTTAAAATAATGTATCAAATTTTTTTGTGTTGTTACAAGTAGGAGTGACAAAATGGGTAAGTTATTTGAGTATTATCCAGATTTACCCATTTTAAATGAGTTGGATACCCAATTCATTTAAGATGGATAGAAAATAGGTAAATCTCATATTTATCTATTTAAAAATGGGTAAAATATTGGTTAAAGTAACTGATTCATAATGTAAATGAATTTTTTATTGGAAAAAGTTGGGATGGGAAAGTAAATTTTTTGAATTTTCTAAAAATTAAATTAACTTGGAGGGGAAAAATTAATTATTTTTTTTTAACATTTGGGGGTAGGGTGTAGATCGGTCAGTTCTGTTCAGTTTGGTTTTATACATTATTAGTTCAATTTATCTATTTTTAAATTTGCTAAATCAATAGCAAATCAATAAAAATAATTTTATCAATTTTTAATTTTATCGATTTTAAATTCATAATAGTTCAATTTTCGATTTACCCAATAAAAATGATAATGAGAATTTGACTTTATAAAATAGACAGAGTGTGAAAGATTAAAGACTAAAGCCTTACTTGCAAAACTGCAGCTGATTTTATATTTAAGTTGGGATCTTAGTGATACCAAAGACTCGTCAAGAAGGATGTATTAAGATAGATCTATTAATACGTTTTTCCATTCATCTTCAAATATGGATGTATTAAGATGCCTGTTGATACAGAAGGTTTTTCCATTCATCTTCGCTGAAAACAATAGAAAAAAGCGTGAATAAATGCACACAGTGAATAAAAATGTTTTTCCATAAATTTGGGTCTATGGTTCTTCCGTGGAGAATCAAGAGCAGCATATCCTTTTACCTTCTTTAGACTTTAGGGAGCTATCTAAATATGGATATCCATATTTATTCATTAGGTAACACATTTTTACTCATTTAAAATATGACTCTCAATTCATATTTGATCTAGTTTTGTTTGTCTTATTTTTTATTGATTCATATCCGACCCGATCTGCTCATTTATCGCTCCTACTTACAAAGTTACACTTGCTATATTTACATAAATATACTACACTTCTTCAATTTCTAGACTCCTTCCCATTAACATAAAATATAAGACATTATAATGGTAAACCTATACAACTACGCTGCCGACTTCATCATTTCTACATGGAATAGACATCCTCATGACGACTTGCTTCTAATTAAGAATTTTTACATCTTTGGCAATTTTTCAGTAATCAAATTTTAGTTAATTTTAAAGTCTTAAATATTAGAAGAAGAATTAAATAATAATTATTTAAGAAAAAATAGTGAAAAAAAAGATTTTATCTGAAGTGATTTTAGTGAAAGACAAAAAGTTTAAATAACATTTCTATGAATTTTCATGCTTTTAATATAGTATAAATATAAATCATCTTAAAAAACAGTCACATTTTCATATTGAATGATTGTAACTTTTTTTTACTAGGCACAATAAATACGTGGTCATACTATCCTTTATTGGCTATAAATAGAGGGGTCTCTTCTATTTTTTAAACTACCTATTTTATATATTTTTTTACTCTTCTTAATTTATGTAAATGAGAACTTATGGCTAACTCTTTTTCAATTCTAGATGGGTTGGATACAAAGTTGTCAAAAGTAAAATTTTCAGCTTTTCTTTTGGTGTTCTAAATCTCTTGCTCCATTGGTATTGGCTTAGACTTTGTTATTAGCAATATTACCATATTGAGACGAAAACTTAGGGTGATTCAACTTATTTGAAGTATAATTAGAGTATTTCTTAGAAGGTGCGAAAAAAAATATCATCATTAGCTAAATTGTTTCTTTTGTAACTGAAGGTATAGTTTCACTAGTGACCAAATCAACTTACCTTTACGAGGAACGATATCAAACATATTAAGCCTCAATAATATTGAAATAAAGTATACTTAGTTGATGAGTGTGACTTGATCAAATTTCCCTAAAAGCAGCTTTAAGGTATTAGATTATATTTGATTTATATATTTATTCATTTGTATATACTAGTTATGATATATATGAGTTGTTAGATATATCGCATTATTTACAATAAAATTTTTCAAGCAGGGGAAATAAACTATAATCACAAAATAAAGAAATAAAATTTTTATTTATGAAGATTTTGAGTATATTTATTCTTAATTATTTTCTCTAGATTTTCTCAATTATTTAAGGACCACTAATAGGATATTTCTCAAATGTAAGTTGATGTAGATCTCCTTGAGATATTTTATCGATCTCATGGGTCAGACTTTGAGAAAACCAGTATTTTATGTCTTGATCTCTTTATGAATATCACGAAATCAGTTTATGAGATATTTGAGATGTCTCTTCAAATTAATTGATGTCCTTTTCATGGGCTTAAACAAGGTTTAACCTAAAATAGCCTCCAAGATTTTTTATTTTTCTACTTAACCATCTCGATTTAATTAGAATGAGGACCAAAGTAGAACTACTAAAATAATGTATATTTTTTCACCCCCTATGTCCCCGCGCCCCCTCCACCCCCTCCCAGGGCCTAGCTCAAGTGGAAAAAGTTAGCAAATTTGTCACTGGGGTTACAAGTTCAAACTTTACGCCATGCAAGGAATTTGGCATTTAAGTGGAAATGGTTAAGGAGCGGGCCCATTATCCAACGAATTTAGAAGGCTATGATTGATCTAAAATGTGGGTCACAAATAGTTGCTTGGTTATCAAAAAAATAATGTATATGTTTTAAAAAATATAGTGAAATTTACTTATGATAATATTATTGCATTTGAAGTCATGATCTACAGACTTTACAAGACTTGAAAAGTTGTTTTCTTTCAAACTCAAAGTTAGTTCCTTCATAGTATAATTGCTTCACGGAAAAAACCTTATTATTTGCTTAAATAATGATGCACTTTATAACTGTAAATTGATACAGATATAAATTGTTATGCCCCCATGATTCAATTCTTAACTCATGTCAAAAGAATATTTAATTCAGTCTAATTTAATCTATAATTTTAATTTGTTCTATGTCTCTTTACTTACATTGATATAATATATATTTTGTATCTATTTTATATTTTCTATCATTTATTTATTAATTTTATAAATTTTTATTTTTATTTTGTGAATTGAAATTCAAATTGTAATTATAAAAATAAATAATAATATATTAAAATTATTGAGATTGAGCAGGTCATGATCCAACCCGAATTTTAACTCATTTGAATCCAAATAAATTGCGGGGGTCATAACTCAACCCAATTTATATTTCAACTCATTTTAACATTCTCAATTTCAATTTAACTTGCTCGTTTGACACCCCTAAATGCAGTTAATCAAATTACTACTCCAATCTTAATTGGAAAACACAAGTTCAAGAACATTTTCCTGTCCATGGCTTGTCTAGAAGAGAGCAGGTCAATAAAAAAGATTAGTACAAGCCATTCATACAGACAAGATGAACCAGAACTGTACCTCCAGCATGAGCTGAATGGGTTGAGATTGAATTTAAAATTATTTTGAGTCCAACCAATAAAATTTTTGATGAATTATCTATATTTGGGCTCATTTTGACACTCTTAACCTTATTTAATCAATTTGTGCTAAAAGCATATTCTAATTTGCGTAATTTTATATACATTCCTCAACCCCCTCAGTTGAACAGAACACAATACTCATTACTAGCAAGTAGCAACTCTCAACACCTTCCGCTTTGTGATTTCTTGTATTATTATTTTGAAGAAAGAAGGCTGCTTGTGCTGTAAAAAGATGTCTAAATTTCTTTCTTAACCATGATCTGTTTTGCTTTTGCAGTCATTGTATGGGGTGGGAAGGGAACAGCACAGGAAAAGATCAAGGCTCTCAAGGAAGCTGGGGTTACAGTATGCGAGTCTCCTGCTAAAATTGGGATCATAATGCTTGATGTGTTCAAACAGAGGGGTCTCGCATAAGGAAGCGGCATACAATTTTATTTGGCAATTTCCTTTGTGTGAGGACATATGCTTAAAGATGTGCAGTTACCTTCAAAACTCGTTCATAGCAGAGAATAACAAAAGAGAATATTATGAATCTCCATTTGATTATCCAAGCGTCATTCAGAAGCCCCCAAAATCTTACTTTTCAACAATTTATGTAGTTCACATTACTTGTTGCATCATTGATATTGAAGTAATGAACTTTTTTCTTCTCTTACTGCATCAGCTTTGAGAAGGTTTTTGTTCTATTTTTACAAATTAAAACTATGGTGTAGTATCATTTCTTTCTGAGCGAATGTTCTGTGATTAAATGATTCTCAATTTATATTAGACCTTAGAAATTCTTGCTGGGGATGTCAACTGTTTAATGAAATGGTTTTAGTGTTGAAGCCCAAGAGAATAATGAAGCGTTGGTAAACACGAATTTGAAAAAAAAATTTCTTCTATTACTCAAGAATAGATTACAAAAACAAACTCTCAAACTCACACTATTCTAATACTCTTTTTTGGTGTTTTTCTGGTGTATTTTTGGAGGAGCTCAGAAACTCCTTTTATAGGAGGAACTTTGCCTCTTGATGTCATTGATGACATCAATAACAAAGCAAAAAAAAGAAATCAAACTTTGCTGATTCAAACTTTGCTGCTTTATAGCATTTCTTGAATTTGGTAACAATTGTTGGCAGTCAATAATTGTTGGTAAGGCTGGACTTCTTCAATTCTTCCCCTCCAGCCATATCTGGAATAAGCATCCTGGCTATATCTTTGCATACCTCTAACTTCTCTCGAGTCACCACTTTCATCAACATATCAGCTGGATTCTCCTTTGTATGGATCTTCACTAGTTTCAACAGTTGTTGATCCATTACCTCGCGTATCCAATCATACCAAATATCAATATATTTTGTACGAGAATGATACATGAAGTTGTTGCTCAAATCTAGAGCACTCTGACTGTCACAATGTACCTTATATTCCTTTTGGTTAATTCCAAATTCTTGGAGAAAATGCTTTAACCATAACATTTCTTTTCAACTTTCGCGGCAGCAATGTATTTTGCTTCAGTTGTGGATAAAGCAACACACTTTTGTAGTCTGAACTGCCATGAAACAACTCCCCCTGCAAAAGTGTAAATGAATCCTGAAGTAGATTTCGTACAATCAATCTCCGGCCATATCTGCATCTGTATAACCCTCCAAGATTGGATCAACTCCCCCATAGCAAAGACATAATTTCATTGTACCCTTAAGGTATCTGAGAATCCACTTTACTACCTCCCAATGATCTTTCCCGGGTTGGAGAGAAAATGACTCACCCTTCCCATTGAGTAAGCAATATCTGGCTTCGTACATACCATCGCATACATTAGACTTGCGACTACTGAAGAATATCGTACTGACGACATCTTCCTAATCTCTTCCTTGGATGAGGTACACGATCTCTTGCTCAACTTGAAATGGTTGGCTAATAGAATGCTAACTGGTTTGGCATTGTTCATATTGAACCTTGCAAGCACTTGTTCAATATACTTTTCCTAAGATAGCCATAACCTCCGGTTCTTTCTATCTCGGGTGATCTGCATTTCTAATATTTGTTGAGCCGATCCTAAGTCTTTCATGTCAAAAGACTTAGAAAGTTCCTTCTTCAGCTAGTTGATCTTCATTGCATCTTTCCCCACAATTAGAATATCATCTACATATAGTAGAAGAGCAATAAAATTTTCGTTAGAAAACTTCTAAATGTAGACACATTCATCTACTGAAGTTTTCTTGTACTCTTGACTCATACATGCATGAGTCAAACTTCTTATACCACTTCATAGGTGCCTACTTCAGACCGTATAAGCTTTTCTTCAGCTTGCATACGAGGTTATCTCCTGAAACCTCAAAACCTTTCGGCTGCACCATGTAGATTTCTTCCTCTAAGTCTCCATGAAGAAAAGCTGTCTTTACATCCATCTGTTCAAGCTCCAAGTTCATACTTGTGACCATTCCAAGTAGGACTCTAATTGAAGTCATCTTGACTACTGGTGAAAATATCTCGCCAAAGTCGATCCCCTTCTTCTGTTGGAATCCTT
>JAOTQJ010000049.1:1298029-1310410 GCA_025642045.1 Solanum sejunctum | reverse complement strand
TTGTGGTTTTGCGATTTAATACTGGTTTAAGTGCCTAATCGGCACGAGATATGGCCCCGGGGTTGGGCTGTGACAATAAAGGTAAGAAACTAAAAGAAATTAATAGCATTGATGATGAAAGAAATTAAATATGATCATCTTTTCTTTTTAAACAGACAAGGAAAAAAAATCAAAAATAAATAGAAGTTTTTTCTTAGTGTGTGTATATACAATAAATAAATAAAATCAACCAAATAACTTTAATTAAAGACACAAAAATAGCTAAAATAGAAGAAGAAAGAAATTAGTAGAATAAAAAAGTTGAAAGAAATAATGTTAGCAGTAAACTTTAATTAAAGAAAAATTAGAAAAAAAATAAAATTTTAATTAAAGATATGTAAAAACAATTAAGACAAAATAAAAGAAATAGGGATTGATAAAATAAATAATAGAAGATACACATATTATTGTCTATAAATTTTACTTTTATATAAATAAAGAACTCAATTTAACATTAAGTAATTTAAATTTAAACTCAACATTTTATATATTAAAATAAAAAATAATAAAAATTATTTACTTATTATGTGTAACACACACAATAAAAAAAAAGTTGAGTACTGACAAACTAGGAAAAAATTATTAAAATATAATAGAATGAATATACAAAGCAAGGAGAGGGTGGAGTGCAAAAATAATTTTTTTAAATTATAATGAAATAAGTAGATGATAGTCTATAAATTATTTTCTCCAAACTATTTAATGATATGATGGGGCCAGGTAATAGACTTAGGGAAGCATATTTGATATGGAGTTCCATTATGCTACCTAGACAAAGGATGATTATGGGGATAGCATTCCAAAACAAGTTGCTCACACAGGGAAGGATGTTGAGATTACATGTTCCTGTGAATAGAAATATCAAATGCAAACTCTATGATATGGATACATTAGAGACTCAACAACATATTCTTGAAAACTGCAAGTGGATTATTGAGGTTCGTGCAGCGATATGTAAATGGGCAGGCATCTCAATCTCATTAAAAAATGCAAAGGAATGTATGAGCTAGGTTAAGAATCGACAATGGAGGCAGTTTCACAAGGAGCTAGCGTATGTGGTGCTTTGATTTACTATACATAGCAAGCAAGGAACTGGAGAGTACATAGGAGACTAACTATTGATAGAAGATTCATAACAATACAAATGCGGAAGGGAATACAAGTGAGGGTGAATATGCATGAAGGATCCAGAAAAGCAAAAAGATTCATAACAATACAAATGCGGAAGGGAATACAAGTGAGGGCGAATATGCATGAAGGATCCAGAAAAGCAAGAAGAGCCAAGTTTTGATTCGAAACATCTGTAGTTAATATAGGTTTTGTTTTTGGGTCTGTTTAGCTTATGTTTTTCTGTTTTCAGGCAAGTGAAATAGAGATCTAGATGAAGCAGAATAATCTTCCTAGAAGGGGATTCAAGTCACTAGATGCTCGTAGTTTTTAATATGTTAAGTTGATTTGGCTCGTATGGTAATATTCATAGTTTATTGCCAATTTCTTTTTAACTAAAGAGATGCAAACAATAAAATAGATTTGTTTTATACTAATAAGAATAGAACTTGGTAATTATATTATACTAAGTGATAAGCTAATAAAAGCCAATATTAATAATTTAAAACATGTTACATTATCTTTATTTATACATATTTAATTATGAGGGATTGCAGGTGGGGTGGGGTGGAGTGCAAGGAGAGACAGGATATATTTCATTGAGAAATACTATGATAGTTGAATATTTTAAAACGTAATATCTTTCAAGATGTTCAATAAAAAATCACAATAATATAAAATACTTATAAATAATAATTTACTATTATTATCTAGAAGGAAGAAGAGCTTTATTCTTGGTTTTTCTTGTATGGACCTCCTTTAATTGTATTATAATAAAGATTAGGTTACAGAGATGGTAAATAGCGCTTATAATCATAGCTTGATTATGCCTAGGAGAATTTTGTAAGCCGAAAATAGATACTTCCATCAAAGTCTAGACTAGAGTAAATGAATGTCTTTATGGTCTTGCTGTAGTTCTCGAATTGGAGTTAATTGTCAGTGGTGGCAAACTGAATGCAAGTTTATCACCTTGCTCTGTGTTTTTTCATAGTTTGTGAGGTTGCAATAATTTTTTTAACTCTCAATTTGTTTGAAACTTTAACAGGAAATTTCTTAAGTAGTGTCGCAATATTCATTAAAATTTAAACATTCATATGTCTACTAAAATTTTCTTAATATTTATGAAAGATTTCAAACGAATAAAAAGGGTGGCATCCCAACATAGAACATCGTGATCTAGTATCATACAAGGATCTTAGGCACTTATCCTTTGAGATTTGATGTATTAACTAATAATAAAGCCACTTGCAAGTGAATTTGATAAAAATATTTATTAATATTTCTCATTCTCCAGAAAAAGCAAGGCTATTTAGACATATTCCTTTTATATCAGCCCCACAAATAGTTTAGGACTAAAACATGATGAGAGTGACTATTTTCATATTTTTGCAGAGACTAACAAGTAAATATACACCGGTTACCAGTATATCTTTAGATTAATTTGTGATTCCTCTAAGTGTTTTTTTTTTAAATTTTTATTTGCCAATATAACCATTGAATTAGTATGACAACCTTATTTATAACTGATGGGTTTATTCCTTTTATAATAATAAAAAATGTTTGATTTGTTGCTTCTACTAGTTCCCTACAAGATTTTTCTTCTTTTTTTCGCTATGAAGTTGTTTCTTTTGTAATTAGATTAATTTTTTTCCTACCGAAACACAACTAGATGAGTCAAGGGTGAATGTTCATATGAATTTATATAGCTCAATTATGAAATAATAAAAATATAAGAAAAGCCAATATTATATAGTGTCAAATAATATTCATAGTATTAAAGGTTAAGCTTCCAAACCTTTCCTTTTAACTAAATTTTTATTTTTATTATCACATAGGTTTTATATTTTATATATTTCTAATATTTTATTATGATCACGGAAAGTACAAATAAATTTGCTAGTATCTTAATAAAGGAATACCTTGTCAATCATCAATTCCATGCAATTGAACAATAATTTACATCAAAATAAGTAAATTATCATCAAAGAATTCATAATCTATGCATTTGAAATTATATCATAAAAACTCATGAAATTTGTATGGTTGAAATTAGGAGCTTTAAGTATAAAATTCTTAGGTTCCATAGGTGAAACATATCGATGATGGAAACCTACATACCTTAGGTGAAGAAAATTAAAAAATTTTGGAGATTTTGCCTTAAGCTTGCTAGGTCTTCAATAAACCCTAGACATGAACGAGAAAAGTGCCTTTTGAGGAGTATTTTAAAGAGATAAAATTTCGATTTGTGAAAGAAGTAAGAATGAATGACTCCTCGGGGTTTAGAATGCATAAGATGGGTAATAGGTCAAGGGAACCGTCAAAAGTTTAAATGGATAGTTTAGGAAGTGACCAAAATGACATTTCTCAAAAATGATGAAAGGTCCTTGTATTGGACCCCGTACAGACAGTTTGAAGCCATATTTGCCATGTAGTGGTCCGTTTGGAGAGATCCTGCCATGGTCCCCAAAAATATAACTAAGGGCAAGGGCCATGAGAGGGACAACAACCCATTTGACCCTAGATAGGTCATGTGGCGCCTCGTGGCCCCTTGAGTTAGCTTAGGAAAGGAGGGGGTCATCAGTTGGGCCAAGATTGCCTATATGGCTAGTGGTCCCACCACATGGCCCGATGGGCCCCTTTTCAGGCACCTAGTGCCAATTTTCACATTTCGCTTGAGAACTTTTTTTAAATTTCATTTCACGAACTTTCAGTTTGCGAGATCTTATACTGAACAAGAAATTAAAAGAAACTTGAAGAATTTCTTAAATTCAATGAAAATTTAGGAGAATTATTTGAAGGCCTTTGATGGAGTTTTGAAGAGCCTTTATAGAGAGAAATTTTATGTTTAGTGCATTATCATATAATGGGGTAAAATTAGATATAACGGGTAGTTAATCGGATAAGATTTAGTCCAAAAAATTATCTAGATTCATTAAATGATGCATAGCAAAAAGTCCAAAATACCCCAACTTAAAAATTAAAATTGAATCTAGTGGTGAACCAAGTTCGCAATGTGAAGATGCTTCATCTTGGTTCTTTTTTTTTGGGTGAAGTTCAGATTTCGGTAGATTTTGACCAAGGAATATTTTGAACCATCTTGAAGCATGTCTGTGACGCAATCCTATCACGGGCTCTTCTGGATAACCAATTTTTTATTGGAAATTTTATTGTAAGAAATATGCACTCGAAAAATCCTCTGAGGCTATTCATCAATATTTTACCTTGTTATATCGGATTCCATCCTTCAAAATGCTCGGGATATTACAATAAGAAATTCATAACATGTGTTGGATAGAAATCTAGACGTCAATAAGACCATGCGAGCTACTACATGAAATCTCAATATTTTCCATACACCAAGGGGAGTTTACTTGCCAAAGTAAACTCTACCCATGCTAAGTGGGTTTCATGAAATTAGGATATATGTATATCAATTAAAAAGTATAAATAGACATAATGCTACCTTGACACGTAGTTATGGAACTAGAGATTGCTACTAAAAATTTTGTAGATCGAGTTCCCATCTCAAAGTTCACACACTATTAAGTCAAAAATCCTATAAAATACTTATCATAAAAATCATAATTGTCATAATTCATAAGGCTTAACATGTGGAAAGACAATGAGACAACTGCCAATCAATTTTCATAAAATTGATCACATAATAGCTAATTTTTCATAGTGATTTTTGTAATGTAGATGTAGCCCTTCCATCATCTGAATACATGCTTAGGTGAGTAAAAGCATGGGTTTACATGTAATCAACTTAAAATAATGTATGTTGAATGAAATCGTGTATAACCATGTAGAATAAGATTAACAGAAATCGAAATTGAAAAAACTCATATTAAATTTCATTAACCCTAGATGGAACTTGAGAAAATGATTATGAAACACCATGAAATCATTAATTAGGTACCAATTCATGCTTACTTCACTTGAAAATCATGAAATAGAAAATAAGTCATAAAACATAATCATAACTGATGAAAATTCTAAATTTTAATGCTTGAAATTCATAAAAAAGGGGAGATTTGTGTTGGGCTTCATAGATGAAAGGAGTCCACGAATGAATACCCGCATACTTAGACTTAAATTCTTGAGAAAAATTGAGAATTAATGAAGGAGATTGAGAAATCCCAGTTTGACCTTTAATAGAGCCTTACAGATTAAGAATCTTAAGAGGACTTGGGAGTTTATGAGAGTAAATTAGAACTATGGGTGGGTTTTCATGAATAAAAATGGTTATGGGTAGATTCATAGAATCAAAACGATGAGTTTAGGGGTTAGGAAAGTACAAAATATCCAAAATACCTTTTATTAAAATCTATTGGACAATGACCATGACCTTACTCTATGGATCATACACTCAATTACGGCCCGTACAATCCATCCCTAGAAAGTTACCAAAAAGCCAAGCCTCAGTATCTCAAAGTCCGGACCACATCTATGGTCCATCATGTATTTTATTGTCTGTCAACTATTCTTGTAGATGAAGTACTACAACCCCCTTAAATTTGATCAAAAGTATGGGTCACATTTATTTGTATGACTCATAAAATTCTCTCGTAGAGCTATCCTGTTTCATTCAAAATTCAGATAAGTATTAGGGCGTTCTACATATCCCAACTATCGCTCATACAATCTTTCACGACCCATCTTGTTGGGTCGTATGAAGAGTCATATAACTTGTAAAATTTAAATATCTCATAGAATACTGGTCATAAATCATCCCACAATCCTACAAAATTCTCGTCATAAATCATAAGGCTTAACTTGTGAAAAGACAATTAGACAACTACGCCAATCAACTTTCATAAACTTAACAGTAGAATAGCTCATTTTCATAGTGATTCTTATAATGTGGGTATAGGCCTTCAATTATTAAGAATTCATACTTAGATAAGTAAACTCACAATTATTCATACTTGTGTAGCATGGAATCATAAAATTTAATTCAAACTTATCATGAAACTTACTTGAGAACCTTAACAATGCATGGTCATAACTTGTAATGAAAACTAGGGTAAAAATATGGATTTACATGTAATCAACTTAAAATCATGTAAATTGATAAAATTATGCACAATCATGTAGAATAAGATCAACAGAATCATAATTGAAGAGCTCGTATTGAATATCAGAACCCTATATGGAACTTAAGAAAAAGGATCATGAAAGACCTTGAGATCATCAATTAGATACCAATTCATGCATAATTCACTTGAAAAATCATGAAATAGAACATAAATCACAAGATTCAATCATAATTCATGAAAATCCTAAATTTTCATACTTGAAATTCATAGAAAAGGAGAGAATTGTATTGAGCTTCATGAATGAAAGAGGTCTATGAATGAATACCCATATACCTAAACCTAAATCCTTAAGGAAATTCGAGAATTAATGGAGGAGATTGAGGAACCCTAGCTTGATCCTCAATAGAGCGTTGGAGAGGAAGAACCTTGAGAAGCTTTGGGAGTTAATAAGAGTGAAAGAGATTTAGGTATATTTTCATGAATAAAATAATTATGGATAGATTTATAGGACTAGAATGATGTATATAATTTAGGGGTTAGGAAGGTACAAAATGACCAAAATATCCTTCATTAAAATCTTTTTGTCAAGGACCATGTCCTCTCTATATGAGTCATAGACCTATTTAGGAGCCGCAGATCCATTGTTGAAACTTGCCCCAAAACAAAGCCTTAGTATGGCGAATCACAGACCATATCTATAGCCCATCCTGTCTTTTACAGTCCATCAATTGTTCTTGTAGATAATTTGACCAAAACTATGAACCAAAATCGTGGGTCATAATTCTCTGTATGACCCTTAAATCCACTCATGTAACTATTCTGTTTTGCCCAAATTTGTCCAAATGTTGGGATATTCTATGAACCCTAACTGTGGACCATACAACTTTTTACGACCCATCCTATTGGGTCGTACAAAAAGTCCTGCAACTTGTAAAATCTCAAGATCCTGGACCTCTTTTTAAGACCATGCGTTACTAATCCATGCATTAATAATTCCCACATTAGTAATTCGTGTGTCATTCGTTTTATTACCAAACGACCCTTTAAGGTATTACAATTATTTTGTACTTCCTACATTAAAATACCTTTGTATTGTTATTATCTCTGTTATTTTCACTTGTATAAATAAATATTAGAGTTTTGATTATTATTATTTTATAAAAGTTAATTTTATCATTAAGCTAATTTACTTCATTATAGAACATAATTAGCATATATATATATATATATATATTTAATTAGTGGTTCTCATTTTTGTCCAAAAGATAATGTTTATGCTTTTATGTCTTTTTTTTTAACATGAAATGAAGAAAAAAAAAAGAAAATATCATGATTTTTAAAGATGTAAATAATTGATAATGGAAAGAGTATATTAAAGATTTAATTAGGATAAAGAGTGAGTTTAATTATAATAAAAAATTTATAGGAGAATTTGAGTTGGGAATGAAAATGATCTTCACAAAATATAAATAGTAATTAATCAGATAAATAGGAGAAGATGTTTATGTCTATTCCATGTTAGATATAGGAAACAGATGAACTGAATTGTAGGAAACTATACATCCCACTTTGTGATTCTCTCCTCCTTGTACCACTATTATAATTCAACATTTGCCCCACACCAACGAAACCTTTCATGTTTGTTTGTTCATTGATATAACATTAGGCCTTGTTCAATTCTTTGCTTTGGGTTTGGGATCTTCAACCCGAAGAAAGAATATATAATGGTGAAAAGTGGAGAGGAGGATACTCAAGCTCAAGAATGGGAGGAGGGGAATCAACAGAGAAAGCATTCAAGAACGAATATATTCCGTCATGGAAGAAGCAAATAACATTAAGGGCAATTGTGAATGCATTGATCCTCAGCATTGTCTTCAACTTCGTTGTTTGTAAACACAACTGGTGTTATCCCTTCTCTGAATGTGGCAGCAGTTGGGGTTCGTGGGGGTTAGATCATGGACTGTTGTTATTGACAAGTTTGGCATGTTGAAGCAACCATTTACTAGGCAGGAAAATACCATCATCTAGACATGCATTGTTGATTCTTCTGGCATTACTTTGAGCAGTGGGACAACAAGTTATATGTTGGGAATGAGTCCATACATAGCATCTCAAGCAGATGCAGGAAATACACCAAATAATACTAAGAAGCTTTCTATTAGTTGGATGCTTCCTTATCTTTTTGTTGTCAGCTTTGCTGGTCTCTTCTCAATTGTTGCACTAAGAAAGGTATATCTAACTAATATTCTTTAGTTAACTCCCTTTTATTTCTTAATTAATGTATGTATGTTTCCAGATGATGATACTCAAGTACAAGTTGACATGTCCAAGTGGAACTACAACTGCATATCTTATCAATTGTTTCCACACTCCTAAAGGAGCCAAGCTCGCCAAGTAAATTTATCTCCAAATATTTCAATTGAATTCATCAAAATATGTTCAAATTCTAAACATATTATTTGATTTCCTTAAATGTAGGAAACGAGTTAGTTCCTTGTTCCAAACATTTGGGTTCAGCTTTATATTTGGGGCTATTCCATGGATAGTTGCATGTGATGAAGGGTGCGGATTCCGTAGCTTGCCTACATTTGGCTCTCAAGCTTATGCAAAAAGTTTTATTTTGATTTCTCGTCAACATATATCGGAGTTGGTATGCTTTGCCCCCACATGGTCAACATATTATTGCTAATTGGTGCCATAGTCTCATGGTGTATCATGTGGCCAATGATTGAAGCAAAGAAAGGTGACTGGTACTCTGCCCAATTATCCGAAACAAGTCTTCATGGTATACAAGGATACAGGGTATTTATCGCAATTGCCATGATGCTTCGAGTTGGTCTTTTCAATTTTGCCTACATGTTAGTTGACACAATATCAAGTTTCACAAAGAGGAGTCCCCAGAATTATTATTTCGGTGAAGAAGACGACAATGGTTATGACAAGAAGATACAAACCGACTATTTCTTGAAAGACCAAATCCCAATTGGGTAGTTGTTGGGGGATACACTAGTATTGCAGTCATATCTATCATTGTCGTACCCATCATCTTCCACTCACTCAAATGGTATCATATTTTGGTTGCCTATCTAATTGCTCCAATTTTGGCTTTCTGCAATTCTTATGGAGCCAGCCTCACCGATTGGTCCCTTGCATCAAATTATGGAAAAGTTGCAATTCTTACATTTAGTTATTGGGTTGGTTTGGAGGATGGTGGATTGATTGCTGGAGTTGCTTCATGTGGTTTAATGATGAGCATACTAGACAGCTTCTGACTTGATGGGAGATTTCAAGACTGAATACTTAACCCTTACATCCCCGTGCTCCATGTTCTTTAGCCAACTCATTGGAACTGCCATGGGTTGTGTCATAACCCCTCTAGTCTTCTGGATTTTCAACAGTTCCTATAAATTGGGTGATCCAAAAGGTCCATACCCTACACCACATGGTCTCATGTATCGTGGAATCGCCCTACTTGGAGTCGAAGGTTTGGAAGTCTCCCTAAGCATTGCCTCAGGTTGTCTATTTGGTTCTTTTTGGATGCTATACTAATCAACCTAATGACTCAGCAGCGGAAGAAATATGAGACCAATTATGGAATTTATCAATTCATTTCGAGTCCTATGTGCATGGCCATACCATTTTACCTTGGTGGGTACTTTGCCATCGACATGTGTTTAGGGTCATTGATCCTAATCTCTTGGCAAATGTATGACAAGAAGAAAGCAAAAGATTTTGGACCAGCAGTGGCTTCTAGTCTAATATGTGGTGAGTCCTAGTGGGGAATTCCAGCAGCCGTCCTTGCTCTAGCTGGTGTAAAAGCTCCCATTTGGATGAAAGTTTAGTCACATAACCATTGTACAAAATACTCTTATCCCTTCCTCTTTAAGGTCTTTCACAGTCAAGTATATATACTAGTTTAGTGTACCTACTTTGCACGTGTGTCCTATATCAATTAACAAAAAATTGATTAAAAAATTAAATTTTTTTACGTGTTTAACTTATACCTGAGTACAAACTATAAATAATTATGTAAATATTACTATCTCATATGAGTAAGTTTATAAATGCACCATTTTTCTATTCCTATCGCATGATGCAAATCAACTTCATTATATTTGACAGTAACAATAGATAAAATAATTGAAACTACTTATTCTATATATGCCATTTTTTTCCTCGGTGTACGATGGGTTAAGAATGGAGCAGTCTCACTACTGCACTACAATGAAAGTTGATAATTGTATGTTCTTCTAGTGTTCAAGGAAAAGAATATCTTAACTTATCATTGAGTTTTAAATTCATTTTCACCTTCTATTTACCTCGATATTAATTATAATTAATACATTCATATTTTTTACTCCCTCGATTTCAAAAAGAGTGACCTACTTTCTCTTTAGCCTGTTTAAAAAAAAAATGACCTCTTTCCTTTATAAACAATACTTTGATTTTAATTTTACATGTCGCATGTTTAAAACCAAAAGATTAAAGGATATTTTGGTAAATGTGATAACTTTAATTTACAATCCTAAAATTTTAAAAATCGCCTTTATTTCTTAAACTTCTTGTCAAGTCAAACGAGGTCATTCTTTTTGAAATAGAGGGAGTATTACAATATAATTCAATTGAAAGTATATTACTTACCATTTTTTAGAGTGATTGATCACGTCCAAACTACACCACCAAATCAATGTATAAGCGGTCGTTGTCAAAATATAGGATCTAACAATGCTTAGGATCGATCCCACAGAGAATAAGGTCTAGACTTTGTATAACTATAAGCAATTATATTAAATTAATGGACTTATTTTTGGAAAGTGGGGGTTTGTAAAATTCAAGAAATAAACCTAAACTAGAATCCAATTGTCAAGTGCAAGTGTTGTGAAATCAATGAGAGAAGTAACTAGGGTAATGTGTTCCCCATAAATTCCTAACTCAATATAACTAGATAATCGTAAACTTTTCTAGTGTGAAGAATGCAGAACTGGTAAGTTATGTTTACCAAATCCTTTGATCCAGGCATTAAGTGAATTTCACCACGTGTTTTGATCCATCCCCACAGTGTTGCATTACTAACCCTTACCTTTGTCCCAGTATAACCATCCCTTAGTCCGTTCAGGTTGATTAGACGAGAGTAACCACATCGAATCCTATTAATTATCCCTTATGCCATTCATTACCCCCCTAGAAAGCATTCAAATCAAATAGATAAGTAATACACACATGCATACTTTTGAAGTATTACAAATTATTCAATTTTTACTTTGTTAGTTCTTCATGGTTCTCACAACACTGTTGTCGATTTAGCTACTCATAATTGTTGTAGATGAAGAAATCATGTTACGGAATAGATAATTAAATAATTACAACGATAATTTGAAGAACAAAAAAATAAGAAATCTTCACAAGAAATCACGATGTTATAACTTCAATGTAAAATCTAAAGTTATCTCCAAGAACAAAATAACAATCACACGTAATGAGTTCCCAACTGTCACACCACACCCCAGGGGTCGTGACCCATGCTCGATAAAAGTGCATAGCAAGACCATCAACTCCACTTGTACTATAAGTTAGTAAAACTTAAAATACACCTCAATCACAATAATTTTCCTGGATGAGCAATTAACCTCCATTTAGTTAATTACGGGGTCTAACATCCTCCCCTCCTTAAGGACATTCACCCTCGAATGTTGAGCTAACCAAAAGCGTGACAACTTCCTCTTAACAATTGAAAACAAACACGTGCTATTTTAGTCCCGTCCATAGGTTCCTAGTCCGGTTTTGTTGTGATCTTGTTTCTGAGTCTATTGGCCAATATTCCGAAGTAAGTGAGACATAGTGGACATGTTGACATTATGACATGGGGCACAGGGACGGCGATACGTAATGCCTATAGCCTACCTAATTTGTGGATGCAGGGACGGCGATACGTAACGGCTACATCTCACTTTTACCATACGTGTCTTTTGACGTGACTATAGGGGCGGCGATACGTAACGCCTGTATTTCACTTACACTATACATGTCCTCTGAAGTGGGTACAGGGACGACGATACATAACGCCTGTATCTCACTTAGTCTCTCTTTACTCCATAACGTGACTACAGGGACGACGATATGTAATGCCTGTAGCTCACCTCCAATGTTGATGAAACTTGTGACAGGTCCGTTCCGATGTGTTTGGTTGAATTCCTTT
>JAOTQJ010000049.1:1268627-1297929 GCA_025642045.1 Solanum sejunctum | reverse complement strand
CATTATTTGTACGGTGTTCATGTTGATATTTTTACAGATCACAAAAGTCTCCAGTATATATTTAAGCAGAAAGAGCTTAACTTGCGGCAGCGACGATGGTTAGAATTTCTGAAGGACTATGATATTGATATTCTCTACCATCCAGGGAAAGCTAATGTCATAGCAGATGCGCTCAGTTGCAAGTCCATAAGTAGTTTAGCTGACTCACCCCTAGAGAAGAGGGAAATAATTTAGGATATTCAGCAGTTAGCCAATCTGGGAGTTCGATTGGCAGATTCGGGTAATACAGGAGTTTCTGTCCGAGGCATAACTTTCTATTGTGGCAGAAATTAAGCAGAGGCAATATGAGGATCCTATTCTAGTTAGATAAAGGGACATGGCCCTGGAGAAGGGGCATACCCCATTTGAGCTTTCTCCTGATGGGATCTTATTGTTTAGAGGCAGGTTATGTGTACCGGATGTTGCAGGCTTGCGACAGCAAGTTATGGGCTAAGCACACCATGCCCGTTATTCTATTCACCCTGGGTCGACAAAGATGTACCATTACCCCAGGTGCTTGTATTGGTGGGATGGCATGAAGCGTTATATAGCAGAGTTCGTTGCACAATGCCCGAACTGTCAATAGGTGAAGATAAAATATCAGAAGCCTGGAGGGTTGTTGCAAGAAATGGAGATACCGGCATAGAAGTGGGAGATTATCAATATGGACTTTATTACAGGCTTGCCTCGTACTCTACGAAGGTATGACTCTATCCTGATTATTGTTGATAGGTTGACAAAATCAGCTCATTTTCTTCCAGTTCGGACTACCTACTCGGCTGAGGACTACGCCAGATTGTATATTAAGGAAATTATACGCCTTTATGGTGTTCGTGTATCCATTATCTCTGATAGAGGCGCCCAGTTTACGACAAATTTTTGGCGATCATTTCAAACAGGTTTGGGTACGTAGGTAACCCTTAGTATAGCATTCCACCCCTAGTCCGATGGTCAAGCCGAGCATACTATTCAGACATTGGAAGATATGTTACGGGCCTGCGTGATGGATTTCCAAGGTAGATGGGATGAGAACTTACCGTTGATTGAATTTACATATAATAATAGTTACTATTCCAGCATTCAAATGACACCGTATGAGGCATTATATGGTAGGAAGTGTCGAGCACCGATGAGTTAGTTCAAAGTTGGTGAGGCGGAGTTGATTGGACCAGATGTAATCTAGTAAGCGGTGGACAAAGTGAAACTAATTTGAGAGCGGTTATTAGCAGCCCAGAGCCGTCAGAAGTCTTATGCCTATAATCGTTGTTGCCATTTAGAGTTCTAGGTTAGAGATTGGGTATTCCTGAAAGTATCACCCATGAAGGGCGTTATAAGATTTGGTAAGAAAGGGAAGCTCAGCCCAAGGTACATTGGTCCGTATCAGATCATCCGTAGAATAGGCAAGGTTGCCTACGAGTTAGAGTTGCCAATGGATTTCAAGGTAAAACATGATAAAAGGGTTGGTTGTTAGTTTGAATTGTGAATTTCGAATTTGGGGTTGGAATTGATGACAATTTTGCATATGAAGATATATTTTTTTTAGTCATGTGTTCATATTTATTTGTCATAAAAATAGTCCTTGTAGGGTGAAAGAAGTGTTGGGAAATTATATGAATGTTTACATGAAGGTTAGCGTGAATTGGATCCCCATTGAAAGTATAATGTTATGTTTTAACGTTGGGGGTTTGTGTTGGGCATTGGAGTGACGTATTCTAATTCTTGGAGTATATCGAAAGGATTGAATATGGTAGATATGTGTTTTTATAAATGCTGCCCTGTTTTACCAACTATGTCGCAATAGTGTTTTGTGGTGTTTTGATATTGTGATGATATTGGAGAGGGTTTATTGATGTTGTAGGTTGTTTTTGTTGTTGTTGTTGTTGATTGATTATTTGAGACTGGTTGAATTCTAGGGGAGGCGTATTTTAAGGGGAGATCTGCCAAAATTTTTATAAAATTTGGAACTAGAGAGTTAGGATTTAAAACCCAATATGGTTGTTAATCATTAGCGTTATCGTAATTTATGTAGACGTTGGACATCTGAACGCATAAATTGGATTGGTCTTGTGTTGGAGTTAGTTAGAGAAAGAAATCGAGGTATGTAAAGATTTCTACCTCTTGGCATGAAGTAGTTAAGTTGGGTCAACGTCTTATGTTTGAAAAATTCCTTTTCCTTCATAATTCGGGTCCAAAGATATCTTATGTTTACTCGGTATTTTTATAAAAATTGTATTTATATTTTGACTCTTAGGTATGTAGAGCTCGCAAGTTGTAAAAGTGTAAAATGGTTTAGTATGTTAAAGAATGTATGTTACTGGAGGGCGCAAATGCCCGTAACATTCGGTGAAAAGTCTAAATGGGACCTATGTTCATTACTTTCCACAATTATGCTAAGTTCTCTCCATCCATAACTTTTGGGTCTTTAAAAATCTATGAATAGTATTCGTTTGACCGAAAGCTAAATAGTTGGAAAGCTATGGGTTCTATTGTTCCAAAATCACTGTAAAAATTATTTTGAAGCCTGTTTAGTAATGCGTATGATGGGAAATTAAGTAAGTTTCTTGAAATCACCTGTATGCGTAGATTTGAGCAATTTTGACAAAATTTCATAAACGAATAACTTCTTGATTTTAAAAATGAACATTTGGCATATTACTAAGTTTTTGGGACTAGTTCTTATGCATGTGATTCTCACGACTCTATTCGTGCCATTTTGGTTTCGCTCACCAGTTCCTGGGCTAGTCATTATCGTGCTTATGTATAATTATATGTATGTATGTATATATATTCTGAAGTGGGTTGGATACGGCGGGTCGGTTTGCCCATGGGCCGGCTTTCCTTAGTTTGGAGAAATAAGGAGTTGGGATTGGGATATGTTGGCATCATGATGTGTGGGTGCTGGGCCCCTTTGCCCCGGCTCACGTGAGTGCTTGGCCCCTTCGCCTCGGCTCACTTATATATATAACAGGCATGATGACCTTTACACATTATGATACGTGAGTGCTTGGCCTCTTCGCCTGGGCTCACCTATCCTATGACGTGAGTGCGTGGCACCGTCACCTCGACTCACCTATGCTACAATTGGGATTTGTGTTGGAGATTTGGGGATTTGAAACTTCTGGTGTTATGCTGTGGTATGGCGCGAGTTTGGAGGTCGCCATCGTTTCCGTCCGATATGCATTATTTTGATATTTTAAGTAAAGAATTATTTTGGTGTTTGCATACAGGTTTGGATCATATATTTTATTTGGATTATTACCCTCACTTATATTTCGTACTTTTCGCTTTACATATTCGGTACATTTTTTGTACTAACCCCCTTTCTTCGGGGGGGGCTGCGTTCATGCCCGCAGGTACCGACGTACATGTTAGAGAGCCTTCTTACTAGGATCTCTGTCTATCGTTGAAGTTCTCCCTTTGCCTCAAGAGCAGATTTTGGGAATATACATGTACACTCATTTTCTGTATTTTGCATTTATGTATATTCGAGGGTATGACAGGGCCCTGTCTCGTCCTATGATTTAGTTCGTATGTGTAGAGGTCTGTGGATACATGTGGGTGTAGGATATTGTATTTGGTATGACTTCTTATGTATGGTACGTTTGTTGGGTGTAGGATATTGTATTTGGTATGACTACATTTTCAGTAGTGACCTTGTCGGCCTGTATATATATGTATATTGATGTTTGTTGTTTGCTAGGGTCGCTATTTGCAGGTGTGGTTATTCAGTAAAACAGAGAAAACTTTGCTGAAATTTTGGTAAAATTCTTAGCTATTATAGTTGGAAATCCAGTTTAGTGTTTGTCGGGGTGCCCACTCGGCACTAATCACGGTCCCTCGGTTGGGTCGTGACATTAACATTCTAAAATGAATAATATTGATATTTCTAATAAACAATAACGTATTTCTAAATTGAGTCCAACTTATTTATGACACTTACATCTATGTCATATTAATATAAACGAAATTTCTAGGTTGGTTTCTAATGGACCTTTGAGTTTATAAAAAATGGAGGTGTTACCAACCTGTGAATCCCGTTTAGAAGGTAAAATGACAAAGAGACCCTTTCCTTCTTAAGAAAATTGAGCCAATGGTAAGTTAGAATTAATTCATTCTGGTTTGTGTGGACCTATGAATATACAAGCAAGAAGTGGTTTTGAGTATTTTGTGACCTTCACAGATAATTACTCAAAATATGGACATATTTATTTATTACTCCATAAATCTGAATGCTTTGACAAATTCAAAGAGTTTAAGGTTGAAATAGAAAAGTGATATAATAAATCTATCAAAAGATTACGATCTAATCATGGTGGCTAATACTTTTCTACTGAATTTATTAAATACTTATTAGAAAATGGAATTAGTTCTCAATATTATGCCTCAGGAATACCTCAACAAAATGGTGTGGTAGAACGCCGAAATAGAACTCTTTTAGAAATGGTTAGATCAATGTTGAGTTATTCTGATTTACCTTCTCCCTTTTGGCGATATGCCTTAAAACATGAATTATATTCTAAACTTGGTTTCTTCTAAATCTATACCTTTAACCCTATCTGAATTGTGGAATGGACGAAAGCACAGTCTACGGCATATTCGTATTTGGGGTTGTCCAACTCATATGCTAAAAGGGAAGACAGATAAGTTGGAATCAAGAATAGAAGTGTGCATTTTTATTGGCTATCCAAAAGGCACTAGAGGAGGTTTATTTTATTGTCCTAAGGAACAGAAAGTCATTGTCTCAACAAATTTCAAGTTTCTGAAAGAGGACTATTTAATGAACCATGTTCCTAGAAGTAAGCTTTTGTTACAGGAACTGTCCAAAAGAATAACTCCTCGTGAATTGGTAACGTGAGATCCATAAACAGTCATAGACATACCATTATGGCCATGTTATGGGAGAAATGCTGCTCAGGAGGATAATGCACTTGAGGTTGCAACAAAGGATGTTTTGGAGGCAACTCCGAATATCCCACTACCCCAAAGTAGTAGCAGTATTCTACAGCAAAATGTGATTGTAGACGACAATATTCAGGATTTGGATTCGGAAGTGGCACATCCTATAGTAGCTAGTCGTCGTAGTGGGAGAGTTATTAGAAAGCTTGTAAAGTTTACACTCTTAGGAGAATCATATGATAGAATCCCAGAAGATCCTAACACAGAACCATTAAGTTACGTCGAAGCACTACATGATAAAGATGCTGAAAATAGATAGTTGCTATAAAATTTAAAATGGAGTCGATGTACTCTAATCAAGTTTGGGATCTTGTAGAACTACCTGCGGACATAAAGCCTATTGGTTATAAGTACATCTTTAAGAAAAAGAGAGGTGTGGATGGAAAAGTGAAAAACTTTTAAAGCTAGGCTTGTTGCAAAAAGGTTTACTCAAAAAAAAGGAATCGATTACGAGGAAACCTTTTCGCCTGTAGTCATTCTTAAATCCACTAGGATTCTTTTGTATATTGCTACTCATTTAATTATGAGATTTGGCAAATCGACATCAAGAAAACTTTTCTAAATGGTAGTCTTGATAAGTGTATCTACATGAAGCAACCAGAGGGATTCATAGAAGGTGGCAATGAACACATGTTGTGTAAGTTTAAAAGATCTATTTATGGATTAAACAATCATTGAGAGCATGGACCATTTGTTCTGACAAGTCAATTAAGACCTTTGGTTTTTGATCAATTGGAAAATAAATCATACATTTATAAGAAATGGGAAGGCAACAGAATAATATATTTGATTCTATATGTTGATGATATCTTGCTTATAGGAAATAATGTGAGCATGCTGAACTCTGTTAATAAATGGTTGTCAATGCGGTTTGATATGAAAGACTTTAGAGAAGCTGCCCATATCCTTAGGATCAAGCTTATGCGAGATCGTAAACAAAGGATATTATATCTCAAGCACTTTACTTTCATACTATTCTTGCAAGGTTTAACATGCAAAATTCCAAAAAGGTATGTCTTCCTTTTATACATGGAATTACTTTGTCAAAGAATCAGTCACCTAAGACGGATGATGAGATAGAGCAAATGTAGGTGGTTCCTTATGCATCTATTGTAAGGAGTTTTATATATGCTATGTTATGTACTAGATTGGATATCTACTTTGTTGTTGGCATGATAAGCAGATTTCAGTCTAATCTTGGGCAAGAACATTGGACTACAGTCAAGCATATAATCAAGTATCTGAAAAGGACTAGGGATTACATGCTCATCGTTCATCCCGTGAATCTAGTACCCATTGGATATACAGATTCAGATTTCAAATCGGATAGAGATTCAAGAAAGTCAACCTTAAGATATATATTTACTCTAGGAGGTGGAGCTATAATATGCAGGAGTATCAAGCAATCTTGTGTTGCTGATTCCACCATGGAAGCTGAATATGTTGCTGCTTCTGAGGCGGCTAAGGAGATTGTTTGGCTCAAAAAATTTCTAAAAGAGTTTGGAGTGGTTCCCTCGATTGAAGTGCCAATCACACTTTGTTGTGATAGCAGTGGTGCAGTTGCAAACTCGAAAGAATCACGTAGCCATAAAAGAAGCAAACACATTGAGAGAAAGTATCACTTGATCGTGATATTATGCAAAGGGGTGATGTGTGAGTGCTGAAAATTGAGTCGAAAAACAATTTGGCGGACCCATTCACGAAAGGCTTACCGCAAAAGGTGTTTGACAAGAATGTAGAAGAAATAGGTGTTAAAATTGTGAATGTATGGTTATGAGTCTAAGTAGGAGATTGTTGGATATACTATTAACCATGTATTTGTGTTATAGTACTTTATTTTAATCCCTTTTCAAGACTTGGTGCATCATTTTATTTATTATAATAAAAGTCTTTATTTGCATACTTCATTACGTATACATGTGTGTCCATATCTTATATAGTAGAGAATTTTATGTATGGAGAAGTTTAGCTCATAGGCGGAAGGTTAAAATTATTGGTTTATATAAGTTAAAATTAATATGTTCACAGTCAAAGATAAGGTAGGACAAACATCTAGGTGATCGTAGTACAAGAATGAATATAATTTGATCTTAATATTGGAAATGGTTAAATTTCAACTTCTTGTGCTAATACATTTTGTATGTATTGACGGACCAATTTGAGAATTTTATTTATGTTGTGAAAATTTAATAAATAAATTCTCTTGTCCATTGCATGTACTTGTACTCTTAATCTTGATATAATTATTATGAGTTATGTGATTTGTTAAATTATTTTAATCCATTAAAAGGTGAGACTTTTGATGAGTCAATAAATTCTTAATGGGCTAGATAATTACAAATAACATTAGTGAAATAATGATTAGTTGATAGAACCGTGTCTTGGTCTCGAGTTGAAGACACCTCTTTATGGATACTTAACAGTTTTCACGAGAAAATTCTGCAGGTGAATTGTATATCCATCACGTGAAATAAATTAAATATAAAAGATAAAGGATTAGTTTACTCAATAAATTAAATTAACTTAATTTAATGGTGTCGATAATTCTAACATGGGGGTTTAAATAAGTTGCAATGGTAGATTTTAATGTTAATATTGAGGAGTGAAATTACATATTTTTAGTGGAATAATGTGTAATTCTTTACGATATTATTAATTCGTTCTCTTGAGAATTATTATCGTCAATAGAAGCAGCAGTTAAGTGTATCTTCGGTCCCTACTATGCTTGATTAATTAGCCAGTTTTGAGAAAAAAAAAATTTTAAAAATAAAATTAGTGGGTTTTATTATATACATTAAAATACTGATTTGAAAATATTTCAAAGTAAATAAGAAAAAAATGTTGTCTTATGGAAATAAAATCAGTAGGTTTTATTGTAAAATAAAATACTGATTTGGGAATATTTCAAAATTATGAAAATAAAGAAAGGAAAACTTTTTTGGGGTTTATGGGTATTAAATAATCTTAATTATTTTTTTAAAAATAATTTTTCCTTTTAATGGGGAATACAAACTGTTTTAGGGGTTTTATTGGGTTTGATTATTCCCTAATGCCCTTATCTGTTCTTTGTCCTATCATCTTCTTCTTCTTCAAAAGTTGAGGATAAGAGAGGGTTTCCTGGAGAAAAGAAATAGACTGAAAAAAAAATTAAAAGTCCTCAAAATACTTGCTCACACAAGTCACTGGTAGAAAATTAATCAGGAAGTAGTAAAAGACCGAAGTCCTAGACTCGCTCATTGATTCTGCCAGCGTTGAAGAAGCAATTGTGGAAAGCTTCAACAAGTGATTCTACTAGAATTCAATAAATACGTGATATAAGTGATGTTGCATTACGATTATGTAAGAGTTTCGATCTTGTATGTTGCTTCCGTTGCCCAATTTCTAACATTAATAACATATTTATACTCACTAACAAGGTACGAAGGAAGGAAACTAATTTAGATATGAATAAAATTACTTCTTCTTGAGATATTTAAATAATTGTGCTAAGACATACATCCTCTTTTAATTGAAATTGAAATTGGATTGAAGCATGCATCATATACCAGTTGCTTTGGTGCGATAATCAAACTCTGGTGCATCATAAAACTCTGGTGCGATAATCAAACTCTGGTGCATCATAAAACTCTGGTGCGATAATCAAGCTGCTCTTCATATTGCCTCAAATCAGGAGTATTATGAAAAAATCTAAACATATTGAATCTAAACATATTGAGGTCGACTGTCATTTTATTCGTAAAAAGATTCAGAAAAACTTGATTTCCATTAGTTACGTCAAGACAGGAGAGCAACTAGCAAACTTGTTCATAAAGCTTTAAATAAAACTTGAGTTTATTATCTTTAAACAAGTGCTACTAGCAATAGTTGAGTGAATTACTAGTAAATCTTTGTAGATAAATCTAGATGTTCATATTTTAGGCTTCTGCATATTAGCTACCCTTGCTCAAGTTCCAACTTTTTTGTGTGTTTTTTTCGTTTAATGCCATCACGAAAGCTGTGTTTTGATTCCAATGTGTTCTTCATTACTCTTGAAATCTTGAATATGAAGTTAAATTTGGAATTACATGCCAAACTGCAATTAAAGAAAACTAAACCGAATTCTCCTAAGATAGTTGTTGCTCATTAAATTCTAAAGAAACCATACACATGAATACGATAGAATTCAAATGTGAGAGGAAGGGGCATAATCAGAGAAATTTGAAGAGACACTCTTAACTCCACAGATTTGTATGACCAATATAAAAATCTTCGCAGAAAATTGGGATTTCATCCTCATCTTCAAGCAGTTCCGGAATGTAAGGAACCATTGTTTCGAGTATAGAGGCAGCATAGGCATCAAGTTTTTTGTGGTAAGCAGCAATGTCATAATCTGGACGAGAAGAGGATTCTTCTACTTCTTTGACAGCAGCCACATTTGATACATTTGCAAGTAAACTAACAGAGGGAGTTTCTTGATGAACCAGAGGAACAGAGCATTCTTCTTCTATTGCAGCAGGAAATTGGATCACACTTGATTTTTTTGGGAGTAAACTAACTTGGCTGATGCTCCCATTCAAAATACTGTTTAACTCATCAGATGGAATTACATTAGCAGCACTGGATTCTCCCAAATCTTGATTTTCTTGAGCAAAGGATTTCATAGTTTCCTAACATTGTGATGAAGAAATTGGGGCAGAATTGGCAAGAATATTCTCTCTATTGTGATCCGAATTGACACTACATCTAATGTGACATACAACAAATTCCTCATATCGAATTTGACCACGTAGTCTCAAGTGCTCAAGTATTTTATCACTAAGGTGATATTCTGTCATATACCACGCCAGGGTATTTTCATCAAAACGGAAGGCATACCCATCAAAACGGAAGGCTCTCTTGAACTCAATCTCTGATTTTTCCTTGTTGTAAACTGATCTAGTAGCGGCTTTTCCTGTCCATGTTCCACCAACAAATCTCCTGTTGAAGCTGTTACCATTCTCTGCTTTTATCTTCTTTAACTGAGTGAAGACATAATGATAATGATTAGTCGTAGTGGTATCGAATAACTTAGATGGCTTCTTGTTGCCATATAAGTCAACAAATCGAATTTGGGCGCATTGCACAGGCATACCAGGAACAAATCTGAGAAGATACCCAAGGAGTTGTTGTTCATCAATCTTCATTGCCATATTTTATCAAAAAAAAAAAAAAAGAAAAAAAAAAGTTATTGAGTGAGGATATTGTAGAAATAAAATTAATACTCCACCTTGCTATGCATATATAGAGTGTTGAATCAAGGAATGAACTGCATGAGCCCGTAACATGGGAATAGTCTTAATTACCATTTACGAGGGTAAACATGTCATGGTAAGGCGTGGGGGCATAATATTATTACTTAGTGGCTCCTAGGCTATTGATCATGATAAGGGAGGAAGATTTTGGAAGATATTTTTTAAATCAATTTATTTTTTTTAAATTTAAGTAAAATAATTTTCTTCCAAAAACTTAGGAAAATATTTTTCAAAAACTTTCTTCTAACCTCAAATTACAATATTTTCTTCTTACCCTCCTGCCTCACAAAAAATTTAAAATATTTTAAATTTTTAAAATTTTATTTTAACCCCACCCTACCCCTACCCCTATTAGCCCCCACCCTATCAGTCGATAGGGTTGTATATCATTTGGTTCTGTTTATGCGGATGTGTGATTGATATGCTAAGAGGCTTGCGCATGAAGTCAATCTAGAAAACAATGATTTTCTTTTGTTATTATTTACTTTGCTTCCGCGACCAAGGATATGTGATTGATATGCTAAGAGGCTTGTTTCGGTCCCTTCGGGTTCCCATTCGTCGTGTCACGTCTAGGCCCTAGGCTTGGGTCGTAACAAACATAGTATTAAAGCACTAGGTTATTAATGGTCCTTGGAATCCAACACACTGCGTGGATTAGAGTCTTATCATGGCTGTGAAGCATGCCTCAACTATGAATGGGAGGCTATGAGGTGTTTTAGAAAATGTTTTACTTCTTCATGATCTAAGTAGTGTGGTAGAGCTAGGTCCTCTAAGGCTTATTTCTCATTTTAATTATTACGTTTCAGAATATGTATCAAGCTATTTCGGATAATGACATTTCCAATGCGAAGATTTGCAATGTTCTACGGATATTGGCCAAAGCTATGACTACCCAACTCAACCAGTCAGTGGTTTCCCCCGAGGCTTCAAATGATAAGAGAGGGGTGAAAAAGGCCAAGAGATCCCAAGTTCAGGGTGCTTCATCTTCCACTTGCCTACCGGTGCCCAAGTGTCCATAGAAAAAGGCTCCTTTTGCCACTTGTCAAGGCTATGGCAAGAAACATCAAGGAAGGTGCTTAGCGAGGATTGCGAATTGCTTCAAGTGTGGCGGTGTTGGGTATAATATAGGGGTTGCCCGGTGACCTCAAAGGAAGGGTGAAGAAGGGCACAATTTGAAGGGAGGCTCCCATATGCTAAGCCCAATAGCAATGGTGGGTGACCCATCCTAGGTGCCCAAAATGTGGGAGAAATCATAATGGCACTTGTCTGGGGAACACGGGTACATGCTATGGGTGTGGCAAGATGGGTCGCAAGTTTGTTAATTGTCCATATGCTTAAAAGAAGGGTGAGCGTGTTCAAGCTTCCCCTCCGTGCTACAAGTATGGGAAGCGCCATCCCAGAGATTGTTTGGCTGGTTGGATGCATGTTTTGAGTGTAGTGTAAAGGATCATGAGTCCAGACATTGTCCATGGGTTACTAAGGACTATGAGGATGACTGTCGATGTTCGCAACCATACCCCTCTAGGGGTTACTAGATTTGGAGTAGTATTTCACAAGTATGTTAAAGGTTTTCGATTTTGATGTGTATGCATTGATAGTCCCGGGTGCCACTCACTTTTTATTACTCCTTTTGTTGCCAAAAAGCTTCATGTTATTCCCAAATTGTTATGTGAGCCTTATGAAATGTCTACCCCTGTTGGTGAATCCATTGTTGCCAGAAGAGTCTATAGAAATTGTCTCATGTTCATTTTGCATAAAATCTTGCCTTGTGATTTTGTTGAATTAGATATAGTGGATTTTAATGTCATTCATGGGATGGATTGGTTGCATGCATATCATGCTTCTATTGATTGTAGAACCCATAGGGTTAAATTCCAATTCCTTAATGCCCCCTTCCTTGAGTAGGAAAATCTTAATGTGGTGGTCAAGGGTAGATTCATTTCTTGTCTTAAAGCTCAAAGGTTGATTTCTAAAGGTTGTCTTTATCATGTTGTGAGGGTTAAGGATGTGAAATCCAAAGTCCTTCCTATCGAGTTGGTTCCGCTGGTTAATGAGTTTGTAAATATCTTTACCAATGAGCTTCCAGTTGTTCCTCCCCAAAGGAAAATATATTTTGGTATAGACCTCCTTCTCGATACTTAACCCATTTCTATTTCTCCTTACCGTATGGCCCCAGTGGAGTTGAAGGATTTTTTTTATGGGGAACAAACCTATGCCAAAGGGTCCCCACCCCTTTGGACGGTCAGGGGGTTGAGCCGTACACCCCTAAGACTTATTATAGATAATCAAAAGAAAGATACAAGGCGGGGGACATAAATCTTACCTCCAATTCATCCCCATATCTAGAGAGAGCAAGATTAGATAAGATCCTATAGGGAAGACTCTTCCTAATACAATATATCTAAGAAAATGCATAAATAAGAGAGACTCTCTCCTTACAAAATAAGAGAAGAACAATGCCAAACACAACCTAAATAACATAGAGAAAGGAAAATTCATGACAACAACTAAAGAAGAGCCAAGAGACATCCTTGAAAAGCAATTAGCAAGCAGAAGATCAACTTAGGGGGATTCTTTGAGTTTTTTTAACCTTTTCCTCCTAAAAGAAACCACACTCATTTTATCTTACTGGAAATAAGCCCTGGCCTCTGTAGGAATTTGTTGGAGCTCAAAATAAACCTGTGTGAGCATTGAAAACATTACTGGATTTGGCCAGAGAATCAGTAACATAGTTTGCCTCCCTATAAGTGTGTCTATATTTGAATTCATGGAATTGAGCTATATTAGCAAGCATTCTATTGATGGAGTGAGCAACCTGCCAAGGGGGAGTGGATTGTTGAGAAATCCACTTGTAAAGTAATTCAGAATCAACTTCCAGTACCACTCTATTATATCCCAGGTGTAAGCACCAAGTAATACGAAAGAGAGCAGCCTATACTTCAGCTTGATTATTAGTTCCCTCACCAAATGGGACTACATATGCAATAAAGAAATCACCCCCGTCATTTCTGATAATACCCCCACCACCAATAGACCCTGGATTATGAAGAGAACTGCCATTAGAGTTCACCTTTTAGGTGATTTACACCACTATATAGGAACCACTCTAATATCATGAACACATTTTTCACAAAGAGTAGCAATGTTCTTCCAATTACTAGGCCATTGAACATCAGGGAAGACAGTTCTAAGGATAAACCATACATCTTTGATCACCAAATACTTTACCCTTGCCAAGTTGGATTGCTTCCCACCATACTTGCATCCACATCTATTCTTCCACAAGTCAAACACACAAAAATAGGAACAGAATGGAGAAGCAGTTTGTGAGCCTCATTTTTGTACTTAACACTCCACCATATCATAATATAGTGGGGGAGGGGGAGGTTGGACTGATCAACACCACAAGCAGCAGCAAATAATTTCCAGACATTAGCTGCAAAGTGCCCATTAACAAAAACATGATCGATGAATCCAAACCTGGACTATAGCAGCAATAACACTCATGGGGGTCCTTTCTAAAGCTAATAATCTTCTCATTGATAGGAAGTTTTCCTCTAAGTGCTCTCCAAAGCAAAAAGGAACACTTGAAAGAAATACTTCTATGTCAAGTCCACTTATTCAGCTACGCCAAGTCCACTTACTTAGCTTTGTGTGAGTTTTTTGTTCCCTAATAATGTTCCAGGCAGATGAGAGTGAAAATTTCCCATTGATATTCAACTTCAACACAAGCTTATCTGGAATATTATTATGAACCTATAGCTGTACGACCAAAATAGAATGAACAAATTGAGGAGGGGCCAGATTAGTAACCAATTCCATATCCCAATCACCATTTTGAGTAAACTAAGCCATAATAGAGTTATTAAACCTATTACTAACATAACTGAAGTTAGCAAGAGGTCCAACTCCTAACTAGTTATCCCACCAAAAATAACAGGTTCCAGAATTGATTTGCCAATGTAAATGAGGTTCAACTTAGTGTTTGTTTTTCATCATATGCTTCCAAGCAATAGATTTCCCAGTGTCCCATTTTTAACAAACATGATTAGATCTTTGGCAATACTTTGCTTTCAAGAACAACCCCCACAAAGTATGTTTTGTTCTGAAAGTCCACCAATGCTTACATTGGAATGCCTTGCAAATATCTTCAACTATTCTCACTCCTGTGCCTCCCTCATCACAGGGAAAGCTAAGGTTCTTCTAAGAGGAGGAATGATTTTTCTTTTTTTCCTTCAAACCATCCCTAGAAAAAATCAGCCATAAGGCACTGAATTTGTTTGGTGGTAATAGATGGGGGTGGGCTGAATAGCAGACAACAAATGGATGGGTAAGGATTGCAAAACCTGTTTTATCAAGCAGTTTTACTATCAAAACTAAGCATCTTTGATTGCCACCCTGCAATTCTAGCCACAACTTTCAAGACAAGATAAGAGATAAATCACTTTTTACCTCCCAATATAGATATGACATATCAAATAAGTGAAGGGATCCTTTTGTTTGAATAAGACCAGTTACCCTCTTTATTTTGTCCCTTGTTGTTTTAAAAGAATTAGGACCAATGATGAAATAGCTCTTATTTTGTTGACAATTGCCCAGAAACACTCTCATAAGAAGACAACACCTGTATAATCAACTCAAGAGACCTACTTCTCCCAAAAGTAAAAATGATAGTTTCATCTGCAAAACTCAAATGATTAACATGGGGTCCTCTCTTTTCCATGAAGAAACGATGAAAGTTAGGATTTTGATGCAACCCATTCAACAATATGGATAAAACCTCAACACCAATAATAAACAATGCAGGAGACAAGGGGTCACCTTGCTTTAAGCCTCTAGTGGAATGAAAGAATCCATGTTTGCCACTATTAATGATAATGGAATAGCAGTTGTTAGACATAATTATCCAATCCATATCAATGAACATCTCACTAAAACCTATTCTCCTAATCACCAAATAAATGTAAGACCAAGAAACCCTGTCATAGGCTTTTGCTATATCAAGCTTAAGAACAACATTACTTCCTATGACAGGCTTCTTGATCTGATGAATAATTTCCTGAGTGAGCATAATATTTTCAGAAATACTTCTGTCTTTCACAAACCCTGATTGATTTAAAGAAATCAATTCTGGAAGGATAGGTGCAAATCTTAGACACAATAATTTAGAAATAAAATTGTTGATAAAATTACTCAAACTGATGGGTCTAAACTCAGCAAAACTATTTGGATTATTAGTTTTAGGAAGCAACACAAGACAGGCATAAGTGAAGTACTTTGGAAGAGCCTGACTACAAAAGAAAGCATGGACCACTTCTAAGAGGTCATTGTTGATAATATTCCAACAGGTTTGGAAAAATCTCCCATTCATTCCATCAGGCCTAGAGGCAGAATCTGGTCTAAGTGAGAACATAGCTTGCTTTAACTCCTTCAAATCTGGCATCCTCTGAAGCAGTTCATTCTGATCCTAATTGACTATGGTAGGAATGCAAGTGAGAAAATCCTCCTGAATGTAAGTGTTCTCACCAATGAAGATGTTTTGGAAATTCCTACAAGCAGCCTCAACAATCCTGTCATCCCCTTGAATTCATTCCCTATGTTCATTTTGCACTTGACATATAAACAACTTCTATCTTTTCCCTCTCAAAAGAGCATGATAATATTTAGTATTCACATTTCCTTCCTTAAACTAGTTTAATTGTGATTTATGTTTCAAAATAGATTCCTCCATTTTGAGAAATTTGACATACTCAATATTCAGTTTATGAAGATTGGTTCTACTCTCCTCAGTATTAAGCAAAATCATATATTCCTCAGCAATTTTGATCTCTTCTTCATACTCTTTCACCCTAGCATGCACATCTTCAAAGAAAGCCCTGGACCACTTGTTGAAAGTGTTGGAAAGTCTCTGAAGTTTCTGGTGAAAAATCCACATAGCATTACCAGAAATAGGTTTAGTCTAACAATTTTAAAAAACATCAAGAAATTCTAGTTGATCAGCCCAGAGTTCAAGAATTTAAAGTATTTGACTCCATGATCTGGCCTAGTAGACATCTCCATTAGCAAAGGACAGTGGTCAGAACCAGTGGATGAAAGATGAGTGATTGTAGTAAGGGGCATGGCTTTCAACCACTTGTCATTCACCATGGCCCTGTCTAGTCTCTTATAGATTCTAAAAGCAGGCCCTCTATTATTGCACCATGTTAACTTATTACCTGAAAAAACCCAAGTCAATCAGCCCATAACGTTCAATAACATGATGAACTCCAAGCTCTTTTTCATATTATAAGGAATACCACCCTTCTTTTCTTCAGTATCTATAATCACATTGAAATCACCAATAATACACCAAGGAAGATCACTGTGAGATCTAGCTATATGTAGCATTATGTCCCACAATGGTTTCCTCAAAATGTCACTACACTTGGCATAAACAAAGGTAGTAATGAACTTATGGAGCAGCTAAAAATGCTTAATTTCATAAGTAATTTATTTTTCCTCATTCCACAACACCTTGCACTATACATTTTGATCCTGAAACAACTAAATCTTCCCATTAACGTTGTTGATAGCTTGATCTATAGACAACTGTGTTTTGCAATTTTGTAGTTGAGAATAATTGGTAAATGGTTCCAAAATGGCAATCATAGATAGATGATGAATAATTTTAAGAGATTTCTTTCCATGGCACCTTGGGTCTTAATACCCCTAGCATTCCATATGATTGTGTTAATCATTGGGATGATTTAGAGAGAAAAAGCCTAGTGTTGGGCATCCCAAAAGTGGCAGGTATTTTGTTTTTGTTCTTCCTTGTGAGTTCCTTAGACTGGTGAATCCCCCGAGGAAACAATACTTACTCCTGAGACAATTGTTGGATCTCATTTTGCAGGTCCTCATCATGAGAAGGGCTAAAAGCTCTAATAAGTTGCTCACTGATAGAATCATCCTCATCATTATCATTTATAGGTAAATTATCCCTATCCAGCTCATCTTCTGAATTGACCACAGCATACTCATCAAATTCATCAGTAGAGCTAGGAAGAATAGGATCAGTGTTGAGAGTGCATACATTATCAGTAGGATTGGCAGGTTTCCCACTAAGGGGAGTATTAATTTGAATTCTAAGAGGAGTAAATGTCATAGGATTGTTGTCATCCACTAAAATGAATTTTTTACAAATCCTATTATCTTCATTTCCTTTAGAAATACCAGAATTCAACATCATAGTAGCAGTTGCAGTACCCCCAGTAACAGGTGTAGTACTTTCAACTTGGGAAACAACATTTTTATTCTTTAAGGCATCTGTCCTTTTCTTACTTGGGTTATTTTTGCTCTTAGTACCACTAAAGCTTGTAAAAGACCCAACATTTTTTTCCACGCACCTTTTACAAAATTCTGAGGAGGATCTGAACTAGTCACATTGACATGCTTGAGCTGAACTTTCTCACTGGTAGCAGAATTGGTATCAGCAAAATGTTGGTTCCCAATAGGATCCTTGTCATGATCCTTATATAGAGGCTAAATTTGGACCCCCCTCTTACGAACCCCTTCCTGCATATTAGTAGGTTTCTCCTGCCTCTCCATCCTCCCTCCATCAACCACATCAGCAGAACCAGAAGAAATATTAATAAGATTCTAGGAAGGGGTTGCATTAATACCATGTAATAGGGCTACTGGGTATGGGGTTGATCCAGAATATCTGGATCAACATCCTTCTCATGGGATTCTTTCTTAATACCTGGGCTATTGGATGTGTCATGTTGTGTGTTAGTTGTTTCTTCCTTATGCTAATTAGTATGCTGCTACTCATTTCCTTGCTTCTTCTTGTTAGATTTTTTCTTTTGAATCTACCATTCATCCTGCTTAGGAGCAGTTTTTCCATTCTCTACATTTTTGTTACCATTGTGACTCAGTTGCTGTGGTCCCTTTTTTGGATCATTCATATCCTCTGCCCCCACTTTAGTAGTTGGTTATGCTGTAATTTCATCTTTTCTTTTTCTAGCATCATCCTCCCTTTTCTTGATCATATATTTTGTAATGGGATAACTCTGGTGCTTACAATAGGCACAATAATCAGGAATATCTTCATATTGAATCAATTGCCATTTACCCACAGAAAGATCATCTTAATCATATACTAACCAAACATGTTGGAGTCTCTCCTTAGTAATGTCCATCTACACCCATACTTTAGCAACACTTCCCCTAGTCTTCTAGATGGAAGGTGAGTCAAGGTACAAGGCCTTACCAATAGGAGAAAGCAAAGTTGTGTGTACTTCCATATACTAATAGTGCCATAGAAGTTCTGGAAGAGTAATCCAAACTGGAACAATGGAGGTTTCCTCATCAGGCTTGAAATCTGGAGTCCAGAGTTGCGACCTCATCAACTGCCCCTCATAAATATTCTCTGTTTAGTCCACACAATAATGTGATCAGCTTTATTATCAAGATCAAAGTATATGTGTCTGGAGTTAAAATGACCAATCTTAACCCCACCAACTAATTAATTCAAGGAAATGAAGCTTTTCACAATTACTTCCATTCTAGGCATAGTATTTGAAAATTTGCCAATCAGAGTATATCTACACCTGTCAACCAACTTCCCAATAAAATCATCCCTCTTGAAGGTAACAGCTGGGTGCCATTGTTTAGTAGTTATCTTAGGAGGAGAGGTAGAAATAGGAATCTCATTCTTGGTTTGATTCATCCTAAGCTTGGTGGCAGAGGATTGAATAATAGTAGGAGGAGAGGGGTCACTTGGAAATTGATTTAATCTACTATTTCCAGGGTTGTTTTGATTCATTTTATCCTTGTTGGTCTCATTAGCATTATTGAGAACTTCTCTGCATTTTTGCGGTTGAGCATCAAAATTGAAAGAGACCTTCATAGGTAGGGGCTTTTTCATAGTGTTCTTAGGATTTGATTGCTTGGGAACATTACCCTTATTCTCCATAGACATTACAGTACCACCCTTGTTCCCCTTAATCACTCTTTTAATAGTTCCTTTTTCATTAGGGCCATTAAGACCATTCTCACACAAGTGATTGAGAGAAATACTTTGATCATAACTATTAGAGATAGGAAACTTACTATAAGTGGATGCAAGAGCTTTAGGATCCTTCAAGCTTACCTATCGACCCTTCTCCAAACTTGTTTCAATTCCCTGAAGCCCTAATACCTATTGATTACCCAATTTATCATTCACTTAGGTAGTATCAATCACATTACCCTCAATTTGCTGAGAATTTTGATCCCCCTTAAAGCCTTGGTCATTATTCCTAAAAATAATAGGTTTAACATTGTTGACAGTAGACCCTCTCCTCAATAATTGGACCTGAGATGAATTTTGAGTAGTGGAAACCCTAGTTTCCAAGTTCAATGAAAATCCGACATTAACTTTTTGGGCTTTTGGTTTAGGAAGATTCTCCATAGCTTCCTGAGTCGATTAGTACCCCTGTAGACCCACGAAACTCGTCGAAGCTCCATCGTCATTGCCGATAATTGCCTCGTCAGCGATTCCACCGATAGAATTAGTTCCCTTTTTCCCCTATAGCAACCTTAGGACTTATAGAATCCATTCCTATAGGCCTTATGTCAATCTCTAAAATATGCCTGAATCGTAGGGCATGATTCAGGGGAATATTTCTCCCAAAATTCACTTGGTCCGATTTCTGAAATGGAACGATGGATAAGTCTGAATCTTTGACCAAAGGTGGATCCTAGCCTGTAAAATCATATTCTACCCTAGAAAGAACTCAAATCTTCCCCAAATTCACAAGTGAAATAATTTCATGAGCCTTCTGCAGTTCCTCTTGTGAAATTGCTTCAGTGATCACCAAACTAGAACACAATTTTCCAAATATGAGAGAGTGATCTATGTGTGTGTTAATTAGATGTGGTTGCACCATGTCAAAGCGCCCCTGTTGCATTTGGTCCGACAGTTGTCCTCCCCCACTGGCGCATCACGTACCATCACAGTGTGACTGACAGTATTGAGAAGTTAGAGAGCATTTTAGAGAGAGAATATGGAGAGAGAAAAACATTAAAAAATAAGAAAGCGATGAGTTGTAGGAGTTGAAGAAGCAATTAAGGGATTTGTTGGAAAAGGGTTTTATAAGGCCTAGTAAGTCACCTTGGGATGCACCGGTGTTATTTGTGAAGAAGAAGGATGGTTCTCTTAGAATGTGTATTGATTACTGGCAACTTAATAGAGTCACGATAAAGAATAAGTACTAGCTACCAAGGATTGATGACCTTTTTGATCAACTTCAAGAGGCTAGTGAGTTTTCTAAGATTAATCTTCGGTTCAAGTATCACCAAGTGAAAATAAAGGAGTCTAA
The DNA here is from genome assembly GCA_025642045.1 of Solanum sejunctum. Classification (NCBI taxonomy): domain Eukaryota; kingdom Viridiplantae; phylum Streptophyta; class Magnoliopsida; order Solanales; family Solanaceae; genus Solanum; species Solanum sejunctum. Next base: position 1,277,324 of record JAOTQJ010000049.1, on the reverse strand, counting down.
CATTCCCTAGATGGCTTTTCGGACTAAGTATGGGCACTTTGAGTTTGTGGTTATGTCTTTGGGCTTGATTAATGCACCAACTATTTTAATGGATCTTATGAATAGGGTCTTTAAACCCTACCTCGACTTGTCTGTGGTGATTTTTAATTGATGATATCTTGATTCACTCTATAGTGAGGAAGAGCATGTGGATCACGTGAGTGTGGTGTTGCAAATCTTCAGGGTGGAGAATTCATATGCAAAATATGAGAAATAGGAGTTTTGGTTGAAAAAGGTTGTTGTTCTATGGCATGTGGTGTCGGGTTATGGCATCAAGATGGATCCTAAGAAAATGGAGGTGATTAGAAATTGGCCTAGATCTTTGACTCCATCGGACGTTAGAAGCATCTTGGGTTTGGTGAGTTATTAGTAGAGGTTTGTGAATGGTTTCTCTTCTATTGCTTCTCTGATGACTAAATTGACACAAAAGAAGGTGAAATTTGTGTGGACCAATGAGTGTGAAAAGATTTTCCAAACTTTGAAAGATAAGCTTGTCTCTGCTCCTATCCAAGGTAGATTGCGTGTGCCAAATGTGGATGATTTGAAAGAATTGATCTTGAAGGAGGCCCATAATTTATCCTATTCCATTCACCTTGGTTCTACAAAGATGTATAGAGACTTAAGGGAAGTGTATTGGTGGGATGGTATGAAGAAATACATTGCCAAGTTCATAACCGGATGTCACAATTGCCAACAAGTGAAAGCCAAAAATCAAAGGACGGGTGGCCTAGCCCAAGATATAGAGATTCCTAATCGGAAGTGGGAGGAAATCAACATGGATTTTGTGGTTGGGTTGCCTAAGACTAGAAGATATTTTGACTCCATTTGGGTTGTTATGGATAGAATGACAAAGTCGATTCACTTCTTACTAGTCAAAAATGCTTATGGGGCCGAAGATTATGCCAAATTATACATTTATGAGTTGGTTAGATTACATGGGGTGCCCTTGACTATCATTTCAGATCGTGGTGGTCAATTCACTTCTCACTTTTGGAGGTCTTTCCAAAGAGGTCTTGGTACCAAGATTAAGCTTAGCACGACTTGTCATCCTCAAATGGATGGTTAAGCTAATCGGACTATCCAAAACTTGCGAATATGCTTAGAGCTTGTGTTTTAGAGTTTAAGGGTAGTTAGGATGAACATTTTCTACTCATTGAGTTTGCTTACAACAATAGCTACCACTCAAGCATCGGTATGACTCCCTTTGAAGCTCTTTATGGTAGTCATTATAGATCCCTGGTTGGGCAGTTTAAAGTGGTAAAAATGGCTTTAATAGGTCTAGATTTGGTCATGAAGCCTTGGAGAAGGTAAGGTTGATTAGGCAAAGATTAAAAGCAGCCCAAAGTAGACAAAAGTCCTATTTCGATGTGAGGAGAAGAGATCTTCAGTTTAAAGTTAGTGATTGGGTCTATTTGAAGGTCTCATCCATGAAAGGTGTGGTCCGATTTGGCAAGAAAGGGAAGTTAAGCCCAAGGTTTTTAGGTCCTTATAAAGTTTTATGGAGAGTGGGTAAGGTTGCTTATGGAGATGAATATGGTTCAACCGGTCTTCCATATATCTATGTTGAGAAAGTGTATGGGTGACCCAAGTGCCATAGTGCCTTTGGATGTTGTGGGCATTGTAGGAGATAAGTTGTCTTGGCAAGAAAGGGAAGTTAAGCCCAAGGTTTTTAGGTCCTTATAAAGTTTTATGGAGAGTGGGTAAGGTTGCTTATGGAGATGAATATGGTTCAACCGGTCTTCCATATATCTATGTTGAGAAAGTGTATGGGTGACCCAAGTGCCATAGTGCCTTTGGATGTTGTGGGCATTGTAGGAGATAAGTTGACTTAAGAGGAGGTCCCATGGAGATTTTGGATAGACAAGTGAAGAGGTTGAGAAACAAAGACGTAGCTTCCATCAAGGTCCTTTGGAGGAACCAACAAGTTAAAAGCGCCACATGGGAAGCCAAGGTGGACATGAGAAAGCGATATCCCTATTTCTTCCATTCTACTTAAGCTAAAGGTACTAAGTCCCCTATATGATTTTAAGTCTTAAGTTTCAGCTCTTATGTCATTTTGTATGCATTCATGTTTACGTTGACAAGTCTATGGTAATTTTTGACATTCATTGAGGTTTTTTTAAAATGATGTTTAAATACATTAGTTGCATTCATGTTGGCCTGAAATCTTCATGATTACTTCTCTTATGTATGTTTCTTTGATATTGGGGGTACGAATGTTCCCAACGGGAAAATATTAAAACGAGCCAAAAATATGCTTTGAAAATTCCCATAATCGTAATTTTCATATATCTCAAAATTCATGTTCAATATCAAAAATTCGACTTCATATTCTTGATCGGGGGCAAAAATTGAGTGGAAAATGGGTATAACCCCAATTGTAGAGGACCGTAGCGAAAAATAATTTTCACAAAATTTTCTTATCTAATATGCATCTGTGACTAGGCTATGAAGCGGGATAGGGCATGGATCAGTATAAAATTACCCCCCACGATAGGTCCGCATCGCGAACCAAATGCGGACTAGTTCAACTTTTTTCTTAATTTTTTGGTCCAGCCCAAGTGTTTTAGGGTCATAGTCCCATGTCCACTTGTGCGTAAAAACACCTATACTTAGCATTTTTCAACTCTATATCACCCAAGACCCTCTCAAAACCCTCCCCAAGACTTAACCAAAATTTTCATCCAAATTCAAGTGCCTCAATCTTAATTCCGAATCTCAAGAACTCTATTCAAGCTCAAGTCTCCTTCAAGTCCACATCAAGAACAAGTTTAATATATGTGGGTTTCATCTATTGGGTCCTTTCACCCATGGAGTCCAACCTTCCTATTTTATGAAAATTGCATATTTTCAAGTTGTATTATCTATGGGTATCTTCTATTATGGATTATGAGTATAAATTATGTTGGGATTTCATGAAATGTTGATTTATTATACATGACTATTTATTTCAAGCTTGTACCATGACTGGGTTTTGTCTATTGAGACTATGCATGTTTTGAGCTATGGAACTACGGTCGATTATGATATTTGATAACGAATTTCATTGTATTCTATATGAGGGTTTGTAATATGTTGGTGGGTTGATTTTGAATCATTTTATTGACTCTATTTCACTCTTGAATTGCATGAATTAGAACAAGCATTATACACCTACCAAGTATTCTATAAAATGTCTTTTCAAGGATTCTTAAAGTTATTGATGATCTTTCATATGATTTATGAGTCAAGTGACTTTATGATGATTTTGGACTTTCAAAAATGTATTGAATTCATGAAAATGTCTACGATGTTGTAAATGCTGAATTAAGCCCTTTTTCAAAGATTTTACCTCTTGTGATCCTTTGATGTTAATGAAAGGGTAATATTTGATGATGATCTATTCTTATGTTGCAAAGTTAGGCTCACCATTAGAGGTCAAAGATGTTTTAGATGTGGCATGGACCATCTCCATGGGTTTATATTCCATTCCTTAAACTATGTGCCAACGTAGGGTTATATTTTACCCTTGCTTTACTAGTAGATCCATTTAGTGCACTCTCTCTTGAGATTCTTCTCAAAATGGGTCATGTTCCTGTAAGGCAATGCTTCTTAATGAAATCCTTTTCAAAATGGGTCATGTTCTCGTAAGGAGGGTTACTTTATACAAAATAGGTCATGTTCCTGTAAGGTGAAGTATTGTTTACCTTTGCAAGTAGATTTACCGATGAGAGGTAATCATCAGGATTCCAAGCTGTAGTTCGCTTGGTCTTATTCTTTGTCGGTTGAGGTATATTACCACATATGTATTACGTTCTATGCAAGTTGAATGATTTATAAGCATGTTTTACTTCAAGCATTGATCATGCATGCCATATTGAAATTATGCTATCTATTGACTATGATTATGCATTTTGACTATATTGGCTTATGTCTTATTGCATTGCATCCTATATACTTAGTGCATTCAAATGTACTAATACATACTTTAAGCCTATATGATATCACCATGTAGGGACCAGAGCTCCTCTTGATCATCCTCCATGTGCATAGTGAGATTCTACGAAGATAACCTTTGGTGAGTCCTCTAGTTCGGGGACACTATCTACTTCTCTTGTTGTTTCTAAGACTTCTTTAAGTTGAACACTTGGCATAATGAGGGTGAGCCCAGTAAGTGTCTTGGTCCCCTCTCCATTCTATGTTTAGAGGTATTGTTGAAATATTATGATGTATTTATGTTATAAGCTTGACTCCTTATGCTTTTATGATTATTAAAGACTTCCCTTAGTCCCACATACCATTTTATATATATCTTTTGTTGTTTACTTTGCTTCCGTGACCAAGGATGTGTGATTGACATGTTAATAGGCTTGTTTAGGTCCCTTCGGGTTCCCATTCGCCGTGTTACGTCTAGGCCCTAGGCTTAGGTCGTGACATGAACACATTCAATGATTTGTCGAATATATTCCTGATCACTTTTTCTTGCAGTGATTTATACCCTTCCTCCATCACCAAAAATGGTAGTACCTTTGCATCGCTTAACCAGTTTGGTGATCCACTGAATTGCAATATTGACCGCCTAACTCAACAGAACCACAAGTGCCATCAACTGACCCAAAAGGTGGTTGATGAATCCATATTTCGAACTCATTTTGGGGCTAGCTTGCAATGAAATATTATCATTAGTGTGGTATTATTTCCAACTACTAACAAATATGCATATGTTATGTAAGCAAATGGGATTAAAAGTGCACAAATGAACAATACTTGGCAAATTCTGGAAAGGGAGCAAAAATGCTAAAAGATAGAGAAATGTTGCATCGCCTACATGTTCAATGATTTGCCGAACATTCCAAGAGACCACCTACCATTCTAGCAAGCAAGGTTAATGCGGTCAGAATCAATGTTGCATAGGAGACCATATAAAGTTGCAATACTCAAAGCCCTAAAACCTTTGTAAGAAGGCGATGTGATAAGATCTTTGGAAAATCACTTAATTGTAGGTGGAGTGAAGAACCATTACCTAATGTTGTAGAGGAGACAACCTTAAAGAGATGCAGAGGAAAGCGGTCAATTGCACATTCGGTGCATCGCCCAAGTTCTTGGTAATGGTCTACCATGACCGCCGAATGACAATTCGTAGCATAAAATCTCACACTTTTACACAGATTGTATAAGCAAATTAGAAAGGACATTGTACATATTATATCATTCTTCTTAGTTTTATAGAGAGAGTAGTGCATAGAACCTTCCTTTTTTAGAGTACAAGAGTTGATAGGTTTTTCAAGCATTGGGGAAGCAAAATTTGAATAGATTGATTGGTAATAATCAACTATTCTGTATTCAATCTTGTTATCCATGGCTTTAGTTGTTATGTTTTGGTACTAAATCTCTAATTTCTAGCATGTGTGGCTAAAACCCCCAAGTTGGGGATGTGCTATTGATATGGGTTATTTATTTATTTATTAGGTCTTTGATATTTTGACTTATTTGCAGTTGATTTGAGTGAATTTATATGTATTCCTATATCTAATCAATAATTTCAAGGTTGCAAACCTGGAGTTTACGTTAGATCTCTTATTATTTCTTTAGCCATAATGATTAGAACATGGAATGGATGTAATGGCTAAAAACCTTTTGGGGTTTCAATTTAAGTCTACAATCATGGATTCAATGGCCAAGGTAATAGGGGTTTTGCTAAGACTACTTAGGACAAGCATGTCCTCAACAGTTCACGTTCATAGTTGAATCATATGAAATACTCATGTGTCATAGCTGAACATAGGTTACAAGAAACCTATGTTATTCACTCATTATCAACTCATTTAGTCAAATATTGAAACCTAACTAATAGATAGATACCTATATTTGCACATCCCTAACATCTACCCCAATTTGTTGATTAACTTGTTAATTAGATATATTGTAGTTTGAATCTTGCTTTTAATATTTGCAACCCCCCAGATCCAACAATTGCTTAGCCCAATAAACCACTTGTATTTGTGAACTATGATTCCCTGTAGGACTAGACCTCAACCTCTCAATTAGGTTATTATACTAATGATGACCGCCCTTGTTTTTTTTAGTAGCTGGGTTGAGTGATATCAAAAATTGCACCGTTCATAACTCAAGTGTTTATTAAGCTTTGTTCTTGCAGTTAGAGTTGTTCTTATTGTTTTCTTGTTGTCTTTGCTATTGAAAAATCGATGTTAATATGGAATGAGGGGAGTGCTTATGGTGAGAATGTTAGATATGTGAATGATATGCAAGGTGTTAATTGTGATCAAGTGGGAAGCACAAGTGCTATCCGACTACCCCCGTTGGCCAAAGGAGTTAATTTTCACGTAACAAGAACTATGCTGCAACTCTTCTAGCTGAAGGGATTGTTTAAAGGACTTGCTACGAGAATCCTCATGAACACCTCAAGAACTTTGTTGATGTATGTCTCCCATTCAATTTCAGGGGAGCGAGCAAGAAAGCCATTCGACTAAGGTTGTCTCTATTTTTCATTACCGGAGAGGCTGTGAGGTGTCTAGCTAAGCTACCTTATGATTCTATAACTTCATGGAAGGAGTTGCAAAATGCTTTTCTCAAAAGATTTTTCCCTTCCTCGAAGATGATAAAGTTAAGAAGAAGTATTGAGAACTTCCAGTAGATCGAAGGTGAGCCATTGCATGAAACATGGCTTCGATTTTGAAAACTCTTACTTTACTTCACCAACCATGGAGTTCTAGACCATATGCTATTGTAATACCTCTATCTAAGCCTTGATGTGATTAACAAATGAGTAGTTAACTAGTTGGTGAGAGGAGGACTAATGACACAAACATTCACTGAGGTTATATATGACCTCCTAGATGGCATGACAAAAATTAACTAAGCATGGTACACAAGGGATGACATGGTACCTTCAGGGCATAAGAGTCCATCCAAGGAGAAGCTCGCTAAGGATTAAGAAAGGGACGAGAGCATGGCTAAAATGTTAACTCAACTTGACCTGTTGACTAAACATGTAATGGGAGAAAACCATAAAAGTGTGAGTATTGTGAGACCTGCTAGTGATGTGATGTTAGATGGTGCAGCATTTGAAGGTGGTTACAATGAGGAGGTACATTTTATGGGAAACCAAATGGTATGTTCTCGGCTAGATTTTCCAAGGCCACCCGAGAATCAAGGTCGGAATAATAATACTAGATGGCGAGATCATGCATGGCCTGACCAATCTCAAGTTGGGGGTTGGAGAAACTATGATGAGATGGGAGATGGATGTGTTCTACCTCATGATAGGGTAAGAGTTGTTGACCCTATGGTGAATCCAGAGAATCTTCAGATTAAAGATATGCTCACCCGAAGTTTGAGCAAGGTGGAAGCCTCTGATAAAGTCTTGAAGGAGATGAAGTCTGACTTTTCACAATTGAGTCAAATAGTGACATCACATTCAGTGTCTATTAAACACCTAGAAACCAAGCTTGGAAACATCTCAGATTATTTAAATCAATGTCCAAAAGGAGGTTTTCCTAGTGATATGATGGCCAATCCTAGGGGCAATGGTTAGACATTGCTACTTGTAATAGGAAAGTGGTAGAAGGCACAAAACCATCGCTTGTTGTTGAACAAGGTATGAATGAAGTGGGAAAAGATGAAGGTGCGTAATGGTTGAAGTTGAAGTGTATGTAGTTAACGATGAAGGTAGTGATGCTCTTGGCAATCTTGAGAGTGACAAATAAGAAAAGAGAGGGGATGATATTGTGAATATAAAGAAAATATTCCACACAAATTTAAGTCCAGCTCTGACATTGAAAATATCTCAAGTCAAGATTGATCCTCCTTTTCCTCAGAGATTGAATAAGAAAGAGGGGGATGCAAAGTTTCAAAAATTCCTCTCTATGTTCAACTCATTGTCGATAAATATTTCACTTGTGGAAGCATTGATTGAGATGCCAAGTTATGCTAGATTATGAAGGAGTTTGTCATAAAGAAGTGAACTCTTGAGTGTGAGACAATCGAGGTGTCTTACAAATATTATACAATTATCAGATATTATCGATTTTGCTAGTGCAATCTTAACACAAAAGATGGTAGTGAAGACAGAAGACCTAAGTGCATTCAGTATTCCATGCACCATTGGAACTTTGAACTTTAGTAAAGCACTATGTGACTTGGGAGCGAGTATAAACCTCATGCCCCTAGCCGTATTTGAAGAATAGGGATTGCAGACCCCTTCACCGATAAGAATGCAGCTACCAATGGCTGACCGGTCTATCAAGCTGTAGACACATAATTTTTGACCGAACCTAAGATTTTAACACCCTTTTATTATTATTGTGTGTATATATATAGTATATATTTAGAACTAAATTGAATCTTTCTTTAAAATTTTAATTTTTTATTTTTTTTTATTTTATCCTATATTAGTAAGTTTGCTTAAAATAATTTGAAAACCATAAAAAAAAAATAGAGTCCCATTTTAGGATAAGTTTGTTTTAGTTTATTTTAAAAATTAATTAAAAAATATATATCCTTTTAGTTGAGGTCTTAATAAATAATCTAAATTTTCAATTTATAATTTTAGATTAGCTATTTAACTTTTCCTATTTTGTTAGTTTAAAAATTAAAAATTAAATAATCTTTTCATCCTTGTATATATTTCTTTTTTATAAATATTTTATTTATATGTGC
>JAOTQJ010000049.1:1114667-1264290 GCA_025642045.1 Solanum sejunctum | reverse complement strand
ACTTCAAGGATAAAGTATCATCTTTTTGATGGGTTGTGGGAAGTTATGGACTTGGGTAAAGTTTGAGTAGCCTTTAGTCCATAACTTTCCTATTTTTGTTCCTAAGATTTTCTTGCCTTCTTTCTTTTTCCTTGTGGATGTGTTTACTTTCTGTTGAATTGGCACATTTAGGTATGATAGATAATTTGAAGATATATAGTGATTATTCCTTTTGGCATGTGCATAACCTTGAATGGTTTTATGAATGTTTTGAAAAAGCGGGTACCATAAAAATTTTTAGGATTGTTGGTTACCATTGTAACCTTATATATGATTGATTTGGAAATATTTATTTTGATGAAGAGGAGGCAAGTTGATGCTTGAAGCAAGATCTATGAGTCTATGTTGATTGTGTATGTAATACCATGTATGTGTGAGCTTATTTTATCATATTCATGTATTATGTATTGATTCATAACTTGTTCTGTTACTCTAAGATTGGACTGGAGATGTGGTTGATTAGGAAAGGTGCTTAGGCCATTGTTAGTCTATTTTTGCCTACATGACCTACCAAATGTAGTGATTTAACCCTTGTTCCAAATGTTTGAGCTTTACATATACCTGTTCTTTCTTGACACTTAGCTAGTCTAGCCTTGATTTGTGAAATACCTTGATATTGGCCCTGGTCTATCCTTGAACATGTGAACCTTGATGGAGGCAAAATTCCTAATTTAAGGGTCGCTACCCAAAGTGGCCCAAGTTTAAGGAATGGATATTGTGTACTTCACCTCAGGCTAAAAGCCTAACTTAAAGGTGGTCTATTTTATGGTAAAGTAATGAAAATGAGGCGATTAGTGGGGAAGGAAAGAAAGAATAAAAAGCCATGTGACAAATGAGAGAAAAAGAAAAAAAAAGTTAGCTTGAATTGAAAATAATATACAATGAGTTGGAAAACGAGGGACAACTAAAAAAGGAAAAGAAAGCACCCAAAAATGCTTGAAAATAAAGAACAAAGGAGGACATAATAAAAATGGTTGAGTTGTTGACGTCATAGTGTTGAAAAACTTGTTTTAAGGATAGCTTTTAGTCACTATTTGCCTAAAATGGCATAGCAAAGCCCCATGATCCTATGTTACAAGCCTATAAAGTCCTATGATCCTAATCCAACTAGTCAACAGTCTGGAGTATGACTATATGGGCATGCCTATGTTCGTTAGCTATCATGCATGAATTTCATTTGTGAGAATGAAGATGCTTGCACATTCCCTGAACTTTGAATGCATTTTTTGTGAGATGGTGAGACTTCATTTCTGCGAGACCATTTGCATGACATGATTGGCATATGACTTGTTCGATAATTATGAATTGTTGATACTCCTTGACTTGTCAGAATTGGATTATCAGATGCATTATTATATCTTACTTTGTTTGGTGGCTATTCAATCAAGTTTTGAAAATGAGAATTTGGTACCTAAGTTGGAATTGTGTATGTATATGCCATTAGGATAGTTGCTATGTGTTCCTTATTGTCTACTTAGATCGAGTAATCGCTTAAGGATAAGAAACAATTCTAAGTTGAGGGTGTTGATGTGATGTCAAATTACAACACATTTTATGTCTAAAACATAGGATTTTGCACGTTCTTAATGTGATTTTTTATGATTTTTATGTGTTTTTGTGTTGTTCTTGCAGAAAATATAAGTTGTCATGATTTTGTGAGAAAATTACAGATTTTGATGAAGTTCAGGGTATGTGAGCCACCATATGAGTAATAGCCCAAGCTATGAGTCGTAGTGTGCCCTTGTAGCAAGAAACAGTGTTCAACAATTAGGAACTTTCAAAGTGAAGGTGAGCTATATGAGGCTAACCTACGAGTCTATATCTCATTACAACTTATAGGAGGGGGCCCGTAGCTAATGCTGCAAAAAATTGGACCAAGAACTTCAACTAAGGACTATAAGAAGACACAACAAGTCATAGAATATACCATGACTCGTAGTAATGGATCGAAGAAATCAAGTCCAAAATACCAATTAATGACTATGAAAGCCCGATTATGACTCGTAAGTCATCCTACAAATCATAACTGTAAACCGTATCTATTGACAGTTGTCTTTTTTATTTTATTTTTAGGATCTTTTTGTAAATAGTATAAATAGTTAATGTTAAGGTTTTTGAAAGAGAGACTTCATACTTTAAAGATTTTTACAATTTTGAAAATTCTTAGAGATAAGCTTTCTAGGGTTTAGTGTAGATTTTAGGTTTTTAATTTGAAGACCCAATTTGGGGGTTTTGAAATCACTTGTATTAAACTTTCATTAATCCAAGCTTATGGTTTCAACATCAGAGTGGTTTAGTTCTTCATTGTTCTTGGGTTCTCCCTAAGTCATGTTTATTGCAATCATTATTTGTGAGTTCGTCCTAGCCATGAGTAGCTAAGCACCAACAACTTGGGGTTGTGGGAACCATGAGGAGTTGACTTGAAATAACCTACATTGTGCGCATTTCTTCGATTTTGTATTTGCATGTATTGTCTATTTCCTTTCATTTTGAATGTTGTTTGGTGGTGGCCAACAACAAAGCCCGCCTACTATCACGGTCCCGACCAAGGTAGTGATGAATAGGAAAAGGGAAGTAGATGAGAGGATTCGATTGATGTAGTCTTGTTTCATCAAACAAACCTGACCAAGGGATGTTGACTAGGACAATGTGTTATAATTAGTTGGAACACCATGATTTCTAACAAAGCACCATGGTGAAATTCGACCATTACCATCACAAGATGGATGGAAGAACCTACGTTACCGTCCTGCATGCGGTGTCTCAATTAGGGATATGTTATCCATGATATTTGATTTAACTAATCATGGGAACATAAATTCCAAGTTATCCATCAAATTAGTTATCTTCTCACATTAGTAGTGTAGTATTTTAATTGTTCTTTACTTTGAAATTGCAAACCCCCAATTTTAGAGAATATAGTTGGTTCATGCATGAATTTAGTGGTAGTGAGTCAATATGGTCAACGTAGTATTCCCTGTGGATTTGACACTAACTTCTAGTTAGGTTTATACTTGATAAGAACGACTTTACTATTAGAGCGTGAACATCGGATGCCAAGGCATCTGATAAAGCTATTGCAGGTATAATTACTATGTGCCTACAGACAACTTCAATGTCATTTGATCTAGGTTCAACCTTTTTATATAGTCTGCATACCTTTTTTCTTGCATAGATGTTAACCCCAAGCCTTTTTCATCCTAAGTTCATGTGTCATCCTTAGTGAGGGATTCACAAGTGTTAGATCAGGTGTGCAGAGTATGTATGGTTGCCCTTCAGGGTTTTGATACGTGGGCATATTTAATATTACTTGATATGCTGGATTTTGATATTATTCTGGGTATAGATTGGTTGGCCACACATCATGTCGTGTTAGACTATTATGTTAAGCCTATTACCTTGGCTACATAGTGGATGTCTCCAGTGGTATGGCAGGGGTCCATGACTCAGGACCCAACTATTATTACCTTGTTTATTTGAGATCAGAGGTTGATATCCATGGGGTCTTCGACCCACTTGGCCCATGTTCATGATGTTAAATTTGAGATGACTAATATGGAGTCAGTTGCTCATGGTTTGTGAGCTTCCGAATATATTTTCTTTAGATTTGACTATTTTTCCACTTGAGAGAGATATTCATTTTATGATAGAGGTTAAACGGGTAGTAAGCGCATATCTATTCCACCATAATGGATGGCTCCTGCTGAATTTAAAAAGCTCACTTTTTAGCTTCAGTGTTTGCTAGATTTGGATTTCATTCGGTCGAGTGTTTCTCCCTAGGGAGTTATTATCCTAGTTGTGAATAAGATGTATGATGTAGCCCAAGCTACACCTCCTTTTTGAGTCTCAAGCGGACATTGTCAAGAAATAGAACCTAACCAAGGTTAGGGTAGAACCCAAGGGAAAATGGTGGACTTAGAAGAATTCAATTCTGCAATTTAGGTTTATTAAACAACTTATCTTCCCGAAAGAGAGATTTTATAATAACAAGTAAAGAGTAATCCTAACTAGCATAAGGATTTCACAAATATGGAGAGAACTAGATAATCAAATTCTATTCTAGTGTGTAGCATGCCAAACGTTAAGTTAAGTTCACCAAACCCTTTGGCCTAGGCGAGAGGCAAATTTCATTATGTGACATGGCCCAATTTGGTTGATTAGACGAGAAACATTGATCAAACACTTTTAATTAATCTATTTTCCTATTCATTACTACTTTGGTCCAGTCAGTAACACTAGGCATGTTCTAATATTGGCCACCACTAGAGAACATGAAAAGCAAAGAGAATTAATTAATACATGCATGCACACTTTTTAAGAATTTTGAGTTATTCGATTTTACATTATTAGTTCTTCATGGTTCCCAAAACCCTAGTTATCAATTTAGCTACTCATAATTTGTGTAAATGAAAGACCCATGAATTTGAGTAACATGATAGAGTACTTACACAATTGAATTAAGCAAAAGAAAATCCTTAGCTTCAATGAGAATCATAAGATTGTAATTAAAAGGTGAAATTTAAAGTGTACAAGAGTTTTCGCAAACTCTCTTAATGTTTTTATCTCTATTCTCGATGCTTTTCTCTAAGAGAAATAACTTTAAAACCTATATATAATGTTTAAAATACAAATCTAAAATAAAATAGGATAACTCGGATGGTAGGATCTATGAGGTACTGTATAAACTGTAAAGTGATTCACGGCTCATAGTCGTGCTTCTGTACTTTGTTGCTGCACTTCTAGAAATGGATTCTACGACACCTCTCTACAACCCGTAAAAGGTTCTATGGCCCTTAGTGGGCTTTGTCTGATGAAATTTCTATAAGTCTTCACATTCTAACCCTCAGGGTATGAGACTTGGTCTACTACTCGTAAAGTATTCCATGACTCGTCTGCATGTTCATAGACCAAACTTCAAAAATCCACCCTTCACTAAAATTCCATGTCAAATCTACTTCACGGCCTATGGGATACTTTACGACTTATAAGGGGTCTCGTGAAACCTTAAAGTGAGCAACTTATGCATATTTTGTCCAAAATCAATGCCAACCCTAAAATCCTGCGAAACAAATAAAAAAAATACATTAAAGACACTAGCATCGCATTGAGAAAACATAACATTCCATGTTTTAAGCATCAAAATTGTTGTATTTTGATAGCACATCAACACCCTCAAGTTAAAAATGTTCCTTGTCCTCAAGTGATGAACTCAATCTATATAAGTAGCATAGTAACACACAAGCCTCAACCTAATGGCATGGATCACATCAAACTTAAGCACATATACCCATGCCTACTTTTCAAAACACAATCAAATAATTGTCCATCAACCCATTGCATACTAATGCATACGACAGTGCAAACATGACAAACAAGGTACTATGAACAAGCTACAATCACTGAATAAGTCTAATGTCATGAACCAAGCCTAGGGCATAGATATGGCACAGTGAATGGGGAACTCGAAGGAACCCTAAACAAGCCTCTTAACTTTTCATTACACATATTTGGTCATGAAAGCATATAAAAACATTAAAGAGCAAGGATAGGGGCAAAGCAACTTTTATGAAAAGATTGCACAATATCATAGTCAAGATACAAGAGTTAAACTCATGTCATAGATACATAACATATCCAACAGCCACCTCTACTACATAGATAAGAGCGGGAGAAAAGACAAAGAAACGAGGCCAGGCTCAACCACATAGTCAAATCAAACATAAATAAGAGTGTCTAAATACAAAACAAGAGAGCATAGACTAAGGTCCCGAAAGTGGAAGACTCACCAACTAGCTTCAGTAGCACCGAACTATCCATATGGAGGAGGAGGATCAACTTGGGCTCCGATTACTACATGGTGATATCATGTAGGCAAGAGTATCTATTAGTTTATTCGAATGTACTAAGTATGTAGGATGAAATGCAACAAGATATAGGAATCATAATCGAAATGCATAACAATAGGAAATAGGCATAGTATAATAATATGGCATGTTTGATCATTGCTTAAATAAACATGCTTAAATAACTCTTTCTCATATACAATATCATATGAGTAGAAGAGAACAAGCTAGCTATTCAAGGTACAAACCCCTTGGTGGTTGTATGGTACAAACCCCATACACGTTTGATGATAATCACACCTTTCAATACTGTGGTGAAATACAAACCCCTCACATGATTTTTGAGTACAAATCCTTACCTTGGTTACCAAGGCTCTTAACCCCCCAGATCGGGTATGGTTTAATGCAACACTTTATATAGAGTATATCATATACATAAGATCATTTCATTATCATATAGTCAATCATATCATATCTCATGCTTTGAAGCTTCAATTCCTCAAGAAACCATAACTGGACATTTTTTGGATTTGAGATATGATGGAATAAAGCAAAATGACTCTTTAAACTGTCTCCGCTTCTTTCAATTGTGAAGTAGCAGTTAGTCAATGCAACTTTCAATGCTCAGCATGGGTCATATGGAAACAGTCGCACTATGTTTTTAAACATAGGGGTTAGGTTGCATACATCCGACCTCCCCTTACCCCGCAATAGGCGGAAGCCTTTGAGGCATTGGGGTAATGTTGTTGTTGTAGAGATGAAATCATATAAGAAAATCCATTGTAAAACCATCAATCATTACCTTGCAACACCCTCAAGCAACATACATCAAAACCCCTCCTCAAATGTTACAATAGATCAAAGATTTATAAGTCTAAACATAGCAAAACAATCACAATTCCTAATAGTTTTAACATAGTATGTGGTAAATTTCATACTAAGCAAAACCCATTTGTAAATCAACTTTAAATTATGCAATTTGGGTAAAAGGAGGCTTGGGCATCATGGGTGAAAGGATCCCATTAAATAAACCCACATATCTTAGCTTAAAGATGAACCTGGTGAAGATGGGAGATGGAGACTTGAAGGTTGAAGAAGAACCTTAGCTTGGGATGAGGTTTTGGGACTTATGTTTGGGATTGAAAATATGGCTAAGTATTTGAGTGAGAATTTGGAAAAGATTAGGATGATATGAGGGTGAAATAAGGCTAAGTATGGGTAAATACATATTTGTGAACACTTAGGCCCAAAACATAGAAGTCTTCGACCAACTTAAAAAGATATTCCCCAAAATGTACAGAGGCACGTTGCGGAGGCGACGTGAAAACCCCACTTGAAATTATAATTTTAGAATTTCATAGTTGCTCAACTTTTGGTCTTTAATTGTGGTTAGACCCTTTTTCACCCAATTTTGACCCCCTGAATGCGAAATGAGGCTTGATTTTTGAAATAGCAAATAGATTTTGAGATATGTAGAATTTAAAATTCCAGGCATTCCGAGGCATATATTTGGGCATTTTTGGGGGTGGTTTCAACATCTACCCCTTGATAACATTCATTCCCAAATGTAAATGATACATTTAAGAATAGAGTGATAACAAACAAATCAGCCCCAACAAGGATTCAACATTACATTTAAAAGACCATTTTCAAAACTCAATATAAAAGTAAAATTATGATAACTTGCTAACTTAAACAGGAATGTATATGAATGACATAGAGGATGAAACATTAGAATTGATTCACATAGGGACTTAGAATTGTTACCTTAGGCTTGAGTGGAGTGGAAAAGACAAGGATATCACTTTTGCTTGTCTGCTTCGGCCTCCCAAGTGGTACTTTCGATTTGTGGGTTCCTACAAAGGATCTTAATTAATGCCACCTCATTGCTCCTTGATATTTTTATTTGCCAGTCCAAAATATGAATATAAATCCCCTCATAGATCAAATTATCCTCAACAATACCCACAATATCAAGAGGTATAATAGCATTAGGATCACCAACTTATTTCCTCAACATAGAGACATGAAACACTAGATGTATCAAATTCATTTCTCTAGGCAACTTCAAATCATAAGGTAACTTGCCAACCCTCTTCAATACTTTATAAGGACCAACATATCTTGGACTCAACTTTTCCTTTTTACCAAAATGGACCACACCTTTCATCGGAGAAATATTCAAATAAACCCAATCACCAACTTTGAATTCAAGCTCTCTTCTTCTCATATTGGCATAAGATTTTTGATGACTTTGGGCTATTTTCAAACTTTCCATTATCATCCTCACCATATCAAGAGCCTCCATAACAAGATTCGATCCCAATAAAGACACCTATCCAATCTCAAACCAACCAATAGGTGATCTACAACACTCTCACAAAGAGCCTCAAAAGGAGTCATACCGATACTAGAGTGATACCTATTGTTATAGGCAAACTCAATCAAAGGAAGATGGTAATCGCAACTACCTCTCAACTCTAATACATAATCCATTAGTATATCCTCAAGTGTTTGAATGATTCTTATGGATTCGCCATCCGTTTGAGGGTGGAAACTCATACTAATGTGAACTTTTATACTAAGAACCCTTTGAAATGACTTTCGAAAGTGTGAAGTGAATTGTCAACCATGATCTAATATGATGGACAAAATAACCCTATGCAACCTTACTAACTCATGGATGTAAAACCTTGCATACTCTTCAGCCCCATTTGTGGTCTTAACCAATAGAAAATGAGCTGATTTCATCATCCTATCAACCACCACACATATGGAATCGAAACCTTTTCTAGCCTTGGGCATCCTATCACAAAACTCATATTAATCACTTTCCACTTCCAAATAGAAATCTCTATGTCTTGCGTTATGGCACCAGTCCTTTGATGTTCAGCTTTGACTTGTTGACAACTATGGCAACCGAAAAGGAGTTTGGTAATGTCCCTCTTCATAACTCCCCATCAATACACATCTCTCAAGTTACTATACATTTTGGTAGAACCAAGGTGGATAGAATAAGAAGAATTATGTGCCTCGTTAAGAAGTTTCTCCCTCAAACCATCAATAAAAGGCACACACAACCTATCTTAGTACCTAAGGGAACCATTCCCCCCTTGGGAGAAAACCTCTACTTTGCTCTATTTCACCAAGGCCTTCAACTCAAGCAAGGAGGAGTCAAGATCTTGGTTTTCTATCACCTCATCAACCAATGAAGACTTATATCCTTTAACAACAACCACACCATCATCACCAACCTCCTCTAACCTAACCCCTAATCTAGCCAATTGATGCACCTCCCTAGGCATCTCCTTACCACTGTCAACATAGGCCTACCTATAGGCACCATACTCAAGGCATGCAACACCATATTTTCCTTACGCGAATAATAGTGCACATTCATTTCATAGTCTTTAAGAAATTCTAACTACCTTATTTGTGTCAAGTTAAGATCTTTTTGAGTGAAGACATATCGGAGGCTCTTATGATCGGTGAACACATCCACTTGCACCCCATACAATTAATGACACTAAATATTCAATGCAAGCACAACTGTGGCTAACTCTAGATCATGAGTACGGTAGTTCCATTCATGGACCTTGAGTTGTCAAGAAGCATAAGCTATGATCTTACCATTTTGCATCAACACACAACCGAAACTAGACTAAGAAGCATCAAAATCCAATACGTATCCCTCTAGCCAATCCAGTAATGATAGTATAAGAGCGAACACAAGTTTATATTTCAATGTTTTGAAGCTTCTATCACATTCATTGGTCCACACAAACTTAACCTTCTTTTGTATAAATTTTGTCATAAGGTAAGCAATGGATAAGCCATTCACAAACCTTCTATAATAACCCACTAAGCCCAAGAAGCTCTAATATCCTATGGGGTCAATGGTCTAGGCCAATTTCTAATCACATCGGTTTTCTTAGGATTCACTTTTATAAAAATTCCCAACACCACATGACTGTAATACCCCACACATTTCACTACTAGTACAATTCAAATAAAACATGAGATAATCTGGTCAAATTAGCGCTAATTTTCAAAAGTGCCTAAATCTCAAATTAATGGGCTATATATGCGTGTAACGCTTAAGAAGTTCGAGTGTATACATGTTTTGTATCAAATTGAGTAGATTATGGACTTAAATTAAGTAAGAAAATTGAGGTGATTATAGGACTTAGGAAGCTAGCAGGTGAATCACCTACTTGCTTAGCTTAAATTTGCAAGCTATACGGAGACGAGGGTTGACGTCGAATTTGTCCAAGTTTGATTATGAATAAAGTCCATGTTAAGGGTGTAACTTTGGCCTAAGATTTAGTAACATAAATGAGCTATATGATTATACAAACTAGAATATTAAAAAGGTCCCAAATACACCGCAACCCACTTGGCTAATTGTACCCAAAAATAAGTGAAGAGAAAATTGGAAAATAGCAGCCCAAGCCCATCAACTTGGAGACCCATTTAGGCCCAAGTGTGAGGGCCAAGCTGGTGGATAACCATCTTGATAATGTGTGGTATGAGTTGATCGAAAATCCAATGTAAGGTCCGCCAATTACCTCCTTATAAGGGGCTCCACAGTAGCTCCACAATTCATTCTCAACTTGAACACAAAATAAAATCAGATTGCTCTCTCTACTTTCTATCAACTTTTCTAAACTTTTTAAAGTAGCAAAAAGGGACTTCTAGGGTTCTTGGATATGCCCTATATATAAAAGTGAGTGGTAAGTAAGTTTACATATGTGTTTAGTATGGTTTTCATATGAAAAACAAGAAGGATGCTAGTATGTTGTGCTGGAAATTTGAGACAGCTTGTATTGAGAAAGTTGCTGCACACTTGTCTTTTGTTTTAGTGATCTTTCTTTGGTTTGTGGGCTGTATTATGAAGCGAATTTGATGTTATTATCATGGTTTGAGTTATATATATTATCCTAAAGTTTCTTCCCTGATTTTGGCTTTATTTAACAAGCGCATTTTATCGAGTTATCTTGAGTGTCATGTTGATTGGAACTTGTGGGCTGATGGATGTAAGGCTATTGCCTCACATCCATAATGACTGATTTGTTACTATTTTGGGAATGGCTCAAGGCTGTTTTTATGGTTAAATATTGCTGGAGTAGTTTAGTTAGAGTTGGAATAGGTTTGGAATTGCCGACATCGAAATGTAGCAAAGGAAGGTAACGTTATGCTGTCCATTTTAGATTGTGTGGAATGGTGATGTGTTGTGCTTTGTGGGCTGTTGTAAGACTGTTATGACATTAAAATAGTTTGTATATAATTTGTACATGCTACTATGTATTAGAAAATATTATTAGGGGCAAAAAGTTTAAAGGAATACGCTTGGGTTTGCAATCTCCCGCTTGCTGCCCATGTATTGTTTTCTTATGTGATTGGGATGCCAAGGTGTATCTATTGTTTATCAACGCTAGTTTTATTACCTACTATGTTGTAGATAAGTATTTGGAGTAAGGGAAGGTTATATCAAGGTAGTAACGAGGTTATACAATGAGGTATGTAAGGTTACTTGATTTTGCATCATTTGGCATGAAACATAGATCTCTCCTTGGTACATAAAGGCACTTGCAAACTCTGACACAACTATTAACCACGTCCCCAATCTTTTACATGTTTATATGATTCCATACATAGTCACATTCAAATCTGCATAGATTCTTGGATACCAAGTTACATGAGTTCTTTTTACAAAAGAAAGTTTATAGGCTATTCCATTTTATACTCATTTCATCATTTGTGTTATGTACTCTTTTCATCGTCATATTGTCTTATGTGATTATCCATATGTCACATGCTACATATAAAGTCCTGCAGCTCCAATAGTGTGGCCACCAAAAAGAATTATCTCAAAGATAATTGAAATATAAAGTATACAATTTTTGATAGGTGGTAGCCCGAGGGGTGGAGATAACACCTAGCTAGGGACGATCCTATCAATGGGGGGGAGCCCGAGGGGTTGAGTATAACCTAGCCAGGGACGATCCTGATACAGTTTCACCACTGATCAGTTGGTTATTTGTTTTACAGTTGTGCACAGATCTTACAGTAAAGGTAAAGTAATATAAAGGACATAAAGTACATGATCCCACAGTACAACTAAAGGTGGTCTCTTATGCTGCACTAGTGTACAGTTTCATTTAAATTGTTACTTCATATATAGTGTTTCCTACCTTACATACTCAGTACATTATCTGGTACTAATGTCCCTTATGAGGAACCTGCATTTCATGCTGCAGGTACAGGTGCTAGTAGATCTCCCCAGTAGGAGTACAGGGCAATTCAGTTATGGTTACCAAGCTCCAGGTTGCTTCGAAGCTTTGTATGTCTAGAGCTTATATGTTTATATTGTACAGCTAGTTGAGGCGGGGCCTATCCTGACCCTTATCAGATATTTTTCTTTATCTAAAGGCTTTGGGGACTATGTAAAGTAAAGGGTGGTCATGTCTCGTACCTTAAATACTGTGGCCTAAATGGCCTAGTCATATGCATTTCCTTTTGACTTATTATCAGTGTTTATCTTCTTAAAGGCATGTCAAACACAGAAAGCCCTTATAGTGTGTATAAAAAGCATATCGTTACAGGTTGGTTCTCCCGATCCTTATCGGCAATGGGTGCCAATTCGCCCTAACGGGACCTTTGGGCATGACAGAAGTGGTATCAGAGCGGGTCATCCTAGGGAGTCTACAAAGCCATGTCTATGTAGAATCTTGTTTATCGATGTATTGTGTACCACACTTATAAGCAAGAGGCTACATGGAATTTATGAGTTGTTACTTTCTTTCCATTCTTTAGATCGTGCCATTAAGTCAAGTGTAATAGGTGCATTATGTCTAATTCCTAAATTGTTTTGTACAACAAGTATGCCAGAAACAAGGCAAAAAAAAGGTAATGGGAATGGAATAGAAGTGGTGATTTGTATACCCATCCAGGTGAGACAACAAAATGAGATTCGAGAGGAGTATTTGTCACAGACATCTACAACTCCTTTAGTTCCTAATAAACCAAAGAGCAGTGGAGTTCCTCCAGAACCACCTATTGATGCTATCGTGCAGGATCTAAGGAATGCAGTCCAACTATTGACCCGTATAGTTATTGGTCAAGGTCAAAGGCAGAAAGGTCCAGTTATGCGTACAGGTGGTACAAATAGGGGCAACTGGTACAGGGATACGTGATTTTCCTAATTTGGACCCTCCAACCTTCACTAGGTCAGATCCTAATAAAGACCCCCAGGACTTTATTGATCAGATTTAGTGTACTTTAGATGTTATGCACATGAGTGGTATAGAAACAGTTGAGTTAGCTTCATATAGGCTGAAGGGTGTGGCTCTATTGTGGTATGAAGCTTGGAAATAATCTAAGAGTTCAGATAGGCATTTCTTGACCATTCTTTGCCATTAGAGATTCGAGAGGCCCGTGCAAAGCAGTTCCTGAATCTCTATCAAGGGAATATAAGTCTGAGAGAGTATAGCCTCCAATTTAATTCCCTGGCAAGGTATGCTCCTAATGTAGTAGCTACAACAGCAGATAGAGTTCATCGATATGTAGATACATTAGATACGTATCTGGTTAGAGACTATATTGCATCCTTGAACAAAGATATGAACATAGCAAGAATGCAGCCGTTTGCAAAAAAGTTGGAGGATCAGAGGAATAGGAGAAGGATACAAGAATTAGAAAGGGGGCAGGCCAAAAGAGTCAGATCTATAGGGCAGTTTACACTACCCCAAGGTGAGATTAGGCCTTGGTTTTCTAATAGATTGCCTAGGTCATCTTCATCCTACTCTGCAGCCAATGCTCCACCATAACTTCAAGGTTTCATAAGTAATCAATTTGGTCAATGAGTTGAAGGGCAAGGTGCCCAAACAATGGGCTATGCAATAAGCCAACCAATCACTCCCAGGATTACCTCCTGAATAAGAAATAGATTTTCTTATTAACTTACTCCTAGATACTCAACCTATTTATATCCCTCCATATAGAATGGACCCAACATAATTGCAGGAATTAAAAGAGCAGTTGAAAGACTTATTAGATAAGGGTTTCATAAGACCTAGTGTGTCCCCTTGGGGTGCACCAGTGTTATTTGTACGCAAAAAGGATGGCACCTTGAGAATGTGTATCGACTATTGATAATTGAATAAGGTGACAATCATGAATAAATATCCCCTCCCTAGGATTGATGACTTATTTGATTAGTTAAAGGGTGCCAAATGCTTTTCAAAAATAGATTTAAGGTCAGGTTATCACCAAGTGAGGGTGAAGGAGCAAGTTAAACCCAAGACAGCTTCAGAATACGCTATGGTTACTTCGAATTTCTTATTATGTCATTTGGGCTAACGAATGCACTAGCAGTTTTTATGGATCTGATGAATAGGGTATTCAATACATTCTTGGATGTCTTTGTGATAGTATTTATAGATGATATTTTGATATATTCATGATCAGAAGAGGACCGCGCAGATCACTTGCAACATGTGCTATAGGTTCTCCGTGATCAACAGTTATATGCCAAATATTCTAAAATGTGAATTTTGGCTAAAGTCAGTGGCATTCTTGGATCGTATTGTGTCTGATGAGCGAATAAGGGTTGATTCACAAAAGATAAAAGATGCGAAAGATTGGCCAAGACCAACAATACCCACAAAAGTCTGGAGCTTCCTAGGCTTGGCAGGTTATTACAGGAGGTTTGTTGAAGGTTTTTCTTCAATCTCTGCTCCTCTAATAAAGCTGACCTATAAGGAAACTAAGTTCCAATGGAATGATTCATGTGAAAGAAGCTTCTAGGAGCTGAAAAGTAAGATAACTTCGGCACCTGTGCTAGTACTTCCAGAAGGTACTGAGGGGTATGCAGTGTATTGCGATGCTTCAAGAGTTGGCTTAGGGTGTGTACTGCCACATAATGGTAGGGTAATTGCTTATGTATCTAGACAGCTATGACCCCATAAGAAAAACTACCTAACTCACAATCTCAAACTAGCAGCAGTTGTCTTTGCTCTTAAAATATGGCGCCATTATTTTATATGGGGTCCATGTTGGCATATATATACTGATTATAAAATCCTGCAGTACATCTTTAAGCAAAAAGACTTGAACTTAAGATAGTGGAGATGGCTAGAACTAATAAAGTATTATGATATTGATATAGTATACCATCCGAAAAAAGCCAATGTGGTAGCTGATGCTCTGAGTTGTAAGGAAATCATGAATACTGGTGATCAAGCTATGGTAAGATAAGGATTTACTAACGATCTATGTCAGCTAGCAAGTTTGGGAGTTCGCCTTAGTGAGACTCCAAAAGAAGGGGTTATTATGTATAATCTTGCGGAGTCTTCATTGGTAATGGAGGTGAAAAAAATAGTTCAAGGACCCTATTCTATGATAGCTTAAGGAAAAGGTGAGTCAGGGTGCAATAAAGGGCTTTGACCTAGCATAAAATAGAGCACTTTACTGCCAAAATAGATTATGTGTGCCTGATATTAATTGATTAAGAAAGAGGATAATGGAAGAAGCCCATCATTCTCGATATTCCATCCATCCAGGATCAACTAAGATGTACCATGTCCTAAAGGGGATATTTTAGTGGGGAGGCATGAAAAAGGACCTTGCCAAATTTATGGCTCAATGTCCAAATTACGAACAAGTGAAAGTAGAACACCAAAAGCCAGGAGGTTATATGTAGTGTATAGAGCTTCCAACATGGAAGTGGGATACGATTAATATGGATTTTGTTATGGGTTTGCCTCACTCATCTCAGAAGTTTGACTCTATATGGGTAATATTTGACAGACTGACAAAGTCAGCACACTTCTTGCCAGTGAGAAGTGAATATACAACTAAAGAGTATGCTAAGCTATACCTCAAAGAGATAGTCATACTATAATGAGTCCCAATCTTCATTATATCTAATCGGGGAGCTCAATTCACTACAATGTTTTGGAAGTCCTTTTAATGGAGTTTAGGGACACAAGTGGATTTGAGTACAACTTTCCACCCTCAAATAGATAGTCAAGCAGAATACACCATTCAGACACTTAAAGATATATTGTGAGCTTGTGCATTGGACTTTAAAGGTAGTTGGGTGGACCATTTGCCACTCATTGAGTTTGCTTATAACAATAACTACCATATGAGTATCAAGATGGCACCTTATGAAGCTATGTATGGAAGGAAATGTAGATCGCCAATTAGATGGTTTGAAGTGGGTGAAATCACCTTACTCGGGACAGATCTAGTAAAACAATCCATGGAAAATGTTAAGGTGATACAACAGCGACTAGAAACAGCCCAAAGTCAGCACAAATCATATGCGGATGCTAGAAGAAGAGGACTGGAATTTTCAGTAGGTGATTGGTTTTTTTTAAAGGTGTCTCCAATAAAAGGGGTTATGAGATTTCGTTACAAGGGAAAACTGAGTCCACCCTACATAGGGCCATATCAGATTATTAAGAAGTTCGGGCAGGTTGCATATGAACTAGAGCTACCCCAAGAGCTTTCAATGTTTCATCCAGTTTTTTATGTCTCAGTGCTTCAGAAATGCATAAGTAACCCATCCTGTATCACTCCTATTAAGAATGTGCAGGTTATAGAAAATCTCACCTATGAATAGGTACCTGTTGCTATTCTAGATCGTCAAGTTAATAAGCTAAGGAACAAAGAAATAGCTTCAGTTAAAGTACTTTGGAGGAACCAGCAAGCAGAAAAGATACATTGGGAGGCTAAGCATGCAATTAAATCAAAGTACCCTTACTTATTTGAAACTAACGACGAAGTCTAACATGCAAAATTAGGGCACTAATAGGTAAATGTGATTGAATATTTAATATGTTGTCAAAAGTTTGTGCAAGTATAGCTTTAAACTTCGTTAAGCTATCTAGTTGGGCTAACATTTGAGGATAAATGTTCCTAACTAGGAAGGATGTAACAACTCACACCTTGCACTACTACTACAATGCAAATGAAACATGATATGGTTGGTAAATTAGCGCTAATTGTCAAAAATTCTTGAATCTCGTGTTAATGGGCTATATGTGCATCTAATGCTTAAGAGGGTCGAGTGTATACGTGTTTTGTAACAAATTCAGTAGATTACGGCCTTAAATAAAGTAAGATAATTGAGGTTCTTGTAGGACTTAGGAAGAGAGCAAGTGAATCACCTACTTGCTTAGCTTAGATTTGCAAGCTTAATGAAGACGAGGGTCGACGTCGAATTTGTCCAAGTTCAATTATGAATAAAGTCCATGTTAAGGGTGCAACTTTGGAACATTTTTTAGTACCATAAATGGGCTATATGATAAGACAAAGCAGAATATTAAAAAGGGACCAAATACACCACAACCCATTTGGCTAATTGGACGCAAAACAAAGTGAAGAGAAAATTGGAAAATAGGCAGCCCAAGCCTATCAACTTGGAGACCCATTTAGGCCCAAGTGTGAGGGACAAGCTAGTAGATAACCAGATTGATAATGTGTGGTATGCAGTGCTGAAAATGTCAACGAAAGGTCGACCAAATACCTCTTTCTAAAGGTCTCCAAAGTAGCTCCACAATTCATTCTCAACTTGAACACAAAAAAAATCAGATTACTCACTCTACTTTCTCTTAACTTTTGTCAACTTTGTAAAGCAACAAAAAGAGAGTTATAGGGTTCTTGAATAATCCCTAAACCTTGAAGTAAGTGGTATATAAGTTTACAAATGTTTTTAGTATGGCTTTCTTATGAAAAAAAAGAAGGATATGCTAGTATGTTGTGCTAGAAATTTGAGACAGCTTATGTTGAGAAAGTTGTTGCATGCTTGTCTTTTGTTTTAGTGATCTTTCTATGAATTGTAGGATATATTATGAACAGAATTTGATGTTATTATCATGGTTTGAGTTATATATATTATCCTAAAGTTGCTTCCCCGATTTTTGTTTCACTTAACAACCATATTTTATCGTGTTATCTTTAGTTTTACGTTGATTGGAACTTGTGGGCTGATGGATGTAAGGCTATTGCCTCACGTCCTTAATAACACATTTATTACTATTTTAGGAATGTTTCTAGGATGTTTTTATTTGTAAATGTTGATGTAATGGTTTGTTTAGAGTTGGAATAGGTTTGGAATTGCCGACATTGAAATGTAGCGAAGGAAGGTAACGTTATGCTGTCCATTTTAGATTATGTGGAATGGTGGTGTGTTGTGCTTTGTGGGATGTTGTAATACTGTTGTAACAATAGAATAGGATGTACATGATGTGTACATGCAAATGTGTATTATAATATACAATTAGGGGCGGAAAGGTTAAAGGAATACACTTGGGTTTGTAATCGTATTGTTTTCTTATGTGATTGTGATGCCAAGCTGTATCTATTGGCTATTATTACTAGTTTTATCACCTAATATGTTTTAGATAAGTATTTGAAGTAAGATAAGGTTATCTCGAGGTAGTAACCGGGTCATACAATGAGGTATATAAGGTTACTTGATTTCATATCATTTGGCATGAAACATAGATCTCTCCTTTGTACATAAAGGCACTTGCAAACTCCGACACAACTATTAACCATGTCCCCACTCTTTTACATGTTCATATGATTCCATACATAGTCACCTTCAAATCTGCATGCGTGCTTGGATACCAAGTTACATGAGGTCCTGTTACAAAATAAAGTTCACGAGTTCTATTTCATATGCATTTCATGATTTGTGTAATGTACTCTTTTCATTATCATATTGTCTTATGTGATTATGCATATGTCACATGCTACATATACAGTCCTACAGCTCCAATATTACGGCCACCAAAAAGAATCATCTCAAAGGTAATTGAAAGATAAAGTATACAAGTTTTGATAGGTTGTTGCCCGAGGGGTGGAGATAGCACCTAGCCAGGGACAATCCTATCAACGGGGGGTAGCCCGAGATGTTGAGTATAACCTAGCCAAAGATGAACCCAATACAGTTTCACCACTGATCATCTGGTCATTTGTTTTACAGTTGTGTACAGATCTTACAGTAAAGGTAAAGTAATATAAAGAACATAAAGTACATGATCCTACAGTACAAGTAAAGGTGGTCTCTTATGCTGCACCAGTGTACAGTTTCATTTAAATTGTTACTTCATATGCAGTGTTTACTGCCTTACATACTCAGTACATTATCTTGTGCTGATGTCCCTTATGAAGGACCTGTATTTCATGCTGCAAGTGCAGGTGCTAGTAGATCTTCCCAGTAGGAGTACAGGGCTTTCAGCTATGGTTACCAAGCTCCAGGTTGCTTCGGAGCTTTGCATATCTAGAGCTTATATGTTTATATTGTATAGTTAGATGAGGCGGGGTCTATCCCGACACTTATAAGATAGTTTTCTTTATTTAGAGGATTTGGGGTCTATGTAAAGTAAAGGGTGGTCATGTCTCGTACCTTAAATACCATGGCCCCAACGGCCTAATCATATGTATTTCGTTTTGACTTGTTATCACTATTTATCCTCTTAAAGGCATGTCAAATGCAAAAATCCCTTATAGTGTATATAGAAAGAGCATAGTTACAGGTTGGTTCTCCGGAGCCTTATCAGCAACGTGTGCAAGTCCGCCCTAATGGGACCTTGGGGTGTGATAATGACCCAAGATTGCAACTTCTTTCAAGTGAAATTTGCATTTATCATATTTAGCATACAATTACTCTTCCTTCAATCGTTTCTACACAACCCTCAAATGCCCCATATGCTCCTCCCTACTATGTGAATCGAACAAAATATCATCAATGAAGACTACAACAAAGGAATCAAGGTAAGGTTTGAAGACCATATTCATTAGGTCCATGATGATGGTCGGTGGGTTGGTCAACCCAAACAATATCAGAACAAACTCATAATGCCCATATCCAGTCCGGAAGGCCATCTTGGGAATATCACACTCTCTTACCCTCACTTGATGATACTCAGACCGAAGATCAATCTTTGAGAAGAAGCTAGCTCCTTGCAATTGGTCAAACAAATCATCAATCATTAGAAGAGGATACCTTCTGTTTATGGTAACCCTATTCAGTTGCTTATAGTCAATGCAGATTCTAAGTGACCCATCCTTTTTTTCACAAATAACACCGGATCACCCTAAGGTGATTGGATAGGCCTAATAAATCCCATTTCCAATAAATCTTTCAATTGTTCCTTTAACTTATACAATTACATCAGGGTCATATGGTAAGTGGGAATAGAAATGGGTTGAGTATTGGGATAGAAATCTATCCCAAAATATGTCCGTCTTTAAGGAGGGACACCAAGAAGGTCATTTGGGAACACATCAAGAGATTCATTTACAACCAGAACTAACTCAATGGAAGAGAGTTTGGGCTCTACATCTTCAACCCTCACAAGATGATACATATACCGTAGAAATCAACTTATGGGCTTTAATGCATGAAATGAATCTACCCTTGACCTCCACATCTCAACTTTCCCACTCAATGATGTGTTAATTAGGGAATTGAAACTTGACCCTACAAGTTCTAAAGTCAAGAGAAGCGTAGTAGGCATGCAACCAATCCATCCCAAGAACAACATGAAAATCAACCATGTCTAATTCAACAAGATCATAAGGCAACAACTTATGAAAATTCAAATAGGACAACTCCTATAAGAATTCCTATCAATAATAGAGGTACCAATAGGAGTAGACACATCATATGATTCATGCAATAACTCGGGGACAATATGGCACTTTTTAGCAACAAAAGTGGTAACAAAGGAAAGAGTGGTACCCAAATCAGTCAAAGCATATACATCAAAGTCAAAGATTATTAATATATCGGTTGCCTCCCATGTAGTGCCTAAAACCGATTCTCCCTCGAGGTACTACTTTAAGGACCACCTCTACCCATTGAGAAAACATTTGCAACTCGTCCCTTGCCATAGTTTCATGAACAATCTATCTTTTTGTGACCAAGCTTCCCACATTTATAGCATGCATTAGATCCCTTCAACAATGGGCCTCATGGATCCTTCCACATTTAGGGAACACATCAATAGAAGCCACCCCACTAACAATTTTGGGGCCTAGGGAAGCCACTGCAAACCCCCTATTAGTAGCATGACAAGGCACTTGGCCTTGATGAAATTTAGCCCCATTTTGGAATTTACCTTCAAATTGGTCCCTCTTGGACTCATGCCCCCTTCTCTTCCTCAATTTGTCCTCCTCCATTTGCTCGACATAGGTCATCAACCGAGACAAGTCAATATTACTAATTAGCATAGTGGACAGGCATTCTTCACTTACCAAGTTGGAGACCCCCATCATGAACCTATTCATCGTAGATCTAGGATCGACCACCAACTGAGGAGTATACTTGAAAGTTGGTTAAACTTAATGGCATATTCCCTCACACTCATAACACCTTCTTTCAAGTTCATAAACTATACCAACTTTGCTTCCCTAAGCTCAAGAGGGAAAAATCGACTAAGGAAAGCCAATTTGAACTTCTCCCAAAGAACCACATTACCAACTCCTTTTTCACCATTTCATTGATTATACCATATTTGCGCTACCCCTTTGAGTTGGCATGCCACCAACTCGGCCTTTTCATTCGGCCCAACACCCATGATATTTATGGTTTTAAAGACCTAATCATTGAACTCTTGTGGATCTTCATCCACCATTGACCCATAGAAATGCAGAGGATTCAACCTCATGAAATCTCTTACCCTAGCCCTCGAGTTAGTAGCATGAGGGGCTTGGGCCCCTTGGTTGGGTTGGTTGGCCATAACTTGGGCAAGCATAGTGAGAGCATCCTAGAGCTCACCATTTTTAGTTTTCTCCTCGATAGTTTAGTCCCTTTGTCCTCAAGTGTTTGGCATGATCTATCTTATAAAAGAATACTCCTTAGGGGAAAAACTCACTACAACTCGATAGCATGGCATAGAATATGAATAAGGGAAATATTTCTTAAAACACCTTATAGCCTCCTATTCATAGTCATGGCATGCTTTACAACTAATAAATAAACTCTAATCGATGTGGTGGGTTGGACTCTGAGGATCTATTAAACTAGTGCTCTAATACCAAGTTTGTCATAACCTAAGTCTAGAGCCTAGATGTGATATAGGAACCCGAAGAAATCCTAAACAAGCCTCTTAACTTGTCATTACACATCATTGGTTGCGAAAACATATATAAACATTACAGAGAAAGAATAGGGGCAAAGGGACTAAGGGAAAAGATTGCACAATATAGTCAAGATAAAAGAGTCAAACTCATTTATAAATATATAACATGTCCAACAACCACCTCTACTACATAGATAAGAGCAGGGGCCAAGACAAAGCAATCGCGCTCACCCTAATAGTTAAATAGAACATAAAGAAAAGTATCTCAATAGATAACAAGAGAGCATAGATTAAGGTCCCCGAAGTGGAGGACTCACCAATTAGCTTGAGTAGGATCGAACTAGCCACGTGGAGGATGATGATTAACTTGGGCTCCGGTTCCTACATGGTGATATCATGTTGTCAAGAGTATGTATTAGTATGTTTGAATGTACTAAGTATGTAAGATGCGATGCAACAAGAGATAGGCATCATAATCAAAATGTATAACCATAGGCAATAGGAATAATATAACAATATGGCATGTATGATCAATGCTTAAATAAAATATACTTAAATAACTTAAAATCATATAGGATATTATATGTGTAGAAAAGAGCAAGCTAGCTATTCAAGGTACAAACCCCTTGGAGGTTGTGTGGTATAAACCTCTCACATGGTTGATCATAATCGCACATATCAACATGGTGGTGAAGTACAAACTCCTTACATGGTTGAGTACAAACCCTCACCTTGATTACCCCAGATCTTATCCCCCCTGATTGAGTATCATCTAATGCAATACTTTATATAGAGTATATCATATACATAAGTTTATTTCATCATCATATTATCCATCATATCATATCTCATGCTTTGAACCTTCAATTCCTAAAGAAACCATAATCGAAGATTTTATTAAACACTTAAAAGGTGTGTAATTCTAGTATAAAACCATTAAATTTAGAGATGAAATCATGCAAGAAAATCCATTGGAAAATTGTCACTCATCACCTTACAACACCCTCAAGCAACAAGAATCAAAACTCCTCCACAAATCTTACAATAGATCAAAGATTTATAGCGCTAAACATAGGAAAACAACCATAATTTCTCATAGCTTTAACATAATGTGTCGCGCATTTCATTATAACCAAGACCCATTTGTAAATCAACTTTAAATTATGCAATTTAGGTAAAAGGAGGCTTTCGCATCATGGTTTAAAAGAACCTATAAAAGAAATCCACATACCTTAGCTTAGAGATGAACTTGGTAAAGATTGGAGATGGAAACTTGAACCTTGAAGAAGAACCTTAAAACAGAACCTTAGCTTGGGATAAGGGTTTGGGACTAGCGTTTTGGGTGTGATTATATAGTTAAGTTTTTGAGTGAGTATTAGGATGATATGAAGGGTGAAAAAGGCTAAGTATGGGTAAAAACATGTTAGGGAAAACTTAGGCTCAAGACTTGGAAATGTTGGACCAAACTTAAAAAAATAGTCCCTAAAATTTATAGAGGCACAGCGCGGAGGCGATGTGAAAACACCACCGGAAATTGCAATTTCTGGAAGTACATAATTGGTAATATTTTGCCCTTAAATCAGGGTTAGACCCTCTATCACCTAATTTTGACCCCCTGAATATGAATATGAAGTCGGATTTTTAAAATAGCAAATATATTTTTAGATATGTGGAATTTGAAATTCTGGGCATTCCTAGGCGCATTTTCGGATAATTTTTTGGGTCGTTTCATCTAATGTTAATAATATAATGCGAGTGCGCTCACAGATAGAAGTCATATATCTCACTCTCAATGATCTTTCAATGTGTAACCTCGGGACTATGTAAAATCACTCACTCGCACAAAATGTATTCATGTATCATGAGCAATACCCTATGCTTGCCCCTATACTCATGAGTAAGACCTTTGACTACTTGGATTAGGATCAATTCATGACTTTTCAGTCTTGTAATGTAGGTTTAGGGGCTTTGATATGATATTTTTGGAACATAGTGACTAAAGGCCCTCCTTGGCACTACGGTTTTCTACACTTTTGCACTACCAACGCTGTTACTTTCATTCCATTATCCCTTTTTCCTATTTCGAGCTTTTTTGCGTGCTTTCTTTTTAGTTTTGATCTTTTTCCCTTTTATTTACACTTCATTTTCATTTTACCTCATAATAAGGCATCACTTCATTTTCTTGTACCTAGTACACATTTTTACTCCTTTTTCATGTATCATTAACTTTCCTCTTCATTTTGTATTTTACCCTTATACCAGCCATGAAATGAACCAAAATGTGCTTCTAAATGCCCATAATCGTATTTCTATATATCATAAAATCCATGTGTGATCTCAAAAATTTAACTTCATATTCATGATCGAGAGGACCCATAGCGAAACATAATTTTCCTAAATTTTTAATTTCTTGAGAGAATCCGCGCCCCAAGCATGTGACGGCTTGGGTGAACATTAGTGTAATTTCTCCTTCATATTTTGTCTGCATCATCGACTAAATGTGGACCAGTATAATATTTTCCTTACCTTTTCTGTTTTGTCCAAGGGCATTGGGGTCAAAATCTCATGCCTACTTAGGCGAGAAATTGCCCATACTTAGCCATTTTTCAACTTTATAACTCACAAAACCTTCTCTCAAACCTCTTTAAGATTCTATAAATTCTCTCATTCAAATCTAATGATCTCAAGCTTAATTTTGGAACTCAATAATTCATTTCAAGTGTAGGACTAGTTCAAGTTCACCTCAAAGAATTCAAAATTTAAGGTATGTGGCTTTCATCTATTTTGTCCTTTTCACCCATGGAGCCCCAACTTCCCTTTTTATGAAAATTACCTATTTTTAAGTTGTATTACTTATGGGTATCTCTTATCATTGGTTATGAACATAAATTATGTTGGTGCTTTATAAAATATTTATTGATTATGAATAACTATCTATTTCAAGCTTATACCAACAATTGATTTTATCTATTGAGATTATGCATGTTTTGGGCTATGAAACCGTAAACTATCATGAGATTTTGTAATGGATTTCAAGGTACCCTACATGAGGGTTTTGCTATATGTTGGTGGGATGACTTGCATTTACTCATCTTATTTCACCCTTGAATTGCATGATTTTGAGCAAGTATCATGAACCCACCAAGTGTTTGATAAAATGAGATGACAAGAATTCTCAAGTACTTGATGATCTATTTCATGATTTACAAGTCAAGTGACTATATGATGATTAAGGGCTTTCAACAATGTATTGAATTAATGAAAAGTATCCATGATTTTATAAGTATCAAGTTAAGCCCTATTTCAAAATTTTTACCTCACATAAGCCATTCATGTTAAAGAAAGGGATCATGTATGATTGTTATCTACTCTAATGTTCAAGTTAC
The DNA here is from genome assembly GCA_025642045.1 of Solanum sejunctum. Taxonomy (NCBI): domain Eukaryota; kingdom Viridiplantae; phylum Streptophyta; class Magnoliopsida; order Solanales; family Solanaceae; genus Solanum; species Solanum sejunctum. Next base: position 1,238,919 of record JAOTQJ010000049.1, on the reverse strand, counting down.
GCTCACTATTTGAGGTCAAGCATGTTTAAGAGCTATTCATGTCATGACATCGTATATCTTACAAGTTATTAAAGTTATGATTATTTTAAATATTCCGTGGGATTTGACTTAACAACTATTGAGGCTTAAGATGGAGGCTCGACTCAAGGGGTCCTTATATGAAGTTTTTAGTCTCTATATTATGTGGAACCATAGGATTATTTATTACCCTTGCTATACTAGTGGCCCATCTAATCATGTTATCGTGTATAGTTTGCCCTGTCAAGTTGACCACACCTAGCCTGTGGTTGTCAAGCTTGTCCACCTAACTGAGGGGGTTCCAGGCCTTAGATTCCATAATTTAGCTACTTGTTAAATATTGGTTAAAGTCTACCCCATATATGTATGATATAAATATTGCATAAGATGAATGATTTGCAAGCACCATTTATTACGAGCATTGATCATGCATGTCATATTGAGATTATATACCTATTGTTTATGACTATGCATCATGATTATATTGGCTTATGTATTGTTGTATTGCATCCAACATACTTAATAAATTCAAATACACTAAAGCATACTCTATGGCTACATGATATTACCATGTAGGCACTAAAGCACCTTTTGATCATCCTCCACGTGGCTAGTTCGATACTTCAGAGATAAGCATTGGTGAGTCATCATGTCCAAGGACACTATCTACATTACTCTTGCTATTTAAGACGTCTTTAATTTTAACACTTGTTATTATAAGGGTGAGCACGAAAAGTGTCTTGGCCCTGGCTCCATTCCATGTAAGATTTGTTGTTGGATATTATGATATACTCATGCTATGAGCTTGAATCTTTTATTCTTTAATGATTGTCAAAGAATTCCTTTTGTCTTGATTACCTTTTTATTATATCTCTTGTTGTTATTTATTTTTATTCTACGATCAAGGATGTGTGACTGATATGCTAAAAGGCTTATTTGGGGTCCCTTAGGTCTCCAATTCGTTATGTCACATCTTAACTTGAGACAAATATAGTGGTTAGAGCTCCTCAAAGATTATGATATAAGTGTGCATTATCATCTCGGCAAAGCTAATATTATGGATGACGCTCTAACTAGAGTATCCATGAATAATCTAGCTCATATTGATGATGGTGGCAAAGAGGTCGCTAGAGAAGTTTACCGATAGGCTAGATTATGGGTTAGGTTGGATGAAGTTGAAAATAGTGATGTAGTGATTGTTGATGGTTCTAAATCTTCTTTGGTTGAGGAGGTAAAATCAAAACAAGATCTTGACCTTGCTTTATTAGAGTTGAAGGCCTTGGTGAAAGATTGTAAAGTGGAGGTTTTCTCTCAATGAACAGATGGTGCTCTTAGTTACCAATGTAGGTTATGTGTGCCTAATATTGATGACTCAAGTAAGTTGATCTTGTAGGAGGCCTATAATTCATCCTATACCTCAGTTCTACAAAGATGTATAGAGACTTGAGCGAGGTGTATTGGTAGGGTAGTATGAAGAGAGACATTCCCAAGTTCATATCCGGATGTCATAATTGCTAACAACTGAAAGTCAAACATCATTAGTTGGCTGGCCTAGCCCAATACACAAAACTTCATACTTGGAAGTGGGAGGATATCAAGATGGATTTTGTGGTTAGGTTTCCTAAGACTAAGAAGCACTTTAACTCTATTTAGATTGTTGCAGATAGAATGACAAAGTCGGCTCACTTTTTACTAGTCAAAACTACTTATGTTGCCTAAGATCATACTAAGTTGTACATCCATGAGTTGGTTACATTGAATGGTGTGCCCTTATCTATCATTTTCGATCATGGTGCTCAATTCACTTCTCACTTTTGAAGGTCCTTCAAAAGAGGTCTTGGTACCAAGGTTATGCTTAGCATGGCTTTTCATCCTCAAATGGATGTTAAAGCCGAGAGGACTATCTAAACTATTGAGGATTTGCTTACAAATTTTATTTTTTAGTTTAAGGATAGTTGGGATGAACATCTTCCACTTACTGAGTTTTCCTACAACAATAGTAACAACTCAAGCATTGGTATGGCTCCCTTTGAAGCTTTATATGGTAGGCATTATAGATACTCGGTTGGGTGGTTTGTAGTTCAAAAGATGGCTTTTCTAGGTCCAGATCATGGAGTCTTTGGGGAAGGTGAGGTTGATAAGTGAGAGATTGAAAACAACCCAAAGTAAACAAAATTCCTACTACAATGTGAGGAGAAAAGATCTTGGGTTTATGGTTGGTGATTGAGTTTACTTAAAAGTCTCACCCATGAAGGGTGTGATCCAATTTAGCAAGAAAAGAAATCTAAGCCCATGGTTTGTGGGTCCTTATAGAATTTTGGGGAGAGTGGGTAAGGTTGAATATAAGTTGCAGTTGTATATGCAGATGAATATGGTTTATCCTGTCTTTCATGTAAACATATTGAGAAAGTGTGTGGGTGACCCAAGTGCTATAGTGACCTATGAGGAGGTCCCGACAGAGATTTTGGATTGACAAGTGAAGAGGTTGAGAAACAAAGATGTAGCTTCTTTCAAGGTCCTTTGGAGGAATCGAAAAGTTAAAGTTGCACATGGAAAGTCAAAGCGGACATGAAAAAGCGATACCATATCTCTTCAACTCTACTCAAGTCAAAGATAATAATTTGAGTCCCCTATATAATTTCAAGCCTTAACTTTCAGCCCTTATGTCATTTTGCATGCATTAATGTTAATGTTACCAAGTTTATGGTGATTTTTGACATTCATTTTGAGATTTACAAAAATTATGTTTAAATGCATTTGTTACATTCATGTCAAGTTGCATTTATTGATTGATTAGCATAACTATTTATTTCAAACATATGCCATGAACTGATTTTCTCTATTGAGACTATGGATATTTTGGGCTATAAAATCATGAACTATCATAAGCTTTTCTAATGGATTTCAATGTACCCTACAAGAGGGTTTTACTACATGTTGGTGGGTTGATTTGCATTGAGTTTACTCATCTTATTTCACTCTTGAATTGCATGATTTTGAACAAGTATCATCAAGCCAGCAAGTGTTTGATAAAATGACATGACAAGAATTTTCAAGTTATTGATGATCAATTTCATCATTTATAAGTCAAGTTACTAAATGTTGATTAACAGCTTTCAAGTATGTGTTGAATTCAGGAAAAGTATACATGATTTTACAAGTATCAAGTAAAGCCCTATTTCAAGATTTTTACCTCTTGTGAGCCATTCATGTTAAAGCAAGGGTTCATGTATGATTGTTGTGTACTCTCATGTTCAAGTTAGGCTCACCATTAGAGGTCAAGCATGTTTAAGTGCTACCGATGTCATGATATCATGTCTCTTACAAGTTATTAAAGTTATGATTATTTCAAGTATTCCATGGGATTTGACTAAGCACCGATTAAGGCAAAAGATAGGGGCTCGACTCAAGGGGTCCTTATATAAAGTCTTTAGTCTCTAAATATCTACCACCATAGGACTATTTATTACCCTTGTTGTACTACTGCATCCATCTAGTCATGTTATTATGTTTGCTTTGCTTGGCAAGTAGGCCACACCTAGCCGGGGGGTGTCATGCTTGTCCACCTTAATGAAGGGGGTGTCATGCATTGGATTTCAAGCTTTAGTTACTTGGTCTATATCAATTAAGGTCTCCTCCGACATATGTAGCATATATATATATTGCACAAGATGAATCATTTGCAAGCATCTTTATATACGAGCATTGATCATGCATGTCATATTGAGATTATATACCCATTGTTTATATATATGCATCTTGATTATATTGGCTTATGTCTTGTTGCATTACATCCTGTATACTTAGTACATTCAAACATACTAATGCATACTTTATGCCTGCATGATATTACCATGTAGGGACCGGAGTAGTTTTGATCATTGTCTAGTTTGGTACTTCAGAGATAAGCATTGGTGAGTCCACAAGTACGAGGACGCTATCTACATTACTCTTTCTATTTGATACTTCTTGATGTTGAACACTTGTTATTATGAGGGTGAGACTGGGAAGTGCCTTGGCCCCTTCTCCATTCCATGTTAGAAGTATTGTTAGATACTATGATATACTTATGCTACGAGTTTGACTCTTTTATGCTTTAATGATTATCAAAGACTTCCCTTAGTCCCGCATCCCTTTTTATTATGTCTCTTGTTATTGTTTACTTTTATTCTGCGACCGAAGATGCATGATTGATATGCTAAGAGGCTTGTTTGGGGTCCCGTTGGGTTCCCATTCATTGTGTCACACCTAGGCCCTAGGCTTGGGTCGTGATAAGCCATCTTCAACTTAGGCTTTTGGCCTGAGTTGAAGTGCACATTATCCAACCTTAGAAATAGGGTCACCTTTTGGTAGCCACCCTCAACTTATGTTTTTTACCTAAATCAAATAGCATAATATTCAAGTAAGGACCATGACCAAATTCAAGATTTTACAACTATTTAGATTGGGTCATTTAGGTTTTTTACAAAGAAAAGGTACATGTCAAACTGAAACATTAGGAACAAGGGGTATTCTGTACATTTCGTTGGTTATTTATACTAAGTGGACTATTATGAACAATAACTTAAGATCTTTGCATAACCAACTAACATAAAGTCTAAATTAGAGTAAGTGGGAAAGTTTTGAATTGAAACACAATATATGAATTTAATAAATTAAGCTCACACTCACATGGCACTAATTACACTATCAACATAGATGATTAGATCATGCTTTTTATCTAAATTTAGCCTCACTTATTAGAATAAGCACTGTCAACGCACTCAAACATGCACGGTTACTATTTAGACTAACTAATGAAAAATTTAGTGGGTATCATATTTTCACAAAAAAGCTCGAAAACGTACATATGCCACAAATCATAGTACGATATGCTACAAATACAGCCTAACATCATAATCATGCTGGTTCAACAAAAAGTAAATACCCATGGGGAAAAAGAACCAAAGAAAGAAAACCCCTAGGATTCAAAAATTGGGGTAGTTATAGACCAAAGACACTAAGACTTTACCAAGGCCCATAACTACCCATACCCTATCGAAAAGGAGGTACATTATCCTCAATGCACACAATCAAAATAAAATAAAGAACTAGGGTCAAAAAACATACTAGGCACCTAAGCACCAGTGTCCACCTTGGGTTTTCTCCTAAACAACGGCTAATTTATTATCGCATCATGACATTGACAAGTTGAGTACATAGACTTCTTCAAGTGCCCATTCTTCCACTATTTTTATTTCCTCCACATTTCCAACATACAACTTGACTCTTTGACCATTTATCTTGAATGTCCCTCCGTTTCTTCTCTCCAACTCAATGGCTCCATGATCAAAGACATTGCTACTCGAAAGGGTCCAAACCATATGGATTTGAGTTTTCTAAGGAATAACTTTAGCTTGGAATTGTATAGTAGGACCAAGTCCCCTAGTACGAACTGAAGATTCTCTATGCGATGATCATGTTGCAGCTTTATTCGTTGTTTGTATAAGGATGAGCTCTTATATGCCTTCAAATGAAATTCATTAACCTCATTGAGTTGGTTCAGCCTATAGTTAGCTGCATAATTCCAGTCTAAATTCAACTTCTTTTGCATCCACATTGCCTTATACTTAAGCTACATCGGCAAATACATGCTTTCCTAAACAGAAGTTGGTAGGGAGACATGCCTACAGGGTTCTTGAATGCTTTCTGGTATCTCCATAATGCGTCATGAAGCTTCCCCGACTAATTTGTCTTGTTTGCATTCACATTTTTGGATAGGATCAATTTAATATCCCTATTAGACGACTCCATTTTTCTGCTTATTTGATGATGGTAAGGGCTTGTCGCCAATATTTTACCCCATACTTTTCAAGTAGGGCCTTGAATAATCTGTTGTAGAAGTGAGAACCTCAATCGCTAACGATTGCCCGAGGGGTGCCAAACCTTTAGAAAATGTTCCTTTTCATAAGCATTGTGACATTTTTACCTTCATTATTGGGTAAAGCAACTGCCTCCACCTATATTGATATAGAATCCACAACGACCAAGATGTATTTATTCCATGCAAGCTAATAAAGGGACCCATGAAGTCTATTCCCCATACAGCAAATAACTCAATCACCATATTAGGTATAGAGGGAGCCCATGTTTGTGAGAAACACCACCATATCTTTGGCACTAATCATATGTTTTGCCCTAGTCATAAGCACCCTGGTGGATTGTGGGACATAGTACCCATTATGATGCCCACTTACCAATGACGAGTGACATGCCTTGAGGATACTTATCATATCAATCTCAGAAATACAGAGATGAATAATCCCATCTGTGCATACACGAAACAAGCATGGGTCATCCTAAAAGAACTTTCTCACATCATACATGAACTTTTAACGCTTGTGGGTATTTAGATCAAGTGACACTATATCACTTCCAAATAGTTTGCATAATCTGTAAACCATGGTATTAAATCATGGGATGCTGCCAACACTCTCTTATTTGGGAATGAGTCATCGATCTCCAATCCATAATCAAAGTTTTCCATTTCCCCATTTTTTCAACCTAGAATGGTGATCTGCGACCTAATTTTTGGTCCCTTTTTTGTCAATGATATCAAAATCAAATGTTTGAAGGAGAAGTACCCATCTCATCAAAATTGGCTTTGTATCCTTCTTTGCCATCATGTACCACAGTGTTGAGTGGTCTATCTACACTACCACTTTGGTCCCCAATAAACATTACCTGAAATTCTTGAATGCCAAGACCACCGCTAGTAACTCCTACTCTGTGACAATATAGTTCTTCTAGGCTATATTTAGGGCCTTTCTAGCATAGTATATGGGATGGAATATTTTCTCTTGGCAATTTCCCAATAATAGTCTGGAGATACAATACCTAGTGCAAAACCACTTAAATCACACATGATTTTAAAAGACTTTAACTAGTCTGGAGATACAATAATTGGGGCTAAAATTAGATTCTACTTTAATCCTTCAAAGGATTTGACGCGTGCATCATCAAACATGAACTTAGCAACCTTCTCAAGAAACTTGCACACTGGATGTGCAATTTTAGAGAAGTCTTCTATGAACTATCGGTAGAACCTTGCATGCCCTAGGAAGCTTCTCACATCCTTGATTGAGGTGGGTGGGGGAGAGCTTCTCAATAAATTCAACTTTAGCTCTATCACCCTTGATTTCTTTGATAGAGATTATGTTCCCCAACACAATTCCTTACTTCATAATCAAGTGATATTTTTCCTAATTCAACGCTAGATGGCATTCCTTACATTTCGTAGCATGCCCTGTAAGTGTTTCAAGCAGTCCTCATATAAGTCCCCAAACTACACTAATGTCAAATATGAAGACATTGACAGTATCTTTCGCCATGTCTAGGAAGATAGATATCATGCATTTTTCGAATGTTGCTAGGGTGTTACACAACCCAAATGGGAGCATTCTGAATACAAAGGTTCTATAGTGACATGTGAACCTCATCTTCTCCTAATCTTTTGGAGCAATAGTGGCCTTTTTCTTACGTAAATACTTATATGAAATCAGTACCATCCTTTTCCTGTCAATCTGTCTAGCATCTGGTCCATCAATAACATAGGATAGTAGTTTTTTGGGGTTAATGCAGTAAATATCATGTAGTCATTGCACACTCTCCATCTAGTGACTGGCCGCATAGGTATCAACTCATTATTGGTGTTAGGGACCACGGTGATTACCTCTTTCTTCAAGATAGATTAAACTAGGCTTACCCATTCACTATCGGCGATTGGATAGATCACTCTTTCATCCAACCACTTGATGATTTATTGCGCATAACCTCTTACATAGGCGGGTTGAGACATCTTTGATGCTCAATACTCGGCTTTTATTCCTTAGTGAACTAGATTTTATGTGTACATATCCTAAGAGGGATACCAATGATATCTAAAATCATCTCGCTAATGGCCTGCTAAACTACTTAAGTACCATGACAAGGGCATTCACTATTCATTATTGAGGTCCACAACAACTATGACTAGTAAGGTGTTGTTGACACCTGAAAATACATATGTTAAATATGCTATAAGCGCCTTCAACTCTAGCACTAATGGTTCTGCTATAGATTTCTTCGTAGTAGTGACTCTCAAATTCTACAAGTCCATCTCCAACTTAGTTTGGCATTTATGGGATTAAGATACCCCTAACGCATTAACTATCTTCTCATAGACTGCAATAGCATCAATATCAAAGTTTATCAGCATAGCTTCCAAAGTGATGACACCTAGTATCACCACAAGTGCTACTTCTTGCTCAACATTATCAGCATTCTCAATAACAGAAACCACCCTCAAATTTTCTTCTTTATTTGTCTGTTGACAAATGTTGAACAAGACCTCATCTATTCCTAATCTAAACTTGAGTTGGGCCCTCTCCATGTCCAACAAGGTAAGACTAGTGTCTAAGAAGGGCCTTCCCAAGAAGAAAGGGACTTTGAAGTCAACCTCACAGTCTAGGATTATAAAATCAGTCGGAAATATGAATTTATCAACTTTAACAAGCATAGTATAAAGTATCCCATAGGTTTGTTCACCGTGTAGTCAACTATCAACAATCGCATGCTGGTCAAAGTAGGAGCCCGCCATTGTTGCTTCTTAAAGACTACAAGGGGCATTAGATTTATGTTTGCATCTAAAACACATAATGCCCTTCTAAAATCCATATCTCCAATGCTATAAGGTATGGTAAAAGCCTCAGGATCTTCTCTCTATTGAACCAAGGACCCCACAGCAATTGCACTGCAATGTTGAATCTCTTGGGAGAGCTCTTGAATCAAAGTGTGCTTCTTGGTAAATAGGTCCTTCATGTTCTTCGTATATCCTTGCATCTTCTCCAATGCCTCAATACGAAAGATGCTGATGGAGAGTTATTTCAGCATGGAGAAAATGTACTTGAACTTTCCCACCTCTTCCTTCTTTTTAATTATTTTAGGGATGGGAAGAGGACGCTTGGGAATGGGTTTTAGCTTCTGTGGCACATCTGCAGCATCACACACCCCATCCTCGCCATTGTCACCTCTGATATCAGCATCCTTCACCTGAACTATCTCCTCTCGAACATCATCATCATCAACTGGCATAAGAAGATCAATGGTACTCTTGCCATCATGAGTAGTCACCACCATGCACTACCAATCATTCTTTGGATTTTGAACTATGACACTAGGTAGTGGACCCTTCTGTCGTTGGTAGAGTTGAGTTGATACTTGACAAAAATATTACTCAAGTAATTTTATAGCAATAGAATGAGACTTGACTTTCTGAAATATACTTGAGATCTCATATTTCATCCTCCTTAGAGTCTTATCCTGTGTCTTAACTTTCTTGAATAGATGGTCAAACATCTCCTCAACTCTCGAGCTATAACCACCTGTGTTGTTGTTGTGTAGTGGCATATAAGGACCATTTTTGTAACCATCTGTGTGGTCCTAATATGCATCTCTTTATTGTCCCTAATTCCCCTTGTAGTACCTTCCATGGTTGTCTCTATATGCTCTATCTTGATTAAAGATTCGACCTTGGTTTCCTTGACCTAACACCAATAGTCCTAATTGGACCCTTTTGTGTTGGTCTAGAAATCCCCCATCTGATCAGCAATAAAAATAACTGTCCTACTCATAGTAGGGATCCTCATAAATGGCTGCTTATAGTAGAAATCTTCAAACACGGATGTTTGCGAGGGCTAATGAACAACTGCATCGACTCATTCCTAGTTTTGCTTCATCATTACCTCCATTCCTTTATAGATTTGGACAAGCTATTGCATAATCTCTTTGTTTATTTTAGCTTGGTCTGAACTGATACTGATAGTGGACGAACTTTTGGTAGATGCTCTGTCTTTTCGCTCCCATGCATGATTGGTCTTGATCACTCTCTCAATTCTTTCAGCAATTCTTGCAAAGGTTGATCTAAGAACATGCCCCCTATAATGATATCAGCACTGGGTTGACTATTCTTATTTAGGGCATAGTAGAAGATCTCCACTAAGGCATCATCAACAATATTGTAGTCCGGGACACTTCTCAAGTATTTAGTGAAGCACTTCCATGTCTTACTAATAAAGTGATTAGGAAGTTACTCAAAGTTATTGATCTGATTTTTCAACTTGAGTTTCTTCGATTTTGGGAAGTACCTCTCCAAAAAGGCTCTCTACAACTCTGCCCAATTGGTGATCGAACTTTGCAGGAGCTCAAATAGCCATGTGCTGCATTTCCTATCAAAGATAATGGGAATATACAAAGTTCCACAACATCCATAGACAAATTTTGTGTTCCTATCACTCTCCTGCAGATAAAAGAAATGTTGTGTAGATGGCCATGCAGATCCTTTGATAGTAAGCTCATGAACAACCTACGGTACTGCACCATCTGAATAATCTACTCGAGAACATAAACTTTGTGTCAGCTGGTAGTTGTGGCAGCAAAATAGCTCGTCACCTCCACAGCCATAGGGCTCAATCTATATTGATTCCACTGATAGGCATTGGCATTGAAGTCTTAAGGCTGTGGAGTAGTATCCTCAAGAGGAGGTGGGTTTTCATTGTTGGCATTCTCGTTCTCATTTTGGTTCAAACGTTACATTTGCTGCATTATTAGTGTTATCTTGGGCCATTCTTCTTAGTCTTTTCTAGACCTTAGAGTCAAACAAAGTCAAGAGTATACCCAGACTTTGCATGTTGAGCATATACTAAACTTACACCCTAAAAGAAAGCAAAAATAACAAAAAAATGGAAAATGAGAAAAATAGGGATTAATCCCAAAATAACTTAAATTAGACAAATCTATCCATATGCCATGCCAACGGTGCCAAAATCTTGATATCGCCCTAGCTACACCTCCTTTTTTAGGCTAAAACGGTCATTGTCAAGATATAGAACTTACCTAAGGTTAGGGTCGAACCAAATGAAATATGGTAGACTTACAAAAAATTAATTATACAAATTGGGTTTATAACCAATGTATCTCATAGAAGACAGGTATTATAATAACAAGTAAATAGTAATGCTAACAAACACATGGGTTTAACCAATGTAGAGAGAAACTAGGGTATTATATTCCCCATGATAATCACTGGATAATCAAATTCTTTTGTAGTCTGTAGCATGCAAAACTATAAGTTCAATACACCAAACCCTGTGGCCAATGTATGAGCCGAATATCACTACATGACTTGGCCCATCCCCGAAGTGCCACATTACTAACTCTTGCCTTTTGTCCCAGTATAACCTCGTCTTGGTAAAGTTCGATTGACTTGACGAGAAACACCGATCAAATCTTTTTAATTAATCTTTTTTCCTATTCATTACTACCTTCGTCCACTCAGTAATACTAGGTGGGTTCTAATGTTGGCCACCACTAGAAAATATACAAAACAAAGAGAATCAATTAATATATGCATGTACACATTTCAAGATTTATGAATTATTCGATTTTACCTTGTTAGTTCTTCATGGTTCTCACAACCGTAGTTGTGGATTTAACAACTCATAATTTGTATAAATTCAATACTTATGAATTTGAGTAACATGATAGAGTACCTACAAAATTGAATTAAGCACAAAAAATCCTAAAATTCAATGATAATCATAAGATTGTAATTAAAAGATAAAATTAAAGTATACAAGTGTTTTCTCAAACTCTCCAATGTTTGTTTCTCTATTCTCTTTACTTTTTCTAAGTTAAATAACCTAAAAAAAACTATTTATAATGCTTAAAATACAAATCTTAAATAAAATAGAATAACTAGGCCGGTAGGCTCCATTAGGTACTCAACGGGTCGTAAAGTGATTTACGGCTCGTAGTCAAGATTTCATACTTTGTTTCTACACTTTTTGACTTCGCTTCTATGACACTCCTCTAATCCTCAGGGGGTTTCATGTGATGAAATTCTTGCAAGTCTTCACTTTCTAATCCTCAAGGTACGAGACTTGGTCTACGACTTGTAGTGTGTTCCATTACTTGTCTGTATGTTAGTAGACCAAACATCAGAAATCCACCCTTCACTGGAATTTTGAAACCTCCTTCATGGCTAGTAGATTACTTTGTTACCCATAAATGGTCTCATGGATCATCAAAATCAGCAAATTCTTCGTATTTTATACAAAATCAATGCCAACCCTAAAATCCTGCAAGAAAATCAGAAAAACCATCAAACCCACTAACATCACACTGAGAACACACGAAATTCAATGTTTTAAGCATTAAAAGTGTTGTGTTTTAATAGCACATCAAAGAACGACCCTTTCCAGATCTATAGTGATTGTCGACAACTACATAGGGCTATGGTAAAGAAAGATTATCTTTTGTTGCATAGTGACCACTTAATTGATCAGTTATAGGGGGATCAGTCCTTTGTAAGATTCATCTGAGATTAGGTTATCACCAGTTGAGGATCCAGATGTAAGATATTCCAATAACTATATATCACACCCGTTATGGTCATTATGAGTTTCTAGTTATGCGTTTTGGGCTGACTAATTCCCCTACAGTATTTATAGATCTAATGATCCATATATCTCAGCAGTATCTAGACTCATTTTTTGTGGTTTTCATTGATGATATCCTGATATATTTATAGAGTTGAGAGAAGCATGCATAATATCATTATATTGTTGTATAGAAACTCAGAGATCACAGGGCATATACTAAATGTTCTTAAGTGTGAATTCTAGCTTAATTGTGATGTTCTTGGGGCACATATTATCCAAAAAAGGTATTATGGTAGATCTTGCTATGATTATGGCACTTCTTGATTGGCTTAGGCCTACGTTGGTGATAGAGATTTAGAGCTTTGTCAGGTTGGTAGGGTATTATAGGTGATTTATTGAGGGGTTTTCCTCTATTGCTTCTCCATTGACCTAATTGACTCACTAAGGTGTATTGTTTGTATGATCTGAGGAGTGTGAGAATAGTTTTCTGAAGTTGAAAGAGTTCTTGACTACTGCACCTATTTTAACCCTTCCTATTAAGGCGGAGAGGTTTGTTATGTATTATGATGCCTCCAATACTAGTTGAGGGTCATGCTGATGCAAACAATTTGAGTAATTTCCTATGCTCTAGATAGTTGCGGGGCCTATGAATATAACTACCCTACGTATAACTTTGAGATAGTGACATTAGTGTTTGTTCTCAAAGATTTGAAGACCATACTTATATAACATTCACGGTGATATTTATATAGACCACCAGATCTTGCAATGTATTATGACTCAGGGGGATCTAAATTCCGGACAAAGGCGATGGATTGAGCTACTCACTGATAATGATTCTTTTATGTCGTATTATCTGGGCAAGGTAAATATAGTAGCCTGCCAACTCATATGTCTCACAATCCTCAGATAATAAAGGTCGCTCCTCTATATGGATGCCAAAAGCTAAAGGTCGCTCCTCTATACCTATGTGTGCTAGGCTATTTATACTAACGGCCTGCCAACTCATATGTCTGAGGTTTGATAACTTTTGGGTTATAATGTATCGATTAACTAAATCTGCACATTTTCTCCCTATCCATGCTACTTTCAGTGCGAAGCGATTGGCTCATATTTTTATGGAGGAGATTGTTTGATTACATGGGCAACCAGTATCTATTATATATAATTGAGGATCTGCTTTACCTACAGCTTTTAGAGGTCTTTTTAGAGAGAGTTGGGCACCTAGGTTGATCTAAGCACAAAGTTTCATCCCCAGATTGATGACCAATCTGAGCGTATTATACAGGTCCAAGAGGATATGCTATGAGTTTGAGTGTTAAAGTTTAGAGGCCAGTAAGACTAGTTCTTTCCACTAAATGGGTTTGCCTATAATAATAGCTATCATATCAATATTTAGATAGCCCCATTTGAGGTGTTATATGGTAGGCAATCTCGTATACCTATTGGGTGGTTCAACTCTAAAGAGATAAACTCATATAGCACAAACTTATTGTAGGATAACTTATTGAAAGTCTAAGTTATCCAAGATAGAATAAAGATAGCTCGGAGTTGGCACCAGAGCAATGCCGACCATAGATGTTGATTTTTGAGGTTTGAGGTTAGAGACAAGGTGCTTCAGAAGTTATTGCCCTAGATAGTGGTCATACAGTTTGATAGACACGATAAGCTCAATCCCCGCTACATCAGGCATTTTGAGATTTTGAGATAGATCAGGCCAGTTATATATGAGTTGTCCCTCTCCATTTTATCCTACCATACACTATATTTTTCATATGTCGATGTTACGTGGATATATTCTAGATGAGTGATAAGTGCTTCAGTTTGATTTAGTTGAATTAGACGATTGTCTGATGTTTGAGATAGTAGGTACTTGCACTCTAGGGATGGTAGGTACTTGCACTCTAGGGCCATATTGATGGTTTAGGTTCTGTGTCCTTATCGACAATTGAGGAGGATACTTGAGAGTTAGAAGCAGACATGCAACGACAATATCCTAGCCTATTTGAATCACCAGGTATGACTTTATCTTTACTTTTGTAGATGAAAGTTCTATTAGTGTGGGATGTTGTAATGACCTCTAGGTCATTTTTATATTTTCGTGACTACTTTATTAATTTTAGCATGTGCATAGAGACCTCGGGCCGTTTTTTGATTTTTGAGGTTGTTGGTGTGCTTGTTGGATGAGTTGGTTATGTTTGATGCAGTTTTTGAGTTAATTAAAAAGTTATTATTGTAAAAAGTGTTTAGTGATAAAGTCATAGCAAAACAACCTTAAAGTGGAATTCTGATAGTTCTATCAGCTTTAGAATGATCAAATTAGTCTAGGAGCATGGTTGGCGTGAGGCTTGGGGTTCTAATGTTAGTTTAAGTTAGATATTACAAAATTAATTCTATAGTAGGTTGAAAAAATGTTTTTCAATAATAATCTAGGTGAATGTGCTCTAAATAGAATTTTGATGGCGTAGTCAGCTTTGAAACATCGAATATAGCCTAGAACGAACCTTCATTGGATAGTGGGGAATTTTGGATGCATTTTAACACCCTTATTTCTTTTCTTAGAAATAAGCCAAAAAGAAATGGGATACTCATTTTTTCGTAAAAACCTCTATTGGGAATTTCAGCTGAACCATTGGATCTAGAATGTCAAAATACATGTAGTTACACAGTTCATATGCATAGAATAGACATCGGGTGGAATGGGGATTCCCTGGTGAAGTTTTAAGCTTAGTTAGTACAATATAAAGGAAGCAAGATCTCTGCAAGTGCAGAGGCTTCCTCGCATGTGCTGAAGGCAAGGCAAGTAGTGCTCATGTATAATCCACTGAGGGGCGTTTTTCCACAGGCCTGGTGTACTATAGGCGTGCATTTCTGAAACCTCACCTATGTTTTCAGAGGACTGGCACAAGCCCATCCCCCAAGCGGGGCCAGTAACTCGCGTTTGTATAGACATGTGGCTAAGGCAGTGCGGAAAACCTTTAAAAGGCCTAGTCGTAAGGCAAAACTAAGGAAAAACTTTAGTAGCTCATAAAAATAGTTATACATTTTCATTTTTAGAGATTCAAAATGCTACATTATACAGAATTTTGTAAGGAAGTCATAGGAGCGTTGGATCTAAGTTTTACTGCAGATTTTTAAGTAAAACAAATACTTAGCTAATTATATTGTCGTAGTGTATTGAAAAATTAATGTTGTGGTATACTGATCATTTTTCATCGAAATTAAGCGAAATATGGGTCTAAATAGTTGTACTTTTCAAGGCGCACACTGTAGTGTATTTGGATCCTATTAATTTGACTATATCTTTGGGAAATTTGGCCAAGAAGCAATTGTATTTAATGAAACTCACCAAAAAGTACCCAAAAATGTGCTTGAAAATGCCCAAATTCATAATTTCCATATATCTCAAAATTTATACGTGAAATCAACAATCTGACTTCATATTCATGATCGGGGGCGAAATTGAGTGTGAAATGGGTAAAACCCCAATTTTAGAGTGACCATATCAAAATTTGATTTTAAAAAATTTTAAAATAACATAATCAATCCACGCCCCTGGCGCGATGTGGCCAGGGCATGAACTAGTGTTAATGTTGTGCCAGTTTTCTTGTTTATATCCAAGCTTTTCAGGCATTGGGTGTAAGGTTTCCTAAGTGTAAAAACACCTATACTTAGTCATTTTTCAACCCCATATCATTCAAGACATTCCCCAAAACCCTCTCTCACTTAGCCAAATATTTTATTCAAAATCTAGTGTCCCAAACTCATTCTGGATCACAGGAATTCATTCAGGCTTCAAGTTGCCATTTAAATCTTCATCAAGGAAATCTCTAAAGTTAAGGTATGTGTGTTTCAATTATTGGGTCCTTTCACCCATAGTGCCCAACCTTTCTTTTTATGTAAATTACATGTTTCAAGTTGATTTATCCATGGGTATCTCTTACTATGAATTTGATTATAAACTATGTTGGAGTTTCATGAAATATGGACTGTTTAAGCATGTTTTGAGCTATAAACCTATTTTCTATGATAAGATTTGTTGAGGGGTTCCAATATATCTTGCATGAGGGTGTTACTAAGTGTTTGTGGGTTGATTTACATTATGTTTTCTCACATGATTTCACTCTTAAATTGCATGATTGTGAACTAGCATTACACACCCACCAAGTGCTTGATAAAATATTTGGATAGGGGTTCTTGAGTTATTGAAGGTCTAATGTATGACTTATGAGTTAAGTGACTTCATTATGATGAAAGTAACGTATTTATGTGTTTCGTATAATGAAAAGTATTTACAATGTTGCAAGTTGAGCACCTAGTTGAGGGGGTGATATGCCACAACCACTTTGATGGGTAGTGGTATGACCATTTACCATATTGAGGGGTATATACCTTGACCACTTTGATGGAGGTGGTAAGCCAATCTACCATGTTGAGGGGTATATACCTTCACCTCTTTGATGGGGAGTGGTATACCCATCTACCAATTAAGGGGTAGATTCCTCAATCACTTCGATGGGGGGTGGTATGCCCATCTACAAATTGAGGGGTAGAATCCTCAATCACTTCCCAAAGGGGTGGTATGCCTTGGAATCCAAGTACTACTTTGCTTGGTCTATGATGGTGATCTTGTACCTACATGTGTATTATGTTCTATGCAAGCATGTTTTACTTTAAGCATTGATCATGCATGTCATGTTATTAATATACCATTCCTTGCTTATGATTATGCATTTTGACTATGATGCCTATGTTTTATTGTATTACATCCTAAATACTTAGTACACTCAAATATACTAATGCATACTCTATGCCTATGTGATGTTACCAAATAGGAACCAGAGCTTCTCAAGATCATCCTCTCCGTGGCAAGTTGGTCGTCTTGAAGATAAGATATTTGTAAGTCCTTAAAGTTTAGGGACATTAGCTATGCTACTCTTTCCTTTGTCATTCCTTAATCTTGAACTCTTTACACTATGAGGGTGAGCCCGGAAAGTGTCTTGCCCCCTACTCAAGTTTATGTCTAGAGGTGTTGTTGGAACTAATGATGTAATTGTGCTTAAGCTTTGATTCTTTTATGATTTCTGCTATTAGTGACTTTCCTTAGACCCTTTTATCCTCATTTACACTATCTTATTTTTGTTTAATTTCTTCCGTAACCAAGGATGTATAAATGATATGCTAAGAAGCTTATTTGGGGTCCTTTCGGGTTCCTGTTCGCCATATCACATCTATACCCTAGGCTTGGGTCATGACAAACTTTGTATTGGAGCACTAGGTTGCTAATGGTCCTCGCATCTAACACATCATGTCGATTAGAGTGTTATTCATGGTTGTTATTGCACCACAACTATGAGTAAGAGGCTATGAGGCATTTTAGGAAAAGTTTCCCTTCTTCTTGACAAATGTCATGCTAGAGAAGTTAAGGTAACATTTTTCCCTAACAAATGTTCTTTGCTATTTTAGACCATGTCTATCCCAAGAGGAAGAAAAACTTGTACAACCAAAGAATAACCAGCTCATAAAGAGTGCAAGGATGCTTTTGCCATGTTAGCTCAAGCCATTACTACTCAAATCAACAAAGGGGCCCAAGTCCCTTATGTTCCTACTCCGACATCTAGAGTGAGGGATTTTATGAGGATAAACCCAATGGAGTTCAATGGGTCTAAAGTGGATGAAGACCCTCAAGAATCCACTGATGAGGACCCTTAAGAAGTCATTGATAAGGTGTATAAAGTGTTGTCTATCATGGTTGTTAGATTGGAGGAGAAAGCAGAGTTGGTAGCCTACCAACTCAGAGGGGTAGCCAAAATATGGTTTACTTAAGGGAAGGAGAAAAAGGGGGACAATATTATGATCCTTTTGGAGGAGTTTAAGGAGGTGTTTCTCAACCGATTTGTCCCTTTTGAGCTAAGGGAGGACAATGATGGAATTCATGAATCTAAAGCAAGGGTCGATGAGTTTGAGGGATTATGCACTCTAGTTTAACCAACTCTCCAAATATGCTACTCAATTTGTGGCCAAGTCAAGGTCTAGAATAAACAAGTTTGTGATGGTTGTATCTGACTTAGTGAATGAGGAGTGTCATGCCACCATGTTAATAGGTTATATGGACTTGTTCCGCTTGATGACTTATTCCGAATAATTAGAAGGGTAAAGGTTGGAAAAGAGAAGGGATAATGAGGCTAAGAGGGCCCATTTTGAAGGTAGGTTCCAAAGTCCCACGGATGGTGGCGTGAAACAAGGCCAAAGTTCTTCTAATCCTCCTAATAGAAGGTTTGCTAGTGACTATCCAAAGGTCCAAGGTAGTGGTGGTGTGATGCCTAATACTATGTAACCATAATGTGGTAGAGGTCACCATAGCCCATATTTGAACGATAATAATGCTTGTTATAGGTATGGTGAAGTGGATCATAAGGTGATGGATTATCCTTGTAGTAAACACAACAGTAGAGATGGTCATCCACAAGGTCAAAAAGCAAATAGGACCCTAGGAAAAGACGAGGCCAACAAGGTGGTGCCCAAAGGTACAATCAGTTCTAAGCTCTTCAATGCAGGGGTAAATGATGTGCCCATTGTCATCATTGGTACGTTAAAAGTCTTTGATTTTGATGTGTATGCATTGGTAGACCCAGCTGCCACTCTTTCTTTTTTACTCCTTTTTTTTACAAAATGCTTCATGTTAGACCCAAATTATTATGTGATCCTTATGAGGTGTCTACTCCCATTAGTGCAACCATTATTGCTAGAAAAGTCTATACAAACTATCATTTTTTCATTTTGCATAGAATATTGCCTTGTGATTTTGTTGAGTTGGATATGGTGGATTATAATGTCATTCTTAGGATGGAATGGTTGCATGTATATATTATGACTTTATTAATTGTTGAACTTGTAGGGTCAAATTCCAATTCCTTAATGAACCCGCCTTGAGTGGTAGAGTCATGATCTGGTGGTAAAGGGTAGATTCATCTCTGACATTACTGCCCAAAAGTTGATTTCTAAGGGATGTCTCTCTCATCTTGTGAGGGTTAGGGATGTTGACTCAAAAGACCTTCCTGTAGAGTTGGTTCTGATGGTTAATAAATTCCTTGATGTCTTTCCTAGGGAGCATCTCGGTGTTCCTCCTAAAAGGGAAATAGACTTTTGCATAGACCTCTTTCCCAATACTTAACACATTTATACACCCCCTTACAGTATGGCTCAGGTGGAGTTAAAGGAGTTGAAGGAGAAATTGAGGGATTTGTTGGAGAAGGGTTTGATTAGTCTTAGCCAATCACCTTAGAGTGCATAAATGTTGTTTGTGAAGAAGAAAGATGGTTCTCTTAGGATGTCTATTGATTACCGGCAACTTAATAGGGTTACCACAAAGAATAAGTGTCCTTTACCAAGTATTGATGATCTTTTTGACCAACTTCAAGGGGCTAGTCACTTCTCTAAGATTGATCTTCGGTCAGAGTATCACCGAATAAAAGAGAAGGAGTGTGATATTCCCAAGATGGCCCTCCGTACTAGGTATGAACACTATGAGTTTGTGGTTATGTCCTTCGATTTGACTAATGCACCGGCTATCTTCATTGATCTTATGAACAGGATCTTTAAACCCTTCCTTCATTTGTTTGTGGTCGTATTTATTGATGATATCTTGATCTATTCCCATAGTAAGGAGAAGCATGTGGATCATTTGAGGGTGGTGTTACAAATCTTGAGGGAGGAGAAATTGTATGCCAAATATGAGAAATGTGAGTTTAGATTGAAAGAAGTTGTCTTTCTAAGTCATGTAATGTTGGGTGATGCCATTAAGGTGGATCCTAAAAACATGAAAGTGATTATAAATTGGGCTAGACCTTTGACTCCATCAGACTTTAGAAGTTTCTTGGGCTCAGCGGGTTAATACTGGAGGTTTGTGAATGGGTTCTCTTCTACTACTTCTCCTATGACTAAGTTGAACCAAAAAGAAGGCAAAATTTGCATTCACCGATGAGTGTGAAAATAGTTTCAAAACTTTGAAGGATAAGCTTGTCTACGCTTAATCTGGTATCTACCGAAAGGGTTAGAAAGGTTTGTTGCATAATGTGATGCCTCAAGAATCAATTTGGGTTGTGTTTTGATGTATAATGGTAGGGTGATAGAATATGTCTCTAGACAACTCAAGGTGCATGAAAAGAATTATCCCACCCATGATCTTGAATTGGTTGTCGTTGTATTTGCTTTGAAGATTTAGCATCACTATTTGTATGGGGTATATGTTGATGTGTTTACCAATCACATGAGTCTCCAATATGTGTTCACCCGAAAAGATCTCAACTTTAGACAAAGAAGGTGGTTAGAGCTCTCTGAAGATTATGATATGAGTATGCATTATCACCCTTGTAAGGCTAATATTGTGGGCGATGCTTTGACTAGAGTGTGTGTGGGTAGCCTAGCTCATGTTGATGATGGGGGCAAGGAGGTGGCTAGAGAGGTTTATTAGTTGGCTAGACTGGGGGTTAGGTTGGAAGAAGTTGATTATGGTGGCATTGTGGTTGTTGGTTATTCTAAATCTTCATTTATTAAGGAGGTCAAGGCAAAGGAAGATCTTGACCCCCGCCTTGTTAAAGTTAAACGCCTTGGTGAGTGATGGTAAAGTGGAGGTTTTCGCCCAATTAGCTTTCCAAAACGTATTTACACACTAAAACCATAGGTATATACAATAAGATATTCCATAATTACTACACACTACGCAATTTAAAGACAGAATTCAACCACTTACCAAGGGATAAGGGATTTCTTAACTTTACTACGAGCAACTGATTTATTTCGTGTGTTTTTGTCAAATATAAGGTCATAAGAGAGTTTATAAGGCCTTATATGGTTTTGAAACCGACTTACTTTGGGGAAAACTATATTTTATGGTAAAAGAAAAATTGTCCAATTAGGTGGATGCCCAACATTCCCTTGTTTAACGTATATGATTGCGTAAAAATAACAAATTGCACTAAGAAAAATCCCTACCTCATTCCTTTTGTCGATTCAAGAAAATCGATTTCTGTAATGATACAAATTCAAGTCAAAGAGTTGTGATCTCGAGGGAATAACTTTTTTAAAGTGAATACATTATAGGAATATGTAGCATAATGAGCCTCTTCAAGTTTCAAATTTATCAAGTCACCTACCTTAAATACACAAGTTGGACTCCCAATCCTAAAAACCTCGTTGGCATCAAGTACGGCCTCCATGGACTCACCTTTAATCACTTTGTCTCTAATGAGGCATAGCTTCTTATCCTTAAATTGATGCTCATAGATCTGATCCTTCAAAGATAATTGGCCCTATAAGAAAGCTATCATACTATACTCATCAGAAAGCCAAAGCTACACTAACCCATTGGCCAACCCCTTAGCATCTGTAGCCAAGGCTCACTTCTCTACCCAAGTGGCTATAAGGCTACCCATGGTAGATGTCATCCTAATGAAAGCATCGGCCACTACATTGCCCTGTTCCAGATGGTATATTATGGTCAAATCATAATCTTTCATAAGCTCAATCGAGTTCATCTATCTTAGATTCACATCCTTCTGACTAAAGATATACTGCAAGTTGCGGTGATCAATAAAGATCTCATAATAAATGCCATATAGATAGTTCCACCATAGCTTCATGACAAATACCATCACCACTAACTCAAAATCATAGGTATGATAATTCATCTCAGGGATCTTCAACTTCCTTGAGTCATAGACAATCACCTTCCCCTTTTGCATCAACATACCTCACAAACCAATACCTGATGTATCAAAGTACACAGTGAAGTCAACTCCCTCCTCTAAAAAGATTAAGACAGGCATGTTACTTAACAAGTCCTTGAATTCTAAGAAGCTCTCCTCACACTTCTCCGATAAAAACAAAGGTTATGTTTTTCTGATTGAGCCTAGTTAAAGGAACTCCTATAGTAGAAAAGCCCTTCAACAAGAACTAATAATACACAACTAATATGATGACTCAAACCTAAGGCCATGGTGTGACACAGTGAATGGAGAACCTGAAGGAACACCAAATAAGCCTCTTAAGCATACATGCCACATCCTTGGTTGATGAACCAAAATTAAAACAAATGAACACATACTTCTAGGGAGAATAGGGCTTTAAACTCACGCTATGGGGATGTTCTAGGGAAGAGGATTAACATGGATCACATAGCAAATAAAGTCTAAGTGGCAAGCAAGCATGAATCACGCTATGGGAGTAGTTAGGGACTTAGGAGTTCTATGTCATTAACAAGATACAACAAGCATAAGAAGAGGATAAGGGCTAAGGGAGTCCTTCATAATACATAAATATGATAAGAGTCGATCTCATAACATACATATCTATACTTCCAACAACACCTCTAATACGAACGAAACAGGAGCCAAGATATCTCCTAGTTTCACCCTCAAAAGATAAATATCCATAATTATGGAAGTGTTAAATAAGTATGAAAGTATTGTCCCTAAAGTGGAGGACTTACCAAATAAAATCTTCAACTGAATCATCTAACCATATGGAGGGGAAGGATGAATAGGAGCTCCAGTACCTACATGGTTAGATGATGTAGGCAAAAGTATGTGTTACTACTTGGAATGTACTAAGTATGCGGGCTGTAATATAACAAAAACACAAGTCAAAATTAATCAATATGCATAATCGTAAACAACGGATATAAACAAAACACTCACCGTATGAATACTCCCTAATTTTGAAAAGTTCTCCCTAACTACCTCACGAGAACACCACACTCTTTGATTAATATATGATATAAACCTCATGGGAACACCATCCTTTGAGGTACTTAATTAGCATATGGAATACCTGAACACCACCTCTTTTGGTCAATCATGCAACTCAAGCTATATGGATTCATTTGCTAATTTATAAACCTATGGTGGGCACATAGTTATGGTACAATGGTTATCAACCAAGGTCCTCTAAGTGCGAGGTCGTAATTCCAAAGGAATACTCACATCATACTTATAGTCATAATATGCAAAGCATCATAATACTTTAATAAAGTAGCTCTTCAAAGACAAAGCTTCATCATATAGAAATAGGGCTTCAGATCTTTCATAATTTTCACAATTTTGTCATATCTCATTGCATGTATAACATCCTTTTGAAATTTATATCATTCATAGTTTACATATCTTTCCATAAGGCTCTCAATGTCATAGATTCTTGGCATCCATATTTAGTCAAATCATAATTGGTAAATATACATAACTTTACACCCGTGGATTCATGAGTAAATCATATGAGAGGAGAAGAATAAAAATCACTCGAGCATAATTAAAAATCGCCAACAAAAACCATAAAAAGACTTCGCTAGGGCATCATCAAACCCTCATAAAAATTCTTTAATTTCGCATGGAATTTCAATATAATATAATGTACAAAGGTAGAATACCATAAATTTCTTCATAGAATCATCACATAAAAGAGTTCGACAAACATCAATAAATTTCTATAACTTAAAAATAGATGAGGAAGAAGAATGGTTAAGCTTCGAGGAGAAAAGATCTCCACAAATCAATACCCATATACCTTGCTATGATTGGAGATGGAAATCTTATGGAAGAATAAAGAAAACCTAAAACCCTAGCTTGCTCTTCTCTTGAAGGCTTTGAAAGACTTGGGAGTGTTTTGAGAGGGATTTAGACTTAGGGTGTTTTCTAAATAAGTTGGAATGAAGGTGTTGAGGATGTATAAGGGTAGAAAGGCTAGGTTTAGGGGCCCAAATGACATAGCTTGGACTTAGGAAATTTGGATACGTCAAATTTGCCCCATTCTAAAAACCTTCCAAGTAGGACCACAGGGCCCCAATTACAGGAGATGGTCCATTCTATGGTCGTGGAAAAGAGGTTTCATTTGGTAACATTTTGAATCTTCAGAAATTATCTCTGATTCTCAACTCATGACAAGAATTATTGGTCATAAGTCAAAGTACAAATCATTTGGTATCTCATATACTCATCTTTAGAAATCAATGTTTTCGAACCAAGTCTGACCATTATTCCACGAGCATAAGATATGGCCCGTGGGACTAGATATGACCCTTAGTATCCCTCGTAACACCCATTGATACTTATAAAACTTCTAGATTTAATTTCTTAGGTATTTTTACACCTTACCAATATGTGGGCCTTACAGTATCTCTCCCTTGGGAACATTAGTCCCCAAATGTGGTACAGGGAAGCTCTAAGGAATAGAATATGTGCATCACACGCAAAATGCAACATGTACATCAAGATAATTTTCAAATCATACTTCAAATGACATTTCCAATGCAACTTCAAAATCATATAATCATGTATAAGTGACATGAGAATGACATGCAAAGATAGGGGAATCTCAAGTAGGAAAAATCATAGTACCTCAAGCTTGATTAGAATGGAAGAGATAAAAGTATCACTTTTTATATCTGCTTCGTCATCCCAAGTGATACTTTCGACTTGCTTGTTCCTTCAGATTACTTTGATGGATTCTATTTCTTTATTTTGAACTTTTCCACTTGCCTATCCAAGATTTCATCCAGAACTTCCTCATATGTCAAATTCTCTTCAACATTTACCACCTCTAAAAGAATAATAGAATTAGGATCTCCAACACATTCTCAATATGGAGAGATGGAAGATAAGATGAATCATGTTTATCTTTATGGGCAACTCTAATTCGTATGCAACTTTACTAATACATCTCAAGATCTGTTAAGGCCCTACATTCATAGGGCCTAATTTCTATCTTTCCAAAATGGACCACATCTTTCATTGGAAAAACCTTCAAGTAGACCTAACCATTAACTTAGAATTCAAGGTTCTTTTTTCAGTGTTGGCTTAGGACTTTCGAAAACTTTAAGTTGTCTTCAATTTTTCCCTTATCATCTTTACCTTGTCTAAAGCTTCCACAACCAAATTTGGACCTAAAATGCCATTTCCCCTACTTCAAACCAGCCAACTGAGGATCTACAATGCCTTCTATATAGAGATTCAAAGCAAGCGATTCTAATGTTAGACTGAGAGTTATTGATGTAAGAAAACTCAATGAGTGGAAAATGCTCATCTCAACTACCCTCAAACTCCAAGACACAAGCCCTAATCATATCCTCAAGAGTTTGAGTTCTTTCAGCTAGACCATCCATTTGTGGCTGACATTAGTACTAAGGCCTCTTTGGAAGAACTTTCAAAAGTGCAAAGTGTATTGATCACCACAATCCAATATAATAGAAATAAGATCCCATGAAATCTAATCAATCCATGAATGTATAACTTGGCATAATCTTGGGAAACATAAGTCGTTTTAACTTGTAAGAAGTGAGCCGACTTCGTCCTTCTATCTACAATAACCCAAATAAAACCAAAATCCCTTTTAGTATTATGCAAACCAATCACAAAATCAATGTTGATTTCTTCCCACTTCCAACTAGGAATCTCAATACTTGTGCTAGGCCACCCAACCTTTGATGTTCTGCTTTAACTGTTGCCAATTATGGCAACTCACTATAAAATTTACAATATCCTTGTTCATACCACCCCACTGATATACTCTCTCAAGTATTTATACATCTTGGTAAAATCAAGACGAATGTAATAAGATGAATTGTGGGTCTCTTTCAAGATCAAGTCTGTCAAGATATCAACATTGGGCACACATAACCTACCTCGGTATCTATGGATGCCATCTTTTCCTTGGGAGAAAACCTCTACCTTGCCATCCTTCACCAAAGATTTCAATTCTAACAATACGAGGCCAAGGTCTTGTTTAGATTTGACCTCTTCCACTAATGAAGACTTAGAAACATCTATAACCGTTACACCTACAAGTTTGGATTCATCCAACCTAACTCCCAATTTAGCCAACTAGTGAACTTCTCTTGGCAATTCCTTCTTGCCATTATCAATATAAGTCATACTCTCCATAGACAATCCATTTAGAGCATCGACAATAATATTGGCCTCATCAATATGATAATGCATGCTCATGTCATAATCTTGAACGAGTTCCAACCATCTCCTTTGGCTTAAGTTTAGATTCCTTTGGGTGAACACGTATTGGAGACTCTTATGATCGGTGAACATATCTACTTGAAGCCCATATAAATAAAGACACCATATCTTTACTGCAAATACCTTGGCTATTAATTCTAGATCATGGGTGGGATAGTTATGCTCATGCACCTTTAGTTGCCTAGAAGGAAAGGCAATGACTTTGCCAGCTTGCATCAGCATGAATCACAAATCAATTCCTGAACACCAGAATAAACCACAAAGTTCTAATCTTATGGCAGAGCCAAACAGGAGCAAATGTAAGCATATCTTCAATCTTTGAAAACTACTTTGACATTCGTCGGTTTATAAATATTTGGACTTTTTTGAGTCAGTTTTTTCAAAAGGGAAGCAATTGAGGAGAAACCATTAACAAAGCTCTAGTAGTACCACAACTAAGCCCAAGAAACTTCTAAGATCTATTGGAATCAAGCACCTAGGCAAATGTAAGCATATCTTCAATCTTTGAAAACTACTTTGACATTCGTCGGTCCATAAATATCTAGCCTTTTTTGAGTCAGTTTTTTCAAAAGGGAAACAATTGAGGAGAAACCATTAACAAAGCTCTAGTAGTACCACAACTAAGCCCAAGAAACTTCTAAGATCTATCTTTTTTGGATCAACTTTAATCCCTTTAGCCGACACTATATGCCCTAGAAAGGCAACTTCTTTCAATAAAATTCACTTTTTTGGACTTGGCAAATAACCTTTCTTCCCTTAATGTTTCTAACACTCCCCTAAAATGTTCACATTCTCCTCTCCATTCTGAGAATAAATCAAAATATCATGAATATATACCACCCCAAATTTGTCGAGGTAGGGATTAAAGACCCTATTCATGAGATCCATAAATACCATCAGAGTATTATGTAGGTTGAAGGACATCACCACAAATTCAAAATGACCATAATTTATTTGGAAGGCCATTTTGGGGATATCACACTCCTTCTCCCTCAATTGAGATACTTGAACCAAAGGTAAATATTTGAGAAATGATTAGCCCTTTGTACTTGATCAAATGGGTCGTCTATCCTTAGTAAAGGATACTTGTTCTTTACAAAATTTTATTAAATTTTTAGTAATTGATGCACATTATAAGTGAACTTTCTTTCTTCCTTACAAACAATACCGAGGCACTTCTTATAAATCCCTGTTTTACTAGATTTGTCAATTGATCCTTCAACTTTTTCAATGCCACCAAGGCCAAGTGGCATGTGGGATAGAAATATGTTGTCTATCGGGGAGGAGGTCTACACCAAAATCTATCTCCCTTTCGGGAGGGACACCAGGAAGCTTATCGAGAAAGATATCAAGAAACTTATTAACCATCGAATCAGGCTCTATAAGAAGGAATTTAGACTCAATATCCCTAACCCTTACAATATGGTAAACATAACCCTTAAAAATCAACTCCCGATCCATAAGACAATAAATGAACCTACCCTAAACCACCAAGTCATGACCTACCTTCTCAAGGATGGGTTCATTGGGAAATTATTACTTAAGTTTATAGGTCCTAAAACCAATAGAAGCATGACATGTATGTAACCAGTCCAACCTAAGAATAATGTCAAAATCTACCATGTCAAGTTCAACAAAATAACAAGGAAAACCTTTACATAATATGAATATAGGAAAACCCATATAGACTCGTTTAGCAATAATAGACTCATCAATGGGGGTAGACACCTTAAAGGGCTCATATAAAAACTCAAGACACACATAAAGTTTATTACCAGCAAAAGGAGTAATGAAAGAAAGTGTGGCACCTAGTTCTAATAAAGCGTACATATCAAGATTGTAGATCTTTAACATTCCAGTAACAACATTAGGTGCCTCATCTAGCACTTTCCTCCCTTGAAGAGCATAGAAGCAATTGCGGTGTGGAGCACCTGCTTGTTGGCCACCTTGTTCCCTATGATCACCATAAGCACCATTTCAATGGGGACAACCTTCTCTACTACTATTTGGACAATCCGAAATATTATCTCCTATTTTGCCACACTTGAAGAAAGCATTTGAATCTTTGTAGCACCTACCAAAATGATTTTTACCACACCTTGAACACCTAGGAATATTTGACCACCATTACTACTTTGAGTTCTGGGTTTGGTACCTTATATTTAGCCAACCATTTGCCTTGACCATTAGAGGACCCATGGCCTTGAAATTTGTGACCTTGCTGAAAACAACCATGCTTGGTACCTTTCAAACAACCATCATACCAAGCTCTCTTGGGATCTACACTCCTTCTCTTCCTAATTTTTACCGTTTTGAGTTGATTAGCATAAGTCATGAATCGAGACAAGTGTATATCTCCTATAGTCATAGCAGTGAAGCATTTTTCATTGACAAAGTTAGATACTCCCACACAAACTAGAACATTCTTGCCTTAGGATCGACAACCAAGTAAAGGAGCATACTTTGAGAGGTTGTTAAACTTTAGAGAATATTCATAACACTCATAGAACCTTTCTTGAGGTTTATAAACTCTATTATCTTTGCCTTTGTTAGTTAACTGGGGAAGAAGTAGTTTAGGAATGCGGCTTTGAATTCTTCCAAGAGATAGGCCTAGCTTCCATTGAGCAAACCAAATTTAAGCAAGACTCTTGTGTTGATAGGCCGCAAGCTTTGATTTTCTCCTCTGAAATAACCCCAATTATATCAAGAACCTTACACATCTCATCAATGAACTCTTGGGGATCTTCTTCAACTTTGGAGCCATAGAACTTTAAAGGATTCATCATTGTGAAATCACTCAACCTTGAGGTAGTGTAGGAGCATAAGGAGCTTAAACTCCTTGGTTGGCAAAGACCTTTGCTAATAAGGTGACTACATTCTAGCATTGGGCATGTATGACTACTTCTTCATCTTGAGGAACTTATGGAGACGAAGGGGCTATTCAACCTTGGGGGTGGGAACTCATTGATCCGCTAATCTTTGGTGTATAATCTATAAGAAAGGGAGACCTTAACTTATATGTAAAGCATGACATAGAATATTAGAAAGTGAATCCTTCCAAAAATGGCATATAGACTTCTATTCTTAGTTGCGGTGAGCTTCACAACTATAGATAAAACACTACTCGATCTGATATGTCTAATTTTTGAGGACCATTTACAACCTAATGCTCTAATATAAATCGTAGACACAACCCCAACGTAAGGCCTAGGTGCAATACAGTGAATGGAGAACTTGATGTAACCCCAAATAAGTCCCTTAAGTATATAAAGCACTTCTTTGGCTACAAAAGAAAAATTAAAACAGACAAACACATGATTTTAGGGAGAATGAGGCATTAGACTCATGCTATAGGGATATTGTAGGGAAAAGGATTAACACAGATCACATAAAAAATATAGTCTAAGGAGCGGTTAAGCATGACTTAGGCTATAGGGCAATTAGGGACTTAGGACTTCCATCTCATCAATAATATACAACAAGCATAAGAAGGCAAGAACGACTAAGGAAGTCCTCCATAATACATTAATATAATAAGAATCGAGCTCATAACATAAATATCCATCTCATAACACATCTAGTACGAATGGAACGAGGGACAAGACATCTCCGAATTAGGCAAGTCTTAAATAAGCATGAAGTTACATGGCTATTGTACCTAAAATGGAGGACTTATGAAATAAAATCTTCAACTGAATCGCCTAGGCACTTGAAGGAAGAGGATGGATACAAGCTCTAGTCTTGATGTGCTGCCAAAAGATAGTACCTGTGATACTTAATATTTAGGATTTTGTTAGTTCTCAATGTGATATTTATGGGATTTATGCATTTTCATGTTTAGATTTGTAGGATTATAGGTTGGCTATGATTTGGGAAAAAATTGTTAAAGTTACTAGTTTTCGCTGTTGTACGAGCCATTCTACAGGTCGTAAAGCATTCTACAAGTCGTACATAGGTTTTGTGAGGATTTCCAGTGAGGATCTATTTACTGCATTTGAAGTCTACGAACATGGATATGTGTTATGGAGATTTTTACGAATCATAGACAACCTTTCTTACCTTAAGGATCAGAGAAATGGACTTGCAGGAATGTTATCAAACGAAAACCCTTTACAGGTCATAAAACACTATATGAGTCACGAAGGGGTGTTGTAAAAGCGAAGTCCAAAATTCTAGCAGTTGTTATGAGACCTAAACTATGAGTCATAGAGGACAATATAAGTCATAAAGTGTTTTCGTGGAGTTTGCCGACCAGTTTTTTTGATTTGTTTAGAACTTATTTTTAATTATTATAAATAGGCTTTTTAGGTTATTTTTCAATAGGGATCAACAGTTCACATATGTTTTATTTAGTGTAGGTTAAGTGCTCAAAGAACTCAATATTCTTAGAGAAAAAATTATAAGAGAGACTTTGAGCACACTTGTGATTTAATTCTATCTTCAAGCTTGTGATTTTCATTGACATTGGATTTGCTTTCTTAATTCAATTGTGTAAGTATTTAGTTATGTCTTCTCAATTCATAATCTCTTCATCTACATATAGCATGAGTAGTTGAATCCACAACTAGGATTGTGGGAACCATAAAGAACTGAAAATTTAGAATCGGATAATTCACAATTCTAAGAAGTTCTATATGCATGTATTAATTAACTCTCTTTGTTTTGCATGTTTTCTAGTAGTGGCAAACCTTAGAACTCACGTAGTGTTACTGATTGGACCAATGTAGTAATGAATAGGAAAAGAGATTAATTAATAGGACTTGATTGATGTATTCTCGTCTAATCAACTATATTAGATTAATTATTTTTCTCATTGATTATTGCAAACCACCCCCCTTTAGGGAATTAAGTTGGTTAACTACTCGAATTGCATATTGGTGAATTTGTATTGAGTCTATATATTCCTTGTGCATTCGAACCTAACCTTGGTTAGTTTCTATTTCTTGACAGTGACCACTTTATCCTCTAAGATAGAGGTGTAACTTGAGTGACATCATGATTTTGGCGCTGTTTTCGGGAAATATGACTACACTTAGTGAATTCATTAGTAATTTTGAGTGTTAATCCTTGGTTCCCTTTATTTTACTTTTTTTGGTTCATTGCAGGGTGTACAAGTAGTGTATGCCTAACACTCGGAGTTAAGTCAAGTCAAGCCCTTAGCTCCATTTGATCCGAAGAACCACCAACTATAAGAAGAATAGCCCAAGACAACGATAATAATATGGCAAATGCAGCCATGAATAAGGACATTAATAATAAGGATAGGAATAAAATCCCACCTCCTTTTGAGGGTATTCGATAGCCTCAGGATTTAAATTTCAATGCTTACCAGTAGAATCAGTACAGGTTAATACTAAGGCTATGGATGTGACTGAGCTATTATGTTGCCACCACTATAGACAGACATGAAGTTTATGGTCTCTAGTGGGTTACTTCAGATCATGAAGAATTGTGGGCTATTTGCTGGCTTACCATCATAAGATCCACATAGCCACTTGCACAAGGTGGAATTTGTTTGTAAGAGTATGATAGGAACATAAAATTTGTCTATTGATGATATGCGACTTTGTGTATTCCTGTTGTTTCTCGTGAGCAATGCTGCATTATAATCTAAGCTCCCATAGAATTCAATCACTAATTGGGTAGACTTGCAAGAGGCCTTTTTGCAGAGGTACTTCCCTATATGAAAGAAGCTCAAGTTGACGGACTAGATCAACAACTTCGAGCAACTTCCTGGTAATTTCATAAGCACTACTTGGGAGCAATTTACAAACTATATCTGATGAGCATCCCTAACCACAAACGCCTAAGTGGAGATCTTCTAGCATCCCCTTTAATGACAACAACCACACCTGTGCTGACACTATCATAGGGGGAACATTTCTAGATCAATCATTTGTAGGGATTCCAAATTAAATGGAAAGAGTAGTCAAAATAATTCATGCACGGGGTCAGCGGGATAGAGCTTCCACAAAGAGTTCATGTGTTGTTAGTGTGGGGCTAGTACAAGCTAAAAGTAATGAAAAAAATATCCAACAACTTGCTCAGCTTTGCACAAGCATGGATGTAATGATAAAGCAAAATCAAGAAAGAGTGAACATAGTGGTTCACCAACCTCCACATGTACCTATGCCTTAGGAGCCATACTATAGTTAGGACATTTGTTTTGTTAGTAATCAGATGAGCGATTTCTGGACCAACGCCCAAGGGTACAATTAAGACTATATGCGTCAAGATAAAGGAAACTAAGGTCAGAACTTTGGTAGACATAGAGCTTATAGGGAAAACCACGGAGGTTATTATGATATGTATAGGCATCCAAATGAAGATTTAGGTCATCGAGAAGGCTTCAAAAATGGTTTTTATATGCCAACACATAATTGCGATGCAGGCATAGGCAATTCTAGAATTGAGAAGATGTTTGATATCCTATTGAACTAGGCTGAGATGCAGGATGAGACTCTAAGGGGCATGAAATTAGATATTTCAAGTATCAATTATAAAATAGATCCTCACTCTCTGGCTATCAAACAGCTTAAACAATAGTTTGGTCAAGTGTTGACTCAACTTGATCAGCATTAGAGGGGTACACTGCCTAGCAACACATTACAAAATCCTATAATGAAGGGTAGTATATGGCGATCACTACTCGAGGTGGAAGAAGCACAATTGACTCTTCTATGCTGGTCGACGAGGAAGATGTTCATGAGGAGATGGTTGTAGAAAAGGATGTAGATGACGGAGATGGTCATTGTAAGGATGGGATGAGTAAAGCAGCTAAAGCACCATAAAGGTTTAAGGCCATCCATAAACACCTCCTCCCCTCCCCTAGAGACTTCAAAAGAGGGAGCAGGATACCAAATTCAAGCACTTCCTCTCCATGCTAAAGCAGCTCTCTATCAACATCCCCTTAATCGAGGCTTTAAAGAAAATGTATGGCTATGTGAAGTACATGAAGGACTTGTATACCAAAAAGCAAACTATGAGTCAGAAACTTTATCAATAGCTTCTACATTGCAATGCTATCGCTATGAAGTGCTTGGTTTAGAAGCACGAAGATCCAGGTGCTTCTACCATATCTTTCACTATAAGAGATATGGGTTCGCAAAGGCACTATGTAATATAGGTGCCAGTATTTAATACCCCTTGCAGCATACATAAAGAATGGATTGGGGGCCCCTATTCCTACTAGTATGTGTTTTTTAATGGCAGATTGCATAGTGAAAAAGCTTGTGAGGATACTTTATGATGTATTGGTGAAATTGGAAAATTTTGTATTCCCTGCAGACTTTGTGATCTTTAATTATGAAATTGATTTTGAAGTTCCTATTATCTTAAGAAGGCCCTTCTTAGCTACTGAATGCACCTTGGTGGATATGTAGAACGGCCTACTCATGTTTAGATTTGGGAAAGATGAGGTCATGTTCAATGTGTGTTAAGCAAGCAAGGAAATACAATGATGTGAGAGTTGTTTCTATTATCAAGACTTTTGATAAAGTTGAACCAGAGGTACCTCTTGAAGGAAGATTGGGTGTTGATATGTTGGAAGCAATACTGATAAACTTCAACAGTGATGGCATCCCAGACTATAAGGTGACAATGAATGCGCTAGAGATGTTTTATGGTCCTAGTCGCCAAATTAAACAAGAGCTTAATCTATAAAATCAGGAATCACCACCCACAAAGATCTTCTTAGAAGACCCATCCATGTTAGAATTAAGGCCCTTCTAGCATATCTAAGGTATGGAATTTTGGGAGCTAACAACACTTTGCTAGTCACAGTTGTCGCAAACTTGAATGAGGAGCAGGTGAGCGCCCTTGTAAGGGTGCTTAAATAATTCAAGAAGGCTATGGGATGGACGATTCTAAATATCATTGGTATCCCACCTAGAGTATGTACACACAAACACTAGTTGGTCAAAAACTACAAGCCGAGCATTGAGCACCAAAGGCGCCTCAACCCCCTTATGTAAGAGGTTGTCCGCAAAGACATCATCATATGGTTGGACAGAGGAATAATCTACCCAATTGTCAATAGTGAATAGGCGAGTCTGGTATACCACGTTCCAAAGATAGGAGGTATCATAGTTGTATCAAATGTCAACAATGAGTTGATCCTGATGTGGCTAGTCACAAGATGGAGGGTATGTATGGATTATAGAAAGCTCTGTGCTTCAATAAAATAAGATCACTTATCTATGCCATTCATGGATTAGATGTTGGATCACCTAGCTGAAAAGGGGTGATACAGCTTTCTTGATCGGTATTCAGGTTGCAATCAAATCACCATTGCTCTAGAGGATCAAGAGAAGATGATACTTACATATCCCTATGGCACCTTAACATTTAAGAGGATACCATTTGGGTTGTGTAATGCACTAGCAACATTCTGGAGATGCATTATGTCCATCTTCTCAGACATGGTGGAAGACACTATTGAAGTCTTCATGGATGACTTTTATGTGGTTGGAGATTCATTTGTGGATTGCTTAAAACACCTACATATAATTCTTTAAAGAGGTGAGGAGAGTCATTTGGTTCTGAATTGGGAGAAGTGTCATTTCATACTGAAAAGGGCATTGTAGTAGGACATAGGATATCCAGCAAAGGAACTGAGGTCAACCGAGCTAAGAAGGAGGTAATTAGAGAAACTTCCCCCATCGATCTCCGTAAAGGGTGTGAGGAGTTTCTTAGGGAATCCATGATTCTATCGAAGGTTCATAAAAGATTTCTCTAAAATTTCTTACCTATTATGCAAATTATTAGATAAATATGCTAAATTTCTATTTTATGATTCATGTCTAAAATCCTTTGAAGAATTGAAAAAGAGGTTGATCTCAGTGCCAATCATTATAGCGCCAAACTTGTCCAAGCCTCTTGAAGTCATGTGTGATGCAAGTGGAGTTGTACTAGGTGTAATATTGGTACAGCATAAGGAGAAGATTTCACATCCTATATACTATGTCATCAATGCCCTAAACATAGCCCAAAAGAATTACACTATTACCAAACAAAAGCTACTCATATTTGTATTTGCAATTGAAAAGTTTAGATTGTATCTGTTAGGGCCAACATAATGGTGCGTACAGACCACTTAGCACTTAAATATTTGATGGCTAATAAATATGCAAAACCAAGGTTGACTAGATGGGTGCTTCTTTTGAAAAAGTTCAACTTTACCATCATCAACAGAAAAGGGACAAAGAATCAGGTTGCAGATCACCTCTCCAAATTGAAAGATAATGCAATGATAAAATTTGATGATGGTATAGAGATAAATTATTCTTTTCTCGCTGAGAGATTGTTGGTTATATCTCATGATTTGATACCTTGGTTTGAAAACTACACAAAATATCAAGTAACTGATATTGTGCCACTGGACCTAAACACACATTAGTGTCAGAAGTTTATGTCTGGTGTAAGGAAGTGCTTTGTGGATGATCCATACTTATTTTATGTATATACTGATGGAATTATTTTGTCACTATGTTCCTGAGGTTGAAATAATGAGCATACTCGAGGCATATGATTCGTCATGGGTAGGAGGGCATCATAGTGAAATTTGAACAGCTCAGAAGATCTTACAGATGGATATTACTAGCCCATCATCCACCAAAATGCCCATAACTATGCCAAAGGTTGTGACAGATGCCAAAGAGAAGGTGGGGTTTTCCGTAATTATGAGCTCCCTCTAAACCCCATTATGGTGATTATGTTATTTGATGTATGGGGGATAGATTTCATGAGACCATTTGATAGCTTACATGGAAACAAGTATATCCTACTTGTCATGGGTTATGTGTCGAAGTGGGTGGAGGTCGTGGATCTACCCAATTAGGGTAAAAGTGTCACAGCATTTCTTAAAAAGAACATCTTCTCAAGTTTTGGCACCCCTAGGGTGATTATCAGTGATGGAGGCTCTCACTTCTATAATAGACTTTTAAAGATCTTTTTGAAAAGTATAGAGTGAAACATCGAGTGGCAACACCTTATCATCCTCAAACAAGCAGTCGGAAGATGGAGGTGTCTAATAGGGAAATCAAATAGATCATATCCAAGATTATGAATACAAATTGGACAGACTAGTCGCAAAAGTTAGATAATGCACTATGGGCATATCGAACAACATTTAAGTACCCTATAGGCATGCCTCCCTACAAAATTGTCTTTGGGAAATCATATCACTTGCAACTGAAACTTGAACATAATGATGTGGGCAATGAACAAATTGAATCTAAATTTGAGTCAACTTAATGATCTTGATGAGTTTCAGCTAAAGGAATATGAGAGCTCAGCCCTGTACAAATAAAGAATGAAGCTGCAGCATAACTGCCACATAGAGAGTCAACAATTTGCACAAGGGGACTTAGTATTTCTCTACAATTCAAGACTAACGTTGTTCCCTTGGAAGCTCAAATCATGATGGTTGGAACACTTTCGTGTAGCACGTGTCTTCGATCATGGGTCTATTGAGTTGGAGAGGCAAAATGGAGGAACTCTCATGGTAAATGCCAAAGAGTCAAGCCATACCTTGGAAACCTGGAAGACATACAGACGATCGAAGAATGGGATCTTGAAAAAGTCTGAGTACTCAACCTATCTATGTCATACCGCAAGAATAAATTAGGAGTTGCAGGAGGCAACCCTAGGTGGAGACTGGCGCATAGGCGTCCAAGTATTGTTTTAGACCCCGTATGTTCTATTTTGCTTATTTTTATGGATTGGAGACAATGCACATATTTTTCGAGAGGGTGTGGGCAGTTATAGGACTCAATGAAATTTGAGTAGCTTATGGTCCATAACTACCCCACCGGAGATTTCTTCCATATGTTTTTTTTTCGGTATAAATATTTATTTTATATTGAATCAATACGTTTAGGATGTTTAGATGATACATGTAGTATATAATACCAATACTTGTGTCATATAACATGATTTTTTATTTTGTTTTGAAAAATGATACCAACCAAAAATTTTGATTAGTAGTTAGATGGTAACCATGTATGTTTAGGTATCTGACAATATTTGTTTTGAGAATTGAGGGTTTATTGAGATAAGAAGCATGATTTGTGAGTCTATTGTTGATAGTGTATGTAGCGCCACATGATTGTGAGCATAATTTGATAAATTCATAGTTAGTTGTAGATTAAATAGATTAGTAAAGGATCTTAGGCCTTTATTCTTAAATAGTCCACTTTATCCTAAAAACAACTAACTAAATTAATGCTATAACCCTTGATCCTAATTATTGAGCCTAAAATGTATTTATTCTTTGAAAACACCTGGTCAACCTAGCCTTATATAGTGAAAAATCCTAAAATTGGTCGTGGTCATTCCTTGAATATTGTTTACCTTGACTAAGGCAAAAAGCTTAAGTTGAGGGCGGCTACCAAAAATGGCCTTGGTTTAGAGAATGGATATTGTGCACCTCAACATAGGCTAAAAACCGAAGTTGAGGGTGGCTAGTGTATGGGTAAAGCACAAAAATAAGGGATGTGAGTTAGGAATACTGAAAAAAGGAGACAAATCATGTACTGGGTGTAGGAAAAATAAATATGCCTTAATTAAGAATTGAAAATCAATATAAAGTGTAAAAACAAGTCAAAAAAACTAAAAAAAGAAGAACAAAAAAGCACCTAGAAAAGCTTGAAAGATGAAAAGGGAGAATAAGGTGGAAATAGCTAAGTTGGTAGGCCAAGAGTGTAGAAAAATGCAATTTCAAGGAGGGCCTTTAGTCACAATTTTCCAAAATAACATACCAAAGCCTCCTAAACCAATGTTATAAGACTAGGAAATCCTAAAGTGATCCTAGTCCAGTTAGTCGAAGTTTGAGTCATGAGTATAGGGGTAAGCCTATGGTATTAGTCATTATACATTAATATGTTTTGTGATAGGGAGTATTTTTGCATAGTCCCAAGATTTAAACATGAAATCATCACTGAGTGTCATATATGGGACTTCTTTTTGTGAGAGCTCTTACATTGCATTGTTAACATTTGACTTGTTTAGTGATTGTAGACTGTTGATAACCCCTTGCTTGTAATATTTGTGTTGTCAGATGCACCAGTTTGATTTGGTTTTATAAATAGATATCTAATCCTATTTTAAAAAGTTTGTGTGCATATCTGAGTTTGAGATGTATGCGATTTATGTTGCTGAATTGAGGTCTTATGTTACTGTATTGTCTATATATATTGAGTTTGTCGCTTGAGGACAACAAGAAACAATTTTAAGTTGAGAGTTTTGATGTGCTGCCAAAATACAATACTTTTGATGCTTAAAACTTAGGATTTTGTGAGTTCTCAATAAAATATTTATGGGTTTTATGTGTTTTTATGATTAGATTTGTAGGATTACAGGTTGGCTGTGATTTGGGAAAAAATTACATAAGCTATTGGTTTTTGCTGTTGTACGAGACATTTTGCAGGTCGTAGATCATTCTACTAGTTGTACATAGGTTTTGTGAGGATTTCCAGTGAGGGGCTATTTGCTAAAGCTGAAGTTGAAGTCTACAAACACATATACAAGTTGTAGAGCAGTTTACAAGTTGTAGACTACCTTTCGTGCCATGACGACTAGAGAAGTGGACTTGCAGAAAAGTTATCAGACCAAACCGCCTTTGTGGATTGTAAACCACTTTACGAGTCATGGAGGGGTATCATAGAAATAAAGTCCAAAATTCCAGCAGCTGATTATGAGACCTTGACTACGAGTCATAGAGTACAATACGAATTGTAAAGTGATTTTGTGGATTTTGCCGGCCAATTTTCCTAATTTGTTTAGGACTTTTTTTAAATTATTATAAATAGATTTATGTAGGTTACTTTTTAACCAAGATCAACAATTCATCTCATTTTTGTGTAGTTTAGGTTAAGTGCTCAGAGAACTCAATATTTTTAGAGAGAAAATTGTGAGAGAGTCTTTGAGAAAACTTGTGCTTTAATTCAATCTGCAAGCTTGTGATTTTCATTGACATTGGATATGCTTGATCTTAATACAATTTTGTAAGTATTTCATTATGTCTTCTCAATTCATAATCTCTTCATCTACACATAGGATGACTAGCTAAATCCACAACTAGAGTTGTCAGAACCATGAAGACTAACAAAGTAGAACTAGATAATTCACAATTCTTAGAAGGTATATATGCATGTTGATATGATATCAAAATGCAGCACGTTTGATGCCTAAAATAAGGGATTTTGTTAGTTCTTAGTGCAACTTTTTATGATCTGTATGTGTTTTTCTCAAAAAAGTTAGGTTGGCATGATTTTGAAGAGAAAATGCAGATTTTGCTAAAGCTTTGGACATACGAGCATATTTATGAGTTGTAGCCCAAGCTACGAGTCATAGCGTGTGTCATAAGAAGAATCAGAGACCAAAAATTCAGAAATATGCTAAGTGGAGGTTACCCGTAAAAGGCCATCCTACGAGTCATAAATTTCTCTATGACTTGTATAGGTGGATTCGTAGTGGGAATTAAAGAGCCAAAATGTTGGACCAAAAATTAAAGACCAAGGCTATGAGAGGAACATACGAGTTGTACCTCAAGTAACGACTCATACCTAAGGGTCGTATAAGTTTAGTACAAGATGCTAAGAACCTGATATGAAAGCCCGACTATGACTCATAGGTCATCCTACGATTCATACCTGAGAGACATATTAGCTGTTAGCTATCTTTTCTATATAAATTCTAGGGTTATTTTGTAAATACTATATACAGTTTAAGTTAGGGTTTTAGAAAGAGAGTTCAACCAGCAGACATTTCATGATTGCATTTTGAAGCTTTTTTAGGTTTTTAGGGTTGACTATTGTTCTCACTTAGAAAATCCATTTTGGGGATTGCAAATCTTGCCTTATACTTATTGTTAATCAATCAAGCTTGTGGGTTTGCAACTTGTGGTACCTATCTCCTTCATTGTTATTAGTGAAACTCTCAACTATGTCTATTATATACATTCTTTTGTGTTTTGCTTTAGCCATGAGTAGCTAAGCACCCACAACTTAAGGGTGTGGGAACCATGGGTAGTTTAATTGAAATAGCCTAGTTTTCTTGTATTTCTATGATTGAGGTTTTGCATGAATTATCTATTTTCCGTCATTTTTATTGTTGTTTGGTGGTGTCCAACACCAAATCTAACCTACTATCACGATCCCGACCAAGGAAATGATGAATAGGGAAAAGAAAGTAGATGATAGAATTCGATTGATGTTTCTCATCTAATAAACAAATCCTGACCAAGGGGAGGTTGAATGGGACTATTGGTAACGGTTAGTTTGCATGCCATAGTGGCCGACCAAGTGCCATGGTGAAATTCGACCTTTACCTTCATAAGAGGGCTTGAAAAACCTAAGTTATCATCCTGCATACGACTCACCAATTATAGTTATGTATCCAGGATAATTAAGTCGATGAACTATTGGGAACACAATTCCCAAGTTGTTCCCAAAATTGAGTGTTTTCTTGCGTTATAGTTAGTGTTTGTTTTAGTTTACCTTTGAATCAAAAAAAACATTTAGAGATTGTGGTCATAAATACTAGAAATGAATAGTAATGAAGTCTTGTATTCAAGCCCTGTATTCCCCGTGGATTCGATCCTAACCTCGATTAGGTTAATTACTGATAGCGACCACTTTCTTATTGGAGCGTGACCATCATCAAAAATTATTGCATCATTGTCGGAGAATTTAGCTAGGTTCTTGACTTGATTTCACTACTAGTTCATTTAAGTATTAATTACTAGATTCTCTTGTATATTAATTTTGTTTGTTTTGTTTTGTTTCTTTTCAGGACATACATACACATGCACAGAGTGTCCCTAATCACAAAATTCGCCTCTACATATGCTCATGTACGAGGAGCATTATTATGATGAGGACACTTGGTTTTCCACTGATCAGATGAGGGATTTTCAGCCTAATGCTTAATGGTCCAATCAAGACCAGTGGTGCCAAGGTCAGAGAAACTAGAATTGGACCTATGCAAGAGAATGTGCTTACGAAGTTAGCCAGGGTGATTATTATGAGAAAATAGGGGGCCAGACATTGAGTGGAGTAGTAGAGATGGTTCAAGAAATGATCCTTATGTACCACCACACCAACACCATATAACAACAAGCAACTCCAAAATTGAGGACATATTTGATCACCTGAAGAAGGCCAAGACACGAGATGAGACTCTATGTAGAATGAGAGAGGAAATTACAAACATTAATAAAAAAAATAAAGTCTTATCCCATGGATATTAAATACCTTCAGTAATAGTTTAGTCTGGTATTGCCTCTACTTATGTAGTATTAGTGTAGTACATTGCCTAGTGATACAGTGCAAAATTCTAAGGATGAAGGGCAATGTACGGAGGTTACTAATGGGGTGATAAGGATGTAGTCAAAGGAGATGAGAGTGGTAGGGATGTGGTAAATGAATCAATTGAAGAGAAAAAAGAGTACAAGCCTGTCCCAAGGCCTCCTCCTCATCCTTTCCCTCAAAGACTCAAGAAGAGGGAGCAGGAAAGCAAGTTCAAGCACTCACTCTCTATGTTAAAACGGCTATCTATCAATACTCTTCTCAAAGTGTCAGTAGAGAAGATTCCTACCATACCCTGCATAAGTAAAGAAATTGATTTTGCAAGAGCATGATGTGATCTTGGTGCTAGCATAATTCTAAAACCCCTTGCCATCTACAAGAAGCTTAGATTGGAAGCCTCTACACCAAGTACCAGGAAATATCTAGTACTTAGTCCCCCCCTTCATATACTACCACCCTTTGAGTATGATAGAAAGTTCGAAAAGAAATTAGGGGTCCAATTCATAAGTTCAATGTGGAAGAAAAAGCAAACCTATGGAGGAGCAAGGTTTGAAAAATTGGTCAAGTCAGAGTAACCAAGTGGACTAAGTCAAGCCGCAATAATAAATCAGGCTCTTTTTGGGAGGCAACTCAAGGTATGTTTTATTTTACCCCTATATTCTCTATTATTTCTTGATTTGGAGCATTGAGGACAATGCACAACGTTTCCAATGGGGTGTTGGTAGTTATGGATCTTGGTGAAGTCTGAGTAGCTTAGGGTCCATAACTATCCCAAAATTTGATCCCAAGTTTTTCTTACCTGTGTTCTTTTTTCTCATGAATATTTACTTTCTGTTGAACCAACATGTTTAGGTGATGTAGATAATTTGTAGATATATAGTAGTCATTATCTTTTGGTATATATATATATATATATAGACTCTAAATACTTTTTGAATATTTTGAAAATTTGGTACCCTCAAAACTTTTTAGTTTGTGATTATTGACACATACATATATTTTTGAGTATCTGGCAATGTTTGTTCTGATATTGTGAAGGTAAGGTGAGATTGAAAGCATGACCTACAAGTCTATATTTAATTACGGATGCAATTGCCATGTGTGTTATAAGCTTATTTTGATGCATTCATGCATCTTATATGGACCCAGAACTTGCCTTGTTACTCTAAGATTTGATAGGTGATATGGTAGATATGGAAATGATCTCAGGCCTTTGTTATTTGACTGAAGCCAATTTTCACCTAAATGACCCACCAAATAAGTGAATCCCTTGTTCTGAATTTTTAGCTTTTCATGTACTCATTCTTTCTTGGCACTCTGCTAACTTAACCTTGTTTGATGAAATACCTTGTAATTAGCCCTGGTCTATCCTTGAACATGTAAACCTTGATTGAGGACAAAGGCATAAGTTGAGGGCTTTTGCAGTTGGTGACCCTGGTTTTATGCATAAATATTGTGCACTTCACCTGAGGCTAAAAGCTTAAGTTGAGGGTGGCCCTTGTTGTGGTAAAGTAATATTAATAAGGTGGTTAGTTGGGAAATCAAGAAAGAAATGAAAAATCATGAACCGAGTAAAGAAAAAACAAATGCCTTGAGTTGAGAAAAAGTAACAAAAATGAGTTTGAAATCGAGGTACAGCTGAAAAAGAGAAAGAAAGCACTCGAGAAAAGTTCAAAATAGGAGAATAAGGTTGGATTGATTAAAAAGGGTTGGATTATGAAAACAAAAAGTGTTGGTAAACATGGTTCAAGGATGCTTTAGCCACTACTTGCCCAAAATGCCATAACAAAGCACCCTGAACCTATGTTACAAGCCTATAAATCCTAAAGTGATCCAAGTCCACTTTATCAACAAGCCAGAAGATGAATATAGAGAGCAAGCCTATGGTGTTATTCAGTATGCATTGAATTTCAATTATGAGAGTGAGAATTCTTGCACAGTCCCTAATTTTTAATACACTTTGAGTGAGAAAGAGGGACTTCGTTCCAGTGAGGGCATTTGCACTACTTGACTAGCATAAGACTATACCAGTTATTGCGGACGGTTGATTCTCCTTAGCTGGATTACTAGGTATCTCATTATGTTCTTGTTCGCTTAATAACTTTGCAATACTATTTTGAAAAAGTTGGTGGGTACCTGAATTAAAAGAGTTGTGGTATATGCTATTAGTATAGTTGCTATATGTTTCTCTTAGTCTGCATAGATCAAGTCATCGGTTGAGGACAAGCAACAATTCTAAGTTGAGCATATTGATGTGATATAAAAATACAGCACATTTGATGCCTAAAACAAGGGATTTTGTGAGTTCTTAATGGGACTTTTTTATGGTTTTTATCTGTATTTTTATTTTTCTTGCAGAAAAGATAGGTTGGCATGATTTTGAAGAAAAGTTGTAGATTTTACTGAAGCTTAGGACATACGAGCACACTTACGAGTTGTAGCATAAGCTACGAGTCATAGGGTGTGTCGTAGCAAGAATCATAGATGAAAAATTTAGAAATCTACCAAGTAGATGTCGTCCATAAGAGTCCATCCTACAAGTCATAAGTTTTAGTATGAGTCATATAGGTCAACTATTCCTGACCATATGGAGGTTGACTGGGACTATTGGTAACAGTTAGTTGCCACAC
The DNA here is from genome assembly GCA_025642045.1 of Solanum sejunctum. NCBI lineage: Eukaryota > Viridiplantae > Streptophyta > Magnoliopsida > Solanales > Solanaceae > Solanum > Solanum sejunctum. Next base: position 1,194,487 of record JAOTQJ010000049.1, on the reverse strand, counting down.
CATGGTGGCCGACCAAGCGCCATGGTGAAATTCGACCTTTACCTTCACAAGAGGGTTGGAAGAACCTAAGTTATCGTCCTTCATGCGACTGACCAATTATAGTTATGTATCTAGGGTAATCAAGTTGATGAACCATGGGAAACACAATTCCCAAGTTGTTCTCAAAATTAAGTGTTTCCTTGCATTATAGTTAATATTTATTTTAGTTTTGTTTTGAATCACAAAAAAAAACCATTTAGAGATTGTATTCATGAATACTAAAAATGATTAGTAGTGAAGTCTTGTAGTGTAGCCCTATATTCCTTGTGGATTCGACCCTAACCTCTCTTAGTATTATTAATGGTAGTGACTGCTTTTTTATTGGAGTGTTACCATCATCACATGTATTAACTAACTCTCTTTATTTTGTATGTTTTTAGTGGTAGCCAACACTAGTGTTACTGATTGGACCAAAGTAGTAATTAATAGGAAAAGAGAATAATTAAGAGGTTTTGATTGATGCGTTCTTGTTTAATCAACCAAACTAGGCCAAGGGGAGGTTGTATTAGGATTAATTGGTATGTTCAGTAATGAACACTATGGAGATGGGTCAAGTCGCATAGCTAAATTCAGCTCTCACACTTGATTAAAGGGCCTGGTGAACTTAAACTATCATCCTGCATATTATACAGTACACAAGAATAAGGTTATCCAGTTATACTAAAATGGGGAATCATGGGGAACACAATACCCTAGTTGCTCTCAATTATTGATTTTTCACTCGTGATAGTTAGTTAGTTTATTTTTTCATTAATAATTGTAAACTCCTCTCCTTTAGGGAATTGAGCTGATTAACTACTCGGATTGCATAATGATGAATTTGTCTTGCATTTATGTATTCCATGTGGGTTTGACCCTAATCTTCGTTAGGTTCTTTTTCTCAGCAGTGGACGTTTTATCCTCTAAAAAGAAGGTGTAACTTGGGCAACATTATGCCCCTACATGGTTAGATCATGTAGTAAAAACGTATCTGTTAGTACTTGGAATGTACTAAGAATGCGGGGTATAATACAACAAATAAAATAAGTCATAATTTATCAACATGCATAATCGTAAACAACGGATATAAGCTCAATATGTCATGAATACTCAATGCCTTAGTCATTATACATATCAGGAGTCATTAAGTCATATAACATATCACACATAGATGGAAAGGTACCATAGCTGACATGTAAGACCAAGCAAGCTACTACGTGGAATCCCAAAATTCACTCTACACTGGACTAGGAGTGGTCTACTTTGCCAAGGTAAACCAAACACTCACCTAATGGAAACTACCCTATTTAGGAAATTGCTTCCTTACCACCTTCCAGGAATACCACCATTTTCGATTAACATATGACAACAGCCTTGTGGGAACAGAAACCTTTTCGGTACTCAATTAACATATGCCACATAGGAACAACACCCTTCTTGGTCAATTATGCGACTCAAGCTATATGGATATATTAGCTAATTCATAAACCTAAGGTGGCAACATAGTTATGGGACAATGGTTATCTACCAAGGTCCTCTCAATTATAGGTCACAACACCAACAAATATTCAAATCATACTTATTATCATAATATGCAAAGCATCATAATATTATAATATTTTCATAGAGTAGCTCTTTAAGACCAAAGCTTCATAATATCAAAATTGGGCTTCATATCATTAAAAATTTTCACAATATTCTCATATCTCATAGCATGCATAATAGCCCTTCAAAATTCAAAACATTCATAGTTTACATATCTTGCCACAAGGCTCTCAACATCATAGAAGCTTGGCATACATCTTTAATAAAATCAATATGTGTACGTGTATATAAGTTTAAAACCATGCAATTCAAGAATAAATGACATACGAGGAGAAGAATAAAAATCACTTGAGAACTATTCAAAATAATCCACTATTCAAACAGGATCGCGAGTGAAACAACACCAAAAAGTGACCAAAAATGTCCCTCGGATGTTCTCGGAATCATAACTACCATATATCTCAAATTCATGCGTGATATCTAAAATCCAACTTCATATTCTTGTTCAGGGAGTCAAATTTTGAGTGGAGGATAGGTCTAATCCCGATTTAAGAGTAACCATAGTAAAATTTAAAAATCACAAAAATGTTTGCAATTTCCAGAGACGATCCGCGTTCCAGGTGTGAAGCACCAAGGACACGCTACGGTGTATTTTGTGGCCATTTTTCCATCTCATTCCATGGCCTTTGGGTCTTCGGGCTAAGTGTTTCCATGCATGAAAATTCCTATATTTAGCCTTATTTCACCCTCATATCATTCAATACATTCCCAAATACTTTTTCAAACACTTAAGACAAATATTTCATCTCCAAAATATAAAGTCTTAAAAATTCATCGGTTCTTAAGGTTCTCATGCAAGCTTCAAGTCTCCATCTCCAATCTTCTTCAAGGATTCTCCAAAGACAAGGTATATGAGTTTCATTCATGGGTTTCTTTGACCAATGATACCCAAGCTCTCTTTTACCTAAAATTATATGATTTAAAGTTGATTTACTCATGGGTCTTGTCTATTATGAATTTCACTGCGCACTACATTGGAGTTTCATGAAATTATGATTGTTTTAGCATGTTTTGACCTATGAATATAAGATCAATTGTGAGATTTGATTAAGGACTTTGATATATATTACTTGAGGGTATTACCAAGTAACTATTGATGGTTTTATGTTGAATTTTCTAGTATGAATCCAATCTTGAATTGCATGATTTTACACTAGCACTACACACTGGCCAAGTGTTTGATAAAATGTCTAGGTGATGATTTCTCGAGGTATTGAACGTCTAATGCATGTCTTATAAGTTGAATAACTTTATGATGATGAAATAAATATGTTTATATTATATTTTCTCTATAGTGTTGTGAATTGACCAAGTCTCACTCGAGGGGTTATAGGCCCAGGTAACTTGTTGAGGGGTTTGTACCTCGATCACCTCGATAGGGAGGTGGTGGGCCTATGCAACCATGTCGAGGGGTTTGTACCTTGATAACCATGTTAGGGTTTATCCTCCATCAACCATGTTATTTAGTTTGTACCTCATCAACCATGTTAGCGACTTTGTTCCTCATCAACCTATTAAGGGTTTTGTACCTCATTCGCCTCTCCAAGAGGGTAGTATGCCTTGGATATGCACTAATAATTTCCTATCCCTTACACATTTGTTATGTTCTATATAAGGATGGTTTTATTTCAAGTATCATTCATACATGCCATATTGTTATATGCTTACCCATTGCCTATGTTATGCATTTTGCTTATCGTGTTTATCACTTGTTGCATTACATCCTCTCATACTTAGTATATTTAAACTTACTAACACATACTTTATGCATACATGAAGTTACTATGTAGGATCCAAAGTCCTATTTGACTATCCTCCTCCAAGTGGCTAGTACGACTTCTGTCAAGCTCTTTGATGAGCCCTTCATTTTGGGGATGATATTTGTTATCTCATATTATGTTTGAATATCTTCTTTTATGTACATGTTGACTGTGAGGATTAGCCCGATAGCTTGTCTTGGCCCCTGCTAAGTATCTAAGTTTCAGAGGTGTTGTTAGACATATTTGTATATTCTATGACCTTTGACTCTCTCCTGACTCTTGATATTTATGATATGGAAGTTTTCCCTTTGTCCCTTATCCCTATTTACTATCTCTTGTTGTATTTTATTACTTTCGTGACCAAGGATATGTAATAATATGTTAAGAGGCTAACTTGGGGTCCCTTCATGTTCCCCGTGCACCGTGTTATGTCTAGGAGATAGGCTTGGGTCATGAAAAACATAATATCAGAGCACTACATTGTTAGATCCTCACATCTAACACACCACGTCTATTAGAGTCTTGTTCATGGTTGTGTTATGCACCACAACTGTGAACCAGAGGCTATGAGGCATTTAGGAAATGTTTTCCTTCTTATTACTCTATGTTATGTTATAGAAGTTGAGATAAGGTTTTCCCCCTAATAGTTGTCCTTTTCTATATTATATCATGTCTAACATGAAGGCAAGATGAGCCCGCACACCCAAGAAGCAACTGGCTAATGAGGAGCTCGACAATGCTCTAACTTTGCTTGCACAAGTTGTGGCTAATCAAGATAACCAAGGGGCCCAAGCCCCTCATGTTCCTACACCGACATCTCAAGTGAGAGATTTCATGAGGATGAATCCCCTATAATTCCACGGGTCAAAGGTAAATGAGGACCCTCAATAAGATATTGATGAGGTTTAAATGATTTTAGCTATCATGAGTGTGAGGTCAGAGGATAAGGTGGAGTTGGTGGCCTTCCAACTCAAAGAGGTAGCACAAATATGGTATAATCAATGGAAAGAGGAGAAGAAGGTCAATAATGTGGTACTTTAGGAGGATTTCAAGGCGTCTTACCTAATTGGTTCTTCCCTCTTGAGCTTAGGAAAGCAAAATTGGTGGAATTTATGAATTTGAGACAAGGGCCTTTGAGTGTGAGGTAGTATGCCCTAAAGTTCAACCAGTTTTCAAAATATACTACATACTTGGTGGCCGACTCAAGATCTAGGATAAATAAATTTGTGATTATGTCGATCTGCTATATTAAATAGTGACATGGATTCGTCCTATTTGATGACCTATGGTGAACAAATGGAGGAGGAGAAGTTGAGGAAGAGAAGGGGTCATGAGGCCATTAGGGACCAGTTTTAAGGAAAGTTCCTTACTCAAAAGGGTGGCCAGTTCTATCAAGTCCAAGAGTCTACTCATGCATTTCATAAGAGGGTTACTGATGATTTTCAAAGGGCCGAAGGTGTTGGGGGTGCGGTTCCAATTGGTTAATATCCAAAATGTGGTATGGGTCATAGTAGACCATGCTTGAGGGATACTACCGTGCTATGGGTGTGGGGAAGTGAGGGCATAAAATGTTGGATTGCCCTCAAAATCGCAACAAAGGTAAGGAGGTTCACCCAAAAGGAGCAAATACGGTTCCTTTGGTATAAGGTGATTGACAAGATGTTGCCCAACGGCACAATCAGTTTTATGCTTTACACTGGAGGTAAGGGGTTGATGAGGTTCCCGATGTTGTTATCAGTATATTGAAAATCATTGATTTTGATGTGTATGCATTAATTGATCCAGGTGTCACTCTTTCTTTTGTTACCCCTTTTGTTGACAAAAGGTTTCATATTGAACTTGAATTGTTATATAAATTATATGAGATTTCTAATCCTATTGATGCAACTATTGTAGCTAGAAAGGTTTATAGAAATTATCCCATTTGCATCTTGCACAAAATATTGCCTTGTGATCTTGTTGAGTTGGACATGGTCGAATTTGATGTTATTTTTGGGATGGATTAGTTAGATGCATACTATCCCTCTATTGATTTTAGAACCCATAGGGTCAAGTTCCAATTCCTAAATGAACCCATCCATGACTGGGAGAGTCACGATGTGGTGGTCAAGGGTAGGTTCATCTCTTTAATTAAGACCCATAAGTTGATCTCTTAGGGATGTCTTTATCATCTTGTGAGGATAAGGGATATGGAGTCCAAAGTCTTTTCGATAGAATTGGTTCAGCTTGTAAATGAGTTTCTTGATGTCTTTCCAAATGACCTTCCTAGTGTTCCTCCCAAAAATGAAATAGACTTTAGTATAGACCACGTTCCCTATACTAAACCCATTTTTATTCTCCCTTACCACATGGACCCGACAGAGTTAAAATATTTGAATGAACAATTGAGGGACTTGTTGGAGAAATGTTTTAATAGGCCTAGCCAATCATCTTGGGTTGCACCGGTGTTGCTTGTGAAGAAGAAATATGGGTCTCTTAGAATATGTATTGACTACCGGTAACTTAATTGGGTCACCATCATGAATAAGTTTCCTCTTTCAACGATTGATGATTTGTTTGACCAATTGCAAGGGGCTAGTCACTTCTCTAAATATTAATCTTCAATTCGGGTATCATCAAGTAAAGGTGAGTCGGTGTGATATTCCTAAGACAGACTAGGTATGGGTATTTTGAGTTTGTTGTGATGTCATTTGGGTTGACCAATACACTAGCTATCTTCATGGATCTTATAAATGGGGTCTTTAAACCTTACCTTGATTTGTTTATTGTGGTCTTCATTAATGATATTTTGATCTATTCACATAGTGAAGAGGAGCTTATGGGTCATTTGAGGGTAGTGTTACAAAGATTGAGAAAAGTGAAATTGTATGCTAAAAACGAGAAGTGTGAATTTTTGTTGAAAGAAGTTGCCTTCCTAGGTCATGTGGTGTTGAGGAATGGTATTAAGGTGCATGTTGATGTGCTTTTCGATCATAAGAGCCTCTAACACTGAAAAAGATCTCAACTTGAGGCAAAGAAGGTGGTTAGAACATATTAAGAACTATGATATTAGTGTGAATTATCATTCTGGTAAGACTAATATGGTAGAAGATGCTTTGAGTAGGGTGTCTATGGGTAGCCTAGCTCATGTTGATGGTGGTGATAAAGAGATGGCTGGGGAGGTGCACCAGTTGGCTAGATTGAGAGTTAGGTTGGAAAAGGTTTGTAATGGGGGTGTTGTTATTGTTGATAGTTCTAAATCTTCATTGGTTGAGGAGGTGAAACGTAAGCAAGATCTTGACCCAACTTTGTTAGAATTGAAGACATTGGTAAACGATGGTAAGGTAGAGGTTCTCTCCTAAGGAGATGGTGACTTTAGGTACCAAGGTAGGTTGTGTGTGTCTTGTGTTGATAGATTGATGAAAAGGACTCTTGATGAGACTCATGTTTCTTCTTATTCTATTCACTCTGGGCCTATAACATGTATAGGGATTTGAGAGAGGCGTATTGGTGGGATGGCATGAAGAGGGACATTGCCAAATTTGTTTTCGATTGTCATCATTGCCAACAAGTCAAAGCCGAGCATCAAAGGCCAGGTGGCCTAACCCAAGACATAGAGATTCCTACTTAGAAGTGGGAGGAGGTTAATATGGATTTTGTGGTTGGTTTTCCCAGGACTAGAAAGTTCTTTGATTCCATATGGGTTATGGGGTATAAGATGACAAAATCAGCTCACTTTCTACTGGTTAATACTACATATAGGGCAGAATATTATGCTAGGTTGTACATTCATGACTTGGGGAGGTTGCATAGGGTTCCTTTGTCCATCATATCCTATCATGGTGCACAATTCACTTCACACTTTTGGAGATCCTTCCAAAGAGTTCTTAAGACCAAGGTAAAGCTTTGTACAGCCTTTCGCCATCACATGGATGGCCAAGCTGAAAAAACTATCCAAACACTTGAGGACAAGCATAGGCCTTGTGTAATGGAGCTTAAGGATAGTTGGGATGATGATCTCCCATTGATTGAGTTTGCACATAACAATAGCTACCATTATAGTATTGGTATGGCTCCTTTTGAGGCTCTCTATGGTAGACATTGTAGATCATCCATTGGGTGGTTTAAGGTTGGAGAGGTGGCTTTATTGTGTCCGTATCTAGTTATGGATGTTATGGAGATGGTAAGGATGATTAGAGAAAGATTGAAAACATCTCAAAGTTGAAAATGTCCTATGCCGATGTAAGGAGAAGGGATCTTAAATTCAAGTTTAGTGATTGGGTTTATTTGAAGGTGTCACCCATGAAGGGTGTGGTCTATTTTGGTAAGAAGGGCAATTTAAGCACTAGGTATATTGGTCCTTATAGGTTGATGAAAGGGATTGTTAAGGTGGCCTACAAGTTGTATTTGCCTAGAGAAATAGAATTGGTTCATCCTATTTTTCATGAGTCTATGTTAAGGAAATGTATGGGTGATCCTAATGCTATTGTGCCTCTTGATGTTGTCGGGGTTGTTGAAGACAACTTGACACATAATGAAGTTCTAGTAAAGATCTTGCATAGACAAGTAAAGAGGTTGAGGAACAAGGATGTTGCTTCCATTAAAGTTCTTTGGTGGAACCAACAAGTCGAAAGTGCTACTTGGGAGGCCAAACGAATATGCAAAAGTGATACCCTTATCTTTTCCATCCCAATCAAGCTTAAGTTACTAATTCTAAGTCTTCTATGTGATTTCATGTCTCATATTCCAGCCCCCAAGTCATTTTCATGCATTTATGTTTATATTGTCAGGTTTGTGATGATTTTACACTTATGGTGATATTCTTAAAATGATGTTTTGAGTGTGTTGATGCATTGTTGTTGGGGCTGACCTATTTGTTAATACTCTTCTCATGTATGACTCTTTAAGATTCAGGGAAGAAGTTCCCAAGGGTTAGGTATTGAAATGACCCCTAAAACGTGCCCAAAAATGTGCCTTGAATGTGCCCGGATCATAATTTTCATATATCTCAAAATCTGTCCAAGATATCAAAAATTTGACTTCATATTCTTATTCAGCAGGTCAAATTGAATATAAAGTGGGTCTAATCTCAATTTAAGAGAAACCATAACAAAAATTTGAAAATCGCAAAAATACAATTTCCATATACGATCTGCACCTCTGTGGCGATGCGCCAAGAGCGCGTTGCTTTGTGTTTTTGTGGGCAGTTTTCTATCTCAGTCGAAGGCCTTTGAATCTTGGGCCTAAGTGTTCCCATGCATGAAAATGCCTATACTTAGCCTTATTTCACCCTCATATCATTGAAGGCATTCTAAAGTACTTTCTCAAACACTTAGACTATATTTTATATCCAAAATTTCAAGACTCAAAAATTCATCCGGATATTAAGGTTCTTATTCAAGCTTCAAGTATCCATCTCCAATCTTCTTCAAAGATTCTCCAAAGTTAAGGTATGTGGGTTTCTTTCATGGGTTTCTTTGACCCATGATACACAAGCTCTCTTTTACCTAAAATTAAATGATTTAAAGTTTATTTACTTATGGGTCTTATCTATTATGAATTTCACTGTACATATGTTGGCGTTTCATGAAATTATGGTTTGTTTAGCAAGTTTTGAGCTATGAATCTAAGCTGTATTATGAGATTTGATGAAGGGCTTTTATGTTTATTGCTTGAGGGTGTTACCAAGTAACTATTGATGGTTTTACATTGAATTTTCTAGCATGAATCCACTCTTGAATTGCATAGTTTTACACTGCCACTACACACTCGTTAAGTGTTTGATAAAATATCCAGGTGATGATTTCTTGAGGAATTGAAGGTCTAACGCATGTCTTATGAGTTAAATGAGTTTATGATGATGAAAGGAATGTATGTATATGATATTATCTCTATAGTGTTGGGAATTGACCAAGCGTCACTCGGGGGGTTGTAGGTTAGGGTAATATTATTGAGGGGTTGGTACCTCAATCGTTTTGCTCGGGAGGTGGTAGGCCTATTCAACCATGTCGAGGAGTTTATACCTTGATAACCATATTGGGTGGTTCACTCCATCAACCATGTTGGGGGGTTGTACCTTAATAACCAGTTAGGGGGGTCTGTACCTCATCAACCATGTTTGGGGCTTTGTACCTCATTGACCTATTGATAGGTTCGTACCTTATTCACCACTCCAAGGGGGTGGTAGCCCTTAGATATGCACTAATAATGGTTTCTCAATACACATTTATTATTTTTGATATCACCATGGTCTTACTTCAAGCATCATTCATACAGCCATATTGCTATATGCTTACTCATTACCTATGTTATACATTTTGCTTATAGTGCTTATCACTTGTTGCATTGCATCCTACATACTTAGTACATTCAAATATACCAATGCATACTCTATGCCTACATGATATCACCATGTAGGAACTGTAGACTCAGTTGACCATCCTCTTCCACGTGGCTAGTACGACTTCTCTCAAGCTCTTTTGTGAGTACTCCATTTCGGGGATGATGTTTATGATCTCATACTATGTTTCAATACTATCTTCTTTTATGTATATGTTGACTATGAGATTGAGTATGGTAGCTTGTCTTGTCCCCCACTAAGTATCTAAGTTCTAGAGTTGTTATAGGACAGGTTTATATACGCTATGTGCTTTGACTCTCTCTTGACTATTGATGTTTATGATATGAAAGTTGTCCCTTGGCCCCGTTGTCTCTATTTACTATCTCTTATTGTATTTTATTGCTTCCATGACCAAGGATGTGTACTGATATGTTTAGCGGTTGGCTTTGGGTCCCTTAGGGTTCTCCATGCATCGTGTCATATCTACTCCCTAGGCTTCGGTCATGATTATGATACCTCAATTACAGGCCATCCTCTAGTCTACAGGTCATGGAAAAGAGGTTTCATATTATAATATTTTAAATCCTCCTAAATTATTTCTAGTCCTCACCCCACGACAAGACTTATGGCTTGTAAGTCAAAGTACAAGCCATCTGGTATCTTGTATACTTAACTTCGAAAATCAATATTTTTACCAAGTTTGGCTATCATTCCATGAGCACAAGATATGGCCCGTAGTAACCATCTTAACACTCACAATACTTAGAAAATCTCCAAGATTCATTTCTTAAGCACTTTTACTCCTTGCCAACATGTGGGTCCTTACATATACTCACAAAACTACAGATCTTTGTAGCTAAAGTAAGCTTAGTCCATTCTCTCACAACTTCAATCTTCGTTAGATCAACCTTGATGCTCTCCTAAGACACTACATTCCCTAAAAGTTCTACTGAACTGAGACAAATTTCACAATTGGAGAACTTAGCATACAACCTCTTGAGCCTCTAAGCATAATCCTCAAGTGTCTAACTTGGTCAGTCGCTATCTTAGAATAAACGAACAAATCATCACTGAATACAATCACAAAGGAAACCAAATATGGCTAAAATACTCCATTTATCAACTCCATAAATATGGTAGGTGCATTGGTCAACCCAAATGACATGACAAGAAACTCATAATGACCATACCTCATTCGAAAAGTAGTATGAGGTTTATCAGATGATCCAATCCTTAACTAATGATACCCAACGTCAAATAAATCTTAGAAAACACCCCTGCACCTTAATATTGGTCAAACAAATAATCAATCCTGGGGAGGGGATATTTGTTCTTGACAATCACCTTGTTTAACTATCTATAATCAATACACATTCTCATTGACCCATTCTTCTTTTCATAAATAGAACTGGAGCACCCCATGGTGACACACTAGGTCAAATGAACCCCTTAATTAACAAGTCATAAATCTGATCCTTTAAATCCATTAATTCAGAAGAAGCCATAAGATAGGGAGAAATAGAAATCGAAATAGTTCTGCATTAATATCAACGGTGTAATCAATGTCCCTATCAAGAGGGATCCCCCTAGGAGATGGAAGGAAAGAAATCTATAAATTTATGAATAGTAGGAATAGACTCCATAGAAGGTGAATCAGTAAATAAAAGCCAAGTAATATTTTAAAAACCCTATCAATCAATCTATGAACCTTGATATAAGAATTAACCTTTCTAGGATAAGACTCACAAGAACCTTTCCTCTCAACTCCTAGTCCACCAGGCACAACCAAAGTAACCATCGTACGAAAATAATCAAGAATAACATGATACAGAGACAACCAATCCATACCCAAAACAATATCAAAATCAACCATGTCAAGAATAATAATATCCACCCAAGTATCACACCTTCAAAAGATACAAGACAGGATCAGTACACCGAATCCATTATTAAAGGCTCTCCGATTACGGTAGAAACATGCAAAAGCATAAGCATATAATCACATAATAAGTCAAACTTAATAAAATAGTATGTGGATACATATAAATAAGTAGAACTAGGTTAAGAAAACACTAAGGCAGGCTAATACCAAACTAGAACAATATCTATAATAACTATATTAGAGGCTTTTGCTTTAGGTCTACACAGAAAAGCATAACAATAAGCACCATGACCTCCGCCTGACTAAACAGTGCCTCCTCCACCTAACTTAACTACTATATTACTCACAAAACTACTAGGACCATGACCACCTCTACATGATTGAGCTCTACCACATTATTTAGATAGTTCTTTGGATGTCTATTTGGAGGTGCTGAATCCCTAATAAGTGTTATTGAATGGGTATTGTGTGGCCTAGAATGAGTTTGGAAAGGATACTTACTGAGCATGTGGCCAGGATGTCCATAATAAAAACAAAACCTCTGAGTAGGCAGATAAAATGAAGAACTGGAGGAATCTTATAGCCGCTCTGACTTGTAGATCTCCGACCACAAGATAAATTGGAACCACCATCCATAGCTAGAAAGGCAGCATGCGCTGGAGCCTAATGCTATTATGTACTACCATACCAATGAAACTCTCTACCTCTTGAAAAAGAGCAAGAATAATGACTAGAAGCTCGGGCCCTCGTAGGATACCCAAACTCATCTCAGACTATTAGCTCTGTCTCCTAGGCAATACTTATAATAGAGTAGAAGAAGGTTCCCTCATGAGCTAACTGAATACATAGGACCTAATATAGAAAACCATATCTAGCTCTCACTAATTCACAAACTCTCTATGCCTCAGTAGGAATCAAGGATATGGCATGGAATGAATTTATAAAAGTGTGTCTTATACTCTACAATGGTCATACTACCCTGAGTAAAATTCTTAAATCTTATTTGGCTCTCCTTCTGAAGATCTACTGAATGAATCAATCATGAAATGCCTCTGAAAAAAACACTTTGGTAAATCGAGTGGGATCTAACTATTCTAGACCTCATATATGTCGTCCGCCACTCTCTAGCGATATCACTGAGCTAAAGAACAACACATCTAACACCCGATTATTAATTTGGCCAATGGCCTTCAACATTTCATGGTATAAAGTCAAGAACTCATAAGCATCCTAAACTTTACCATCCTAAAACTGGGGTGGTTTCATCTTCTGAAACTGATCGGAGATCAACTGATAATTAGTTGCAAGTAAGGCTCAAGAGCGATTTGTACCCATATAGGAACTAGTGGTGGCTGGCATACTTGAGCATGAATAGTAGGACCCTTAATAGGAGCATGTTTATATACCCAAGTCTATGAACCTCCAGGGGTACCTATGGCACTCCTAGTCTATGCTAAGCCCAAGAGTACATCCAACACTCTCAACAAAGTATCCTAGAATAGTGGAGAAGTTGCTTTCTCTAGAGGGACCTGATATCCTCTAATTTCAAGCTTGAGCTCGGGGGAAATACTCGTCTAATAGTCTCGGGCCGATGCTTCTCCTTGACCCCTACCCCTTCCTTGGCCTCCAACTCTATTCACAGCCCTACCCCTAGCTAGGGCCTTAGTAACAGTCTCAGGAGCTAAGTGATGTCGTCGATGTTACACCTATTTTTTAGAGGATAAAACGGTCATTGTCAAGATATATAACCTAGTAAAGGTTAGAGTTGAACCCACAGGGAATTCATAGACTAAAGAAAATTCACTAATTTGTAATCTGAATAGCTAACCAAATTAATCCCAAAGGGAAGTTTGTAATAATCAATAAGAAAATAAAACTAATGAACTATTATTAGAGTAAAGTCAATATGGAGAGAAACTAGGGTATTGTACTCCCCAAGATTCTCCAACTTAGTATCGCAAGATAACCTAATTCTTTCCTAGTATATAGCATACAGAATGGTAATTTATGTTCACCAAGCCCATTGGTCAAAGGTGAGAGGCAAATATCACTATGTGACTTGGTCCATCTCCATAGAGTGCATCATGAACTAGTACTTATTAGTCCCAGTACAACATCCCCTTGTCCCAGTTTATTTGATTAGATGAGAACATATCAATCAAATTTTATAAATTAATCTCTTTTCCTATTCATTATTACCTTGGCCCAATCAGTAACACTAGGCAGGTTCTAATGTTGGCCACTACTAGAAAACATGATAAACAAAGAGAGTTATCTAATAAATGCATATAAACATTCTAAGAATTGTAAATTATTTGATTTTACTTTGTTAGTTCTTCATGGTTACCACAACCGTAGTTATGGATTTAGCTAGTTATGCCATGTGTAGATGAAGAAATTATGAATTGAGAAGATACAATTAAACACTTACACAATGGAATTACGAAGAAGCAATCCAACTTCAATAAGAATCACAAGCATCAAGATCAAATTAAATCACAAGTGTTCTCAAAGACTCTCCAATATGATCTTACAATTTTCTCTCTTAAAATATTGAATTCTCTAAATACTAGGCAAACACTTCTAAAAACATAACCTAAAAAAACTATTTAAGACAATTAAAATTCAAGTCTTAAACAAAATAGTAGAACTGGTCAGCATGCCATATGAAAACTCTCTTAAAACCCGTATTGACTTCCATGGCCTATAATCGAGGTCTCATACATAGCTGCTGGAATTTTGTACTTCAACACTATGAGTCGTCGATGAGGATTCGTGCCCTGAGAATCAGAGACTTGGATTATGAGTTGTAGAGGGTGCATGGATTCACATAGCACATAGTACATAAGAACAAAGGAGTGGGTAAGTATGACTCATGCTATGGGAATAGAGGGGACTTAGGACTTTTCACATTTCCATATCTTATCATTAACATATCATAATAACAGTAACAACACGAGATAAACATAGCCATAGTCGTCATAAGAAAATAGAATAATACATAACAAGCCCGAACAGAGAGTTTACATGACTTCCAACAATGCCTCTAATTCATAGAATAGGACGGGGTCTAAGGCATATCCCGGGATCACGCTCAAAGTAAAGACATAAGTGGAACTAGCAAGCTCACAATTCAATCTAACTACTAAGATATAGATGAAGATAGTATCTAGTCTCTGCATAGTTCGATATAGGCAAAAGTATGGATTAGTACATTTGAATATACTAAGTGTGCAAGCATGCAAATGCTTATGAACTTATTAACCTACAATCAATGTTCGATGACAAGGGCACATCTATAGAGAGAAGTATATAGAATGAATATAATATCAATATATCGTGAAATCTATGATGCAATAATGCAATATACTTCAACATATGGGGATGTGAACTTAACTGATAAAAGACCAAGCGAGCAACTAATTGGAGTTCCGTTGTCTACCACACACTGGATAAAAGGGTGGTTTACTTACCAAAGGTAGATACTTGTCATAATCATATCTAAAAAAAAGGCATAAACATGAACCTATGTATGGCACATAGTTATAGGACATCTAGATTTATGTAAGGCCCCTTGGGGATAGTCTCCCTCACATAAGTCCACTCAGTGCTAAGTCATCATCTCGCAGAATACATATACGTATATGTGCTTGAAAAAAGCCATAAGTCTTTTCAAAATCATAATCATTCTCATCTAGTCTTGAAAACCAAACATACTTCATAATCATTTATACTTTGAATAAAAGATAAATCATACTTCAATTCATGAACATATGCATATGAGTAGCTAATTTATATTTGTACATAGTCGTATAAACACACCCATGAAGCACTTGAGCCATATCGTAGACATTATGTGATCACATTCTTGTCATACCCATACTTCTTTTGAAAATATAGTCATAATCATAATTGGTTCTTAACTTATATCATAAATCTTATTAAAATCAATGTTCACACATGCATATTCCATGAGGAATGATTGAATAGCAAGGGTACTAGGAATTCATAGTTAAATCATCATAATATAATGAAATCATAGTAACCATGAAGAGATAAACAATTAAACCATACTTGAATTACCAAATAGATTCATAATTTAATGGACATGCATATCCAAACCTTTATAAAATCAATGTAATCCAACATAATAGGGTTTATATCATATTTAAAATATTAATTAAATAAAGCCCATAACTCATTTTAATCAAATCAACACTAACTTAAAAGACCCATATTAAAAGTAAACTTAAAATTCATAAATTAAGATTTAAGAAGTTTTGGGGTCTTCATGATTGAAAGGGATGATGAATCAATCCTACATACCTTGGATAGCTAAAACAATTAGCATGTAATTGACTTGATTTGAAAGCCCTCTTGAAACCCAAGCTGGAATCCTCCATAGAAGACCTAAAGAGAAAACTTAGGAATTGAATTCTAGAGTATGAGCGTAATGAGAGTGAATGAGTGTAAAGAGTGGGTATAATCTTATTTCAGGGCTTAGGATAGGTACCAACATCCTAAAAGACCTTTAGATAAACCAAAATTATGAATAGACCATTAATGAAGTAGACTTTAAAAAGTTTCCAAGATACAACACCTAAAGAGAAAACTTAGGAATTGAATTCTAGAGCTTGAGCATATTGAGTGTGAATGAGTGTAAAGAGTGAGTGCAATCTGATTTCGGGGCTTAGAATAGGTACCAAGGTCCTAAAAGACCTTTAGAATAAACAAAATTATGAATAGACTATTAATAAAGCAGACTTTAAATAGTGTCCAGGAGTCCCGTACAAATGCAAAACTAGTCTATACAAATGTTCATTGATCGTAAAAAGTGCCCGTAAAAATGCCTCCTTTGATACTTAGAAAAATTTAGTCCAAGGATATTTCCACTGAATGTTTCACATTTTGTACAAAGGTTCATTGGTCGTACAATGGTCTGTGAAAATGCCCCAAGTTCTGAGATGGTACTTTTATATTTAAACTTATTTTGGCAAGAGGGGTTCACGAGACCCACACACAGCTCACAGTAGGTTTCACAAACCACCACCATAGCTCATGGTGGGTTGCATAACCCATACAAGGGTCTCTTAGAGGATTCCTTAGACAAATTCTTGGCTTGAAGGCTGGGATACTATCATGACCCAAACCTAGGGCCTAGACGTGATACGGTGAATAGGTAACCTGAAGGAACCCAAAACAATCCTCTTAACAAGCCTCGTATCATTACACATCATTAGTCATGGAAGCATATAAAAGACATTAAGAGTAATAATAGGGAAAAAGGGCCAAGGGGAAAGCTTGCGTGACATCATAATTAAGAGAAAAAGATTTAAAGTTTAGATCATAGATACATAACATGTCCAACAAACACCTCTAATACTTAGATAAGAGCAAGGCCTAAATAAAGTAACCGAGCTCACCCAAATAGTCAAAATAGAAAATAAGGAAGTGTGTCTCAATACATAATAAGAACAACATAGACTAAGATCCCCAAAGTGGAAGTCTCACCAATAAGCTTGAGTAGTATCGATCTAGCCAGGTGGAGGAGGAGGAGGATCAACTTAGGCACCAGTTTTGACATAGTGATATCATGTAGGAAAGAGTATGTATTAGTATGTTTGAATGCACAAAGTATGTAGGATGCAATGCAATAAGATATAGGTACCTTGATCAAAATGCCTAACAATAGGCAATAGGCATAATATCACAATATGGCATACATGATCAATGCATAAGTAACTCATGCTCATATAAGATATCATATGTGTAAAAGAGACTAATCTAGCTTTCCAAAGTATAACCCCTTGGTAGGTTGGTGATGATGTCACCCTATCACTTATGTGGTGAGGTACAAACCCCTCACCAGGTTGATGAGTATAAACCCCCATCTAGGTTGACGATGATGCCACCCCATCACCTTGGTTGTGAAGTACAAATTGCTCACTAGGTTGATGAGTACAGACCCCCATCTAGGTTATTCGGGCTCTTAGTCCCCCCCCCCCCCAGATTAGGCATGGTCTAATGCAATAATTTATATTGAATTCATTATATAAATAGGCTCATTTCATTATCATAACATCATTCATATCACATTTCATGCTTTGTATCTTCAATTAATCAAGAAACCACATCCGAACATTTTATCAAACACTTGGAGGATGCGTAAAGCTAGTATAAAACGATGAAATATAGATATGAAATCATGCATGCAAACCCATTGTAAAGCCATCATTCAACACCTGGCAACACCTTCAAGCAATATACATAAAACCCCTCATAAAATCTTATAATAGACCCAAGATTTATAGCTCAACGCATTGGAAAACATTCACAACTTTACATATCTTTAACATTGTCCGTAGACATGTTCATACTAATAAACCCATTGTAAAATCAACTTTAAATCATACAAATTAAGTAAAAGGAGGTTAGGGCACCATGGGTGGAAGGACCCAATGGCTAAAACCCGCATACCTTAGCTTTGAGGGAACTCTTGATTAAGGTTGGAAATGGAGGCTTGAGGCTAGAAGTAAATCCTTAGTTCCAAATAAGGGTTTTGAGACTTAAATATAGGAGTGAAAAATATGGCTAAGTGTTTGAGTGGATATTGGGGAATATTTAGGATGATATGAGGGTGAAATATGACTAAGTATAGGTAAAAATATATTTGGGAACACTTAGGCCCAAGACCCAAAAGTCTTGGACCAAGACAGAAAACTAGACATAAAAATGTATAGGAGCGCACCCTTGGCGTGTCGTGCCAGGGGCACGAATCATCTCTAGAAATCACATTTTTGTAATTTTCAAATTTTACTATGGTTGCTCTTTAATCAGGGTTAGACCACTTTTACCCCAATTTTGACCCCCTGAACAAGAATATGAAGTCAGGTTCTTGATGTCATGCACGAATTTAAAATATATAAAATTTAAAATTCTGGGCATTTCAAGGCACATTTTCGGGTACTTTTTGGAGTCATTTCAGGCGCCTACCACAAGCCCTTTCCACAGCTACTGGTAAGGACCACGAGCCATGGGACGTGCCATGGAGAGACGCTAAACCTAAAACTCGCTCTTAACTTAAAGGCACAAATAAAGCCAAGGGTCACCCCATTCTTTCCCCCATGGCTCTTGGACCTTTCCATAGCTCGTGGGAATGACCTTGGAGGGGGACCTTGGTCAAAATCCTCTAAAAAATCCATTTTAAGCATCATTAAGGTCTCCTAGGTCTGAGTCTTTATACATGTACACATGTGACACCTACGAACCTAGGACTCTGATATCAAATTGTCACGGCATGATTTTAGGGGTGATGGCACTCGTCTTTAACCCATAAAGACAAGTAAGCCTAGATAGATCACAATAATATAAAACAAAATAATGTGCAAACTAAATCAAGATAACATTGTGAATAAGAAGACTATAAAAAATAACGACATATCCAAACTACAAAACCATCCCAGAACTAGTTATCACATGGTACAAGCCTCTAATATATCAAAATAAGAAAAAATATATAAGTTCTAA
Organism: Solanum sejunctum; assembly: GCA_025642045.1. NCBI lineage: Eukaryota > Viridiplantae > Streptophyta > Magnoliopsida > Solanales > Solanaceae > Solanum > Solanum sejunctum. The sequence goes on along the minus strand of JAOTQJ010000049.1, from coordinate 1,175,376 downwards.
TAGTGTTTGTCCCTCAAATAGAACAAGACTAATAGTAATATCCAAAAGTCTAGAGAGTATCCAAGAGCAAGAAGAAACTACCTCTCAGCTGTTAATTGCTCGATCATCAAGAAAGAGAAGAAGGGGAGCATCAGCAAGATCCAAGCTCTATACCTGCACACATGTGTAAAAAAACAAGGGTGAGTACTATGGTACCTTAAACGCCCAAAAAATGTACTTTGAAAATCCAATTTCATATTTTGATTAAGGGTAAAAATTGAGTGGGAAATGGATATATCTCCGAATTTAGAGGACCCATAGAAAAATAATTTTTGCCAATTTTTTTAAACTAGTAGCTGTACGTGTTTAGTCCATGATGCGGACCCATCAATTTTCTATTTTGGCCTAAGGGCATTGGGGTCATGACCCCATTCCCAATTGCACATGAATCTCCCTTACATAGTCATTTTAACTCTATATCATTCAAAAACCCTCTCTAAAACCTCTCCAACACTTTAGCAAAATTTCCATCCAAATCCAAGGATTTCAAGCTCACATTGGATCTCAAGAACTCAATCCTAGCTTCAACCCTCCTTCATAGTTTACATCAAAGAATCACCAAATTTAGGTATGTGGGTTTTATCCATTGGCTACTTTCACCCAAGGAGCCCAATCTTTCTTTTTATGAAAATTTGCATGATTTCAAATTATTTTACTTATGGGTGCCTATTATTATGAAATATGACCATCAATTATGTTGGAGTTTTATCCAATATTGTTGATTATGCATGAATATCTAATTTAAGCTTATACTATGAGATGATCTTTGTCTATTGAGACTATGAATGATTTGAGCTATGAAAGCCATGAACTATGATGAACGTTTGAAATGGATTTCATGATACCCAAATTAGGGTTTTGTTACTATGTTTGTGGATTGATTTTAAATTGATTTACTCATCTTGTTACACTCCTGAATTTTATGATTTTGAACAAGCACTATATGCTCAAATCAAGAATTCTTAACTTATTTTCATGTTTTATAAGTTAAGTGACTTTATGATGAGCAAGGGCTTGCATGTATGTATTGAATTCATTAAAAGTATTTATGATGTTATAAGTAGACCACACCTTGTTGAGGGTGACATGCCCAATCACCTAGTTGAGAGTGACATACCTCAATTACCTTGTTAGGGGGTGACATACTTAATCACCTTGTTGAGGGATGACGTACCTCAATCAACTTATTGGGGGGTGACATGCTTAATAACCTTGTTGAGAAGTGATGTACCTCAATCACCTTGTTGGGGGTGACATGCCCGATCACCTAGTTGAGGGGTAACATACCTCGATCACCTTGTTGGGGGGGTGACACGCCCTAATCACCTTGTTGTGTGGTGACATGCCTCAATGAACTTACAAGGGGGTGACATGTCTTGGATTTCGTGTAGTAGTTTGCTTGGTCTATGTTGATTATAGTCTCTTCCCAGATGTGATACCTACTATGTAAATTATATGATTTACAAGCATGTTTTACTTTAAGCATTGATCATGCATGTTATATTGATATTATACTTATTCATTGCTTATGATTATGCATTTTGACTATGTTGGCTTATCCTACATACTTAGTACATTTTAACCTACAAGCACATACTCTATGCCTACATGATATTACCATGTAGCAATCGGAGCACCTCTCGATCATCTGCCATGTGGCTACTTTGGTACTTCAGAAGATAAGATTTGGTGAGTCCTCAAGTCCGAGGACACTATCTATGCTACTCTTACTATTTGATATTTCTTTATGTTGAACACTTGATACTATGAGGGTGAGCCCGAAAAGTGTCTTGGGCCCCGCTCCATTCCATGTTAGGGTTGTTGTTGGATAACAGATGTACTTATGATATGAGTTTGACTCTTTTATGCTTTCATAAATATCAAGATATCCCTTAGTCCCATTTTTCCTAATTTATATCTCTTATGTTATTTATTTTGCTTTTGCGAGCGACCAAGGATGTGTGAATGATATGCTAAGAGACTTATTTGGGGTCCCTTCAAGTTCCTATTCACCGTATCACGCCTACGCTTTAGGATTGGGGGTGATAGTACCCAACAATAAGACCTAATCACAGGTAGAGAATAAAGAAGTAAGTAGTCCTTCCATCTAACCACATATCTCTGGACTACAAAACCTTCACATAGAAAAGCACAACATACATAATATAGGTAATATAGAAAAGATACAATCTCCTATCACATTATCTGAATAGACCAAACTTCAGAATATACAAGGCTCAAGATATGGAACACGTATCACAACCTTTAATATTTCAATCTCAAAAATATACATGATTCAAATCATTCAGTACATCAGATTTAAAACGTATGCCAACTTCAGGTAAGAAATTAGTACATCAGTTTTAAAACGTATGTTAACATTGGGTAAAAAATAATATGAAATAGAATGAATGCTATGAAATAAATTCGCAATGGTACAATGTCTAGTAACCATGATGCATATCTATCCTATGATACACATCCACTTATGTAATTAGATCATAACCTTTGGAGGCCACACATGGACCATGTATCTATTGAAAATAACCTCAGTACAATAATCAAGTTGGGAATAATCTCGACACAATAACAAGCCAAAATTGACTTTTTCATAACAATCACATACCAAAATGACCTCGACAATATTTTGACCGATTGAAACTCGAGCCCTACATATCAATATCTCTATTAAAACCCTCGATCGATAGTAAACTCAATCTAAAGTATCAATATTTCTTTTTCATTATCAAATAATCAAATCCATTTTTCTTTAGCTTTTCATCACAAATAGATCATCAAGCAAATCATGTCATCATACTTTAATAATTATTTTTACAAGTATAAAAATAGGCAAGATGTCTATATTGCATCATTTATTCATGATTCATCGATCATTTTTATTTTCTTTCAATGATTGTGTCATCATCAACACCTTACATAATCATCACGATTAATATAGATCAAATCTCCAAAATACCTTTTGTCATCATAGTTTAGGACAATTCATTATTTAAGTCCTCATTTCACAAGTATTTAACTCCATAATTTCCAATAATATCTCAAAATAAGCATTTAGTTCAATATTTTACATAAAGTAATTCAATAGGCAAGTCCACATAACATGATTCAAAGTCCAACAATTAGAATATCATGAACATTTTAACTTTGACAACAACCAAAAGTCCATTTCACAATATCAATCCATAAGTCTAAGAAAACTATCATAGACATCAATTCATATTCAAGCCCTATAAGTCATTATTATCCCATCTCCATTACCCAAATTATATACACTAGAATAAGTCACTAATCTCAAAGTCCCAAATTGAAAGGAAATATTACTTCAACAAATTTAACAAGGGTTAGAGTCTACTTGACTCAATTTTGCTAATCAATCATTTTAAGGACAATTGCTTCTCCTTCAAAATAAAATCTATAGAACACAATCTACTTGGAAATAAATTCACAATCACAATATGAAATTAACATTATTAAAAGTACATAATTTGGGAAAATGGCAAAATCATTCAAATATTCTACTAAAAATCAATACCGAAATCCAGAAATTTTTTTATGAAAAGGTTTCTCTCATGATTAGGGAACCACTGATAAAAACCAATTCAAAAATGGAGTTTAATGATTTCATAATCATAGATTTAGTAAAAATCTCAAAGTTCTTGATAATCCTTGTGTTTCTCAATTGAATCTCTGAAATTTGATGTTAGCATCAAGGGGTAATTAATGAGATATGATAAGTAGAGTAGAAAAATATATTTTTCAATTAAAAAAAACCTTCGAAAAATCAACCAGAAGACATCTTAGACAAGCTCTCAAGGTTTGAAAATGTAAGAAATGTTAAAAATGGGAATGTAGGGTCTGAAAACCCCCTTCTGATGTCACTACACTCGGATGTTATGAGATCTGTAAAACCTATTTTGGTGTTGCTACAAAGATATAAGTGTCATTTTTGCCACACCCAGATGTTAACTCTAGCCTTTACTATAGCGATTGGGGGGTCGCTATAGCAAAAGCCACCTTGCTTTAGCAAGGTCGCAATAGCGGCTAGGCCCTTTGCTATAGCGAGGCCGGCACCAGAACACAGCGAAAATACTTTTAAGCAATTCAGGACCCAAAATCAACTTTTAAGATTTGCTTGGAACCCCGCACGCATAAACCATATATGTAACCCTACTAAGTTCGATGTTCCAGACTAAACAAAATCATCAAAAATCAAGGCCTCCTTGATCTGTAACCCAATTAAGCACCTTAATTCTAACACAAACAACTTGAAACATCAAACTAATACCGGGGCATACAAAAAGTATGAAAAACTATCTTTAGCACTAAAATCACCTCCTGAGACCATTAGAAAAATCAAAAGATCAATACTATCACCAAAACTTAAAAGTTGATCGAAGTCAACCCAAACTCAAACTTTAACTAAATTTCCAACACCAGACCTAGAATCCACATAACGGCACAAAAAATAATTTTGACATCTCTTCTAGATTAATTTTAATATTCCAAAACTAATGGAATAAATGAAAATCCCCTCCAACACTCGAACTTTATGATTACTCAAATTTTAAAAATTTGGCAATCCAAAACTCAAAATTATAATCTTTGCAAAAAGCTCAATTTTAAAAAAAAAATGAAAATTAACTTTCAAAACCATTCGAATATGACTTGAGAAAGTTATCACAGGATTAAAATAGTAATTTTACCAAAAAATAAAAAATGACCTTCAAGATCATTACAATTATTAAGCACCGAATGATAAAGAGATAACCAAGTCATGCCTAAAATCATACCAAGTCATGCCTAAAATCATATAAAGACCATCATGTTCAAAATCACTAAATCAATCAAAGTTTAAAAACTCATAAATCAAACAGAACATGCATATAGAAATGGGTAACTATAGTAGACTCTTTTTACTAGGTGGAAAATTCGATGGGGGCATCAAGCATATAAAACCACATCATAATCAAAAAAAAATTTGTTGTCACATAAGAATAAGTAGATCCTAGGTCAAATAAAGTGTAGCCATTTTCTTACAAACAAAAATAGTACTTCTGATCAGTACATCAAATGCCTCAACCTCTATCTTTTTCGAGAATACATAGAACTAGGCCTTATTATCCTAATGAGCAACCTCATTATCTAAATGTGCTACCTCTCTCTCTGATCTACCATTTCCTATTCCTCTGCAACCTCTCCTATTTCCTTTTCACCCACCTTATTTACATTCTCTACCATTATTATCTCCATCCATCGATATTATAACTCTAGCTTATTATTGTGTGAGATTGACCATATGAGGGTGGTGACAATTCCTCCATATATGTGAGATTGATCATATAAGGGTGGTAACAGTTCCTCCTTATATGTAATGACTCTAGAATTTAAGATCAAAAGAAATTCGAGTAACTAGAATGGAAGAACTTATTGACGATTCTAAGGGGGATTCTTTTTTGAAGTCCTAAAGTATCCACTTGTAGAAGTAGGCATCGTTCATTGTACTGGCCGAGTTGTAATTGTTGACCTATCCAAACCTAGAGTAAGGAGCCTTAAAGTTACCTACATGCTTAGTCCTTTTAGTGAAAGCCTTGGCTTTCCAAGGATTTATCACTCCTTCTATCTTCTTCACAAAGTCTCTCGTAAACTTTCATCTATAGAAGTCATATGAATAGATAAAACTTGCAACTCAGGATCCAAATCTTTGACGAATGACCAGATCCCTTCCTCTTCTATAGTCACCAAAACATCAAAGCGAACTACCATTATGTTAATGCTATAAACTCACCCTTCTTACAATCTCTCAAAATTTGGGTACATACTTCTCCAAAAACAAGTTCTGGAACTGAGACCAAGTAAGTGGTGGCAAGGCTAATAATCGAAACTCCAAAAAATATATGCATCGTTGTTTCGGCTCTCTTTGAAGATGGAAGGTCTCAAACTCAACTCTATATTAACTCATAATGACTAACTTTCAAAATAACTCATTATAATCTAAGATGAACACACAATCAATTTCATTTTATGAACCTTAAAACAGTCGAGGCTTCAGTTTTAGGAATGTCATCAATATTTTATGATCAGTACAAGTTATCACTTGGCAAGAAGTGGGCAAAATAAGGAATTATTACCCAATATTCTCTTTACATTATGGACCACAACTATAATAATATGGGTGGTTGGACCTAGAGTGAGGGCACTGTAAGAATGGATCCAGAGCTGACCAACCCACTCAGAAAGTCCATAACCCACTGGGTAATTGTTGTGTCAATAAGGGAGAGTCTTGTTGTCCCAATCCATTTACCTTCCTCAACCTCTGCAATTTCCTCTACCTTAATTCTTCGATTTTCTTCCACCTCAATTAAGGGGCGGGGAATTGACCTATCCTTGAAGTACATTCTCATCTTGGCCCCTATCTCTTGTAGGTGCTACCCTTTGTTGGCATTTGCCCCTCCCTCTTTACCCTTTTCTATCCCAATCACATCTTCTTGTCATAGACTCCTCTAATAAGTCATTGGTGGGATATGTTGTCTTGGTACCATTGTAACACGTGTTAATAATTTATATAAGAAAAGAATAAAAAAGGTTGTATGAAAAATTGCAGCATCAGATAGCAATTTGAATCAAGTTTTGATACAAAAAGGGGAAAACATAGGAGAGATTTTTAAAAATTATTTATCCTATCAAAGAATAGTATACACATCTACTTACCATTTCACAAGCTTCTTCAAAATTTGTGTTGATATAATGAGATCAATGGACCTAAGTCTCTGATGTCAACTTTTATCTCGAACTCAACCCATCATGATTGATACCTATGCTAACCCTTTAATGGGATAATCTTTGTTACAAACCATGCAAGCAACTAAAATGGAAATACAAAAATTTAAAAATGTGGTAACAAGTTTAAAAAGGAAATAAAGAGGAAATCAAGTAAACTCAACAAGAAAATTTAGATAGTATCACGACCCTACCGCAGGGCCATGACATGATACAGCTAGTGGGAAACCCGAAGGGACCCTAAACAAGCCTCTTAGCATATCAATCACACATCCTTGGTCGCAAAAGCCAAATAAAAAATAATAAAAGATATAATAAAAGGGAATCGAGACTAAGGGAAGTCTTAATAATCACAAAAGCAATAAAGACTCAAGCTCATAGCATAAATGCATCATAGTATCCAACAACGCCTCTAACTTGGAATGCAGTGGGGCTAAGACAGTTCCTGGAATCATACTCATAATAATAAGTATTCAACATAAGAAGGAGTCTCAGCATAACATAAAGTAAATAGATATTGTCCTAGGAATTGAGGACTCAACAAAGCTTTCTCTGATAATCAAACTAACCACGTGGAGGAGGATGAACCAAAGGAGCTCTGATTCCTACATGGTGATATTATGTAGGCATAGAGTATGCATTAGTACGTTTGATTATAGTAAGTATGAGTTATGCAATACAACTAAGACATAAGCCAATATGTTCAAAATAGATCATCATAAACAATGGATATATATAATGTCAACATGGCATGCATAATCAATGCTTATAATAAAACATGCTTATAAAACCTTGAACTTGCATAGTATATAATACATGTGTGGGAGGAGACCTCAACCGACATAGACATAATGATCTACTACTTCGAATCCAAGGCATGTCACCCCATTGGTAAGGTGATTTAGGCATGTCGCCCCCTTGATAAGGTGATCAAGGCATGTCACCCCCTCAACAAGTTCTGCTCTATTTGCCATGGTAGCCATACAATGAATAATTTGAGTCATGTCACCCCCTCATTAAGGTGATAATACATGTCACCCACTTCAAGGTGTGGTAGAACAAGATGGACCCACTACAAAGCCATAATAGGGACCATTTATAATCCTATGGTGGCATATAGTTCAGAGACTAAGACTTTATATAATGATAAGACTTTATATAAGGACCCCTTGATTTGAGCTCCCATCTTAGGTTTCAATTGGTTGTAAGTCAAATCACATGAAATACTTGACACAATCATACTTTAATCATAACCTGAACAACTTGTAGGATACATGATAACATGACTTGAGTATCTTATAAACATGATTGACCTCTAATAGTTAGCCTAACTTGAACATGAAAGTAGATAATAATCATACATGATCCCTTGCTTTAACATAAATGGCTCAACAGAGGTGAAAATTTTGAAATAGCACTTAACTTTATACTTGCAACATCATAGATACTTTTCATGAATTCAATACATGCTTGAAAACCCTTAATCATCATAAAGTCACTTGATTTGTAAATCATGTAATAGATCATCAATAACTTCAGAATTCTTGTCAATGTCATTTTATCAAACAAAAGGTGGGTTTATGATACTTATTCAAAATTATCCAATTCAAGAGTGAAATAATATTAGAAAACTCTATACAAATCAACCCACCAACATATAGTAAAATCCTCATATAGGATACCTTGAAATTCATCACAAAATCTCATAATAGTTCATAGTTTCATAGCTCAAAACATGCATAGTCTAAATAGACAAATCAATTTATGGAATAAACCTGAAATAGATAGTGATGCATAATTAATTAATACTTCATCAAAATCCCAACATAATTTATATTCATAATTAATAATAGGAGATACCCATAATTGATACAACTTGAAAACATACAATTTTCTTGAAAACGGAAGTTGGGTTCCATAGGTGAAAGGACCCATGGATGAAGACCCACATACCTTAAACCTAAAATTCTTTTGGTGAACTTGAAGTAGTCTTAGAGATTGATATGAGTCCTTGAGTCCCAAAATTGAGTTGAAATCCTTAGATTTGAATGAGAGAATTGAAAGAATCTTAGAGAGGTTTGAGAGAGCATTTTTTGAGTTATAAAGTTGAAAAATGGCTAAGTATGGGTGACTTCACGTTTAAGTGGGCATCGGGCTACGACCACAATGACCTTGGTCGAAACAAAAAAACTAAGAAAATAATACCCTAGTCCATATCCCTGATGCATCACAGTGGCGCACCCCAGGTGCATCGAGCCATGGGCTCCGATAGCTACTGGAAATCGTATAATTAGCAAAAGTTATTTTTCGCCATGGGTTTTCTAAAATCCAGGTTATAACCATTACCTACTCAATTTTGCCACATTATACAGGATATGAAATCATATTTTCAACATCACGCATAGATTTTGAGATACATGAAAATTACGATTATGGGCCCTTTCCGAAGTATACATTGGCGTTTCAATATCTACCCCTTGGGAACATTCATCCCTAAATGTCAGAGAAACATGCATAAGAGAATCAATCATGAAGAGTTCAGCCTAACATGAAAGCAACAAATGCACTTAAACATCATTTTCCAAAAATCTCAACATGAATGTCAAAGATCACCATAAACTTGTTACCATAAAACATGGATACATGCAAAATGACATGAGGGTTGAAACTTAAGACTTGAAATCATGTATGGGACTCAAAGTTTTTCCTTCGGCTTGAGTAGAGTGGAAGAGTTATGGGTATCGCTTTTTGATGTCCACCTCAGCTTCCTATATGGTACTTTCAACTTGTTGATTCCTCTAAAGTACCTTGACAAAAATTATATCTTTGTGTCTCAACCTCTTCACTTGTTTATCCAAAATCTCCAATGAGACCTCCTTATAGGTCAGATTATCTTCTATGACACCTGCACTTTCAAGGGCACTATAGCACTAGGGTTACCCATATATTTTCTTAACATGGACACATGGAAGGCCGGACAAACCATATTTATCTCCATAGGCAACTACAACTCATGTTCAACCTTACCAACTCTCCTCGACACTCTATAAGAACCCACAAACCTTGGGCTCAATTTCCCTTTCTTGCCATACTAGACTACACCTTTCATGGGTGACACTTCCAAGTAAACTCAATCACCAACCTTAAACTCAAGATCTCTTCTCCTTATATCATAGTAGGACTTTTGTCTACTTTAGGTTGTTTTCAATCTCTCACTTATCAACCTCATCTTCTCCAAGGATTTCATGACCAAGTCTAATCCTAGCTAAGTCATCTCCCCAATATCAAACCACCCAACTAGGGATCTATAACACGTACCATATAAAGCTTTAAAGCATGCCAATGCTTGAGTTGTAGCTATTGTTGTAGGAAAACTCAATAACTAGAAGATGTTCATCCCAACTACCCTTAAACTCTAAAACACAAGATCTAAGCATATCCTCAAGAGTTTGGATAGTCCTCTTGGCTTGGCCATCCATTTGAGGATGAAAAGTTGTGCTAAGCTTAACCTTAGTACAAAGACCTATTTGGAAGGACATCTAAAAGTGAGAAGTGAATTGAGCATCCCGATCCGAAATAATAGATAAGGGCATCCTATGCTATCTAACCAACTCGTGTATATACAACTTGGCATAATCTTTAGCACCATAAGTATTTTTGACCGGTAGAAAGTGAGATGACTTTGTCATTCTATCAACAACAAACTAAAAAGAGTCAAAGTATTTTCTGGTCTTTGGAAACCCAACCACAAAATCCATTTTGATCCCTTCCAAATTCCTAGTAGGAATCTCTATATCTTGGGGTAGGCCGCCCATCCTTTGATATTTGACTTTCACTTATTGGAAATTATGACAGCCGGATACAAATTTGGCAATATCTCTCTTTATACCACATCCCTCAAATCTCTATACATCTATGTAGAACCGGGGTGAGAGGAATAGGATGAGTTATGATCCCCTTTCAAGATCAACTCCCTTAAGTCATCAACATTAGGCACACACAACCTACCTTGGTACCTAAGGGCCCCATCTCGCCCTTAGGAGAAAACCTCCTCTTTACCATCCCTCACCAAGGTCTTCAACTCTAGCAAATCAGGGTCAAGATCTTATTTTTCACTTTACTTTCCCAATCAAAGAAGATTTAGAACTATCAACAACTATTACACTACCATTTTCAACTTCATCCAACCTAACACCCAACCTAGCCAACTGGTGAACATCTCTAGCCATGTCTTTGCCACTATCATCAATATTAGCTATACTACCCATAGACACTCTACTTAGAGCATTGGCCACAATATTAGCTTTTTTGGGATGATAATGCACACTCATATCATAATTTTTAAGGAGCTCTAACCACCTTCTTTGTCTCAAGCTAAGAACTTTTTGGGTGAACACATATTGGAGACTTTTGTGGATAGTAAACATATCAGGATGAACCCCATACAAGTAGTGATGCAAAATTTTCAAAGTAAACACCACAGTCTCCAATTCACGATCATGGGTAGGATAATTTTGCTCATGCACCTTAAGTTGTCTACAGGCATATGCTATCACCTTAACATTTTGAATCAAAACACGCCCTAAACTAATACTTAAGGCATCATAATATACCATAAACTCTTCCAACCCTTTTGCTTGAGCCAAGATAGGAGCAGAGACAAGCTTATCTTTCAAAGTTTGAAAAAAAATTTCACATTCATTGGTCCACATCAATTTTTCCTTCTTTTGGGTCAACTTTGTCATAGGAGAAGCAATACAAGAAAATCCATTTACAAACCTCTAATAGTAACCCACTAAACCCAAGAAACTGCTAATATCCGACATAGTCAAGGGTCTTGGCCAATTTCTTATCACCTCCGTCTTCTAAGGATCCACCATAATGTCATCACCAACATCACATGCCCTAGAAAAGCAACCTCTTATCAACAAAAATTCACACTTTTCATATTTAGTAAACAACCTTTCATCCCTCAAGATTTGTAACATTACCCTAAAATAATTCATATGCTCTTCCTTACTCCAAGAATAAATCATGATGTAATCAATAAAGACCACTATAAACATATATAGGTAGGGTTTAAAAACCCTATTCATGAGATCCACAAATAGAGTTGGTGCATTAGTTAACCAAAAGGACATAACCACAAATTCAAAGTGCCCTTACCTAGTTCGAAAAGCCATCTAGGGAATATCACACTCCCTCACCTTTACTTGGTGGTATCCTGATTGAAGATCAATCTTAGAAAAGTCAATAGCCCCTTGTAGTTGATTGAAAAGGTCATCAATCCTTGGTAGAGGGTACTTGTTCTTTATGGTAACCCTATTACATTATTGCTAATCAATGCACATTCCAAGAGAACCATTCGTTTTCTTCATAAATAACATCGGTACACCCAAAAGTGACTTACTAGACATTATGAAATCCTTCTCTAACAAATACCTCAATTGATCCTTCAACTCCTTCAATTTCGTCGGGGCCATATGGTAAGGGAAAATGAAATGGGTTGAGTATCGGGAAGGAGGACTGTACCAAAGTCTATTTTCCTTTCGTGAGGAACACTGGGAAACACATTGGGAAAGACATCAAGAAACTTATTGACCAATAGAACTGACTCTATAGGAAGGACTTTGGACTCAACATCCAAAACCCTTACAAGATGATAAAGGTAACCCTTAGAAATCAAACTTTGGGCTTTAAGAAAAGAAATGAAGCTACCTTTGACCACCACATCACGACTTTACAACTCAAGGTCAGACTAATCAGGGAATTGGAATTTAACCTTATGAGTTTTACAATTAATGGAAGCATAATATGCGGGGCAATTAATCCATCCCAAGAATGATATCAAAATCTACCATATCTAACTCAACAAAATCAAAAGGCAAGACTTTATGCAATATGAACATGGGATAATTTCTATAGACTTGTTTAGCAACAATAGACTCACCAACAGAGGTAGAGGCTTCATACAGTTCACACTATAATGTGAGACTCATATGAAGCATTTTGGCAACAAAAGCAATAATGAAAGAAAGAGTAGCACCCGAATCTATAAATGTGTACATATAAAAATCAAACACCTTAAACATACCGGTGATAATGTCGGGCACCTTATCCACTCCTTGCCTTCCTTGAAGAGTACTGAATCTATTTTGCTTTTGAGCACCCCTTTTTGGCCACCCTTTGCCCTTGGACCCGCATCAATACCTTGGCCTTGAGTATGACCATCTCTACCTTTTTAATGACCTAAGCCAAGAGACTAGACATGACATGGCAAATGGGGAACTCGAAGGGACATAATCAGTCGGAGAAGAATCATTGGTCACGGAAGCATTTAAAAGACATAAAGTAAGATAAAGGGACAATGGGGCTAAGGTAAAGCTTGCTTAAAGATAACAATCAAGAGTAAAGAGTCAAGCTCAACACATAAATATATAACTTGTCAAAGACATACCTCTAAATACATGGAGAGAGCGGGGGCCAAGACAAAGCTACCGGACTCATCCTCATAGTCAATAGAACATAAGAAAGTGTCTAAATACATAGATAATGGCAACATAGACTAATGTCCTCGGAGTGGGGGACTCATCAACTAGCTTTGAGTAGGACCGATCTAGCCACATAAAGGAGGAGGAGGATCAACTTGAGCATCGATTCCTAGATAGTGATATCATGTAACAAAGAGTATGCATTAGTACATCTAAATGTACTAAGTATGTGGAATGCAATGCAACAAGAGATAAGCTTCATAATCAACATGCATAATAATAAACAATAGGCATGATATAAAAATATGATATGTATGGTCAATATATAGGTAAAACATGCTCAAATAACTCATGCTCATATAAGATATCATAAATGAAGAATAGATCAAGCTAGATTTCCAACCTTGGTTGATTGATGATGGTCACACCCCATCATCCTAGGTAGTATTGTACAAACCCCTTACTTGGTTGATAATGTTCACACCCCATCATCCTAGGTGGTGAAGTACAAACCCCTCACATTGTTGATGAGTACAAACGCCCACCTCAGTTGATGATGGTCACACCCCAATAATCTTACGTGGTGAAGTAAAAAACATCGCACACGGTTGATGAGTACAAACCCCTACCTCGGTTGAGTATGGTCTAATACAATACTTTATATGAAATTCATCATGTTCATAAGCTTATTTCATCATCATATAGTCAATCATATCATATCTCATGCTTTGGACCTTCATTTCCACAAGAAACCCTAGCCGAACAGTTTATCAAACACTTGGGGGTGTAATAAGGGGTAAAAGACTATGAAATTTAGAGATGAAATCATATAAGAAAATCTGTAGTAAAACTATCAATAAACACGTTGCAACACCTCTAAGATATTCACATCAATACCCCTTATCAAATCCAACATTAGATCCAAGATTTAGAGCTCAAAATATGCTAAAACAACCATACTTTCGTGAACCAAAATCATTTTGCAGTAAATTTCTCAATATAAAAGATCCACAGTAAAATCAACTTCAAATCATGCAACATTAATAAAAAAGAGGCTTAGGCACCATGGGTGGAAGGACCCAATGGTTCAACACCATAAACCTTAGCTTTGGAAAAGTTCTTGGGGAAGTTTAAACATGGAGGTTTAAAGCTTGAGGAAAATCCTTAGTTCCAGATGAGGGTTTTGAGTCTTGAATTTTGGAGTGAAAATATGGCTAAGTATTTTGGGGAGTATTGGGAAATGTTTTGGATGATATAAGGGTAAATTTGGCTAAGTATAGATAAAAACACACTTGAGAAAACTTTCGGCCAACATTTAGAATATTTGAACCGCATAGGAAAAACATTGCCAGGGAAAATACACCTATTCAAGTCGCAAAGAGGACGTAGAGGCAAAATTATTCATGAGAGCGCCCTTCGCGCGTCGTGCAGAGGCAACGTGGAAACCTCACTAGAATTTGTACTTTAAAAATTGGAATTGATATTCTTACGATTTTAAATTGGGGTTAGACCTTTTTCACCTAATTTTGACCCAATAATCAAAAATAATATGTTGGATTTTCAAAATAGCAAACGAATTTTAAGATATAAGAAAATTAAAATTCTAGATATTCCGAGGCACATTTTAGGGCACTTCATGGGGTTGTTACAATATCTCCCCCTTGGGAACATTCGTCCCTAAATGTAAAATAGACGTATAAGGCAAGAGTGATCATGAGCAAATCAGCCACAACATGAATGCAACTTAACATGTAAAACACCATTTTCAAATTCTCAACATAAGTGTAAAATCATCATTAATTTACCAACTCAATCATGAATGCATATGAATGACATAGGGGCTGAAATGTAATACTTGAGATCATATGTGGGACTTAGGTTAGTACCTTAGGCTTCAGTGGAGTGGAAAAGATAAGGAAGCCATTTTTTTCATGTCCCCTTCGGCCTCCCATGTAGCACTTTCAACTTGTTGGTTCCTCCAAAGGACCTTAATGGATTTCACCTCTTTGTTCCTTAATCTCTTTACTTGGCTATGCAAGATCTAAACCAGAACCTCCTCATAGGTCAAGTTATCCCCCACAACACCCAAAACATCAATAGGCACAACGGCACTAGGATCACCAACACATTTTCTAAACATAGAGACATGAAACACCGGATGAACCAAATTCATTTCACTAGGCAACTTCAACTCATAAGCTACCTTGCCATCCCTGTCTATCACCTCATAAGGACTAACATACCTTGGGCTCAAACTCCCTTTTTTACCAAAACAGACCACACATTTCATTAGATAAACCTTCAAATAGACCAATCACCCACCTGGAGATCTAGGTTTCCTTCTTACATTGGCGTAGGATTTTTGATGACTTTGGGCCATTCTCAACCTTTCTCTAATCATCTTAACCTTCTCAAGAGCCTCCATAACTGGAATCGGCCCTAATAAAGCCACCTATATACTCTCAAACGAACCCATTTATGATCTATAATGTCTCCTATAAAGAGCCTCAAAATGAGCCATACGAATGCTATAGTGATAGCTATTGTTGTAGGAGAACTCTATCAATAGAAGATGGTCATCCTAACTACCTTTAAGATCTAAGACATATGCCCTAAGCATAACATCAAGTTTTCGAATTATCCTTTTGGCTTGGCCATCTATTTGAGGGTGGAAGATCATTGTAAGGTGAATTCTTTTTCCAAGACCCCTTTGGAAACACCTCCAAAATGAGAAGTGAATTATGAACCATGATCTGATATGATGGACAAAAGAAGCCTATGCAACCTCACTAACTCATGGATGTACAACCTTGCAAACTCTTTAGCCCCATATGTGGTCTTAATCGGTAGAAAGTGAGCTGACTTTCTCATCCTATCAACCACCACCTATATTGAATCAAAACCTTTTCTAGTTTTGGGCACCCCGACCATAAATCCATATTAATTACCTCCCACATCCATGTGAGAATCTCTATGTCTTGGGTTAACCATCCGACCCTTGATTTCGGCTTTGACTTGTTGACAACTATGGCAATCGGAAACAAATTTGGCAATGTATGCCTACCCACTAATAAACATCCCTCAAGTCATTATATATTTTATTAAAATAGGGGTGGATAGAGTAAGAAGAATTATGGGCTTCATCAAGAATTCTCTCCGTCAAACCATCAATACATGGCATACACAAGGGCCCCATCTCTCTTTTGGGAGAAAACCTCTAGTTTACCTCTTTCACCAAAGTCTTCAATTCAAGCAAAGATGAGTCTAGATCTTGTTTTGCTATCACCTCAACAACCAAACAAGATTTGGAATCATCAACAATAACAACACCATTACCCATATCTTCCAACCTTACAACCAATCTAACCAATCTATGCACCACTCTGGCCATCTCCCTATCACCACTATCCACATGAGCTAGGCTACCCATGGATACCCAACGCAAAGCATCTGCCATAACATTTGCCTTACTAGGATGGTAATGCACACTCATGTTATAGTCCTTAAGGAGTTTTAGCTACCTTTTTTGTCTCAATTTGAGATCTTTTTGAGTGAAGAGATATTTAAGGCTCTTATGATCGGTGAGGACATCAACATACACCCCATGCAAATAATGATGCCAAATCTTTAATGCAAACACCACGATGGCTAATTCAAGATCATGTGTAAGATAGTTCTTTTTATGCAATTTGAGTTGCCTAGAAGCATAGGTGATCATCTTACCATTTTGCATTAGCACACAACCCAAACCAACTCTAGATGCATCACAATATAAAACAAAACCTGCAAACCCATCTCGTAGTGATAATAAAGCAGTGGACACAAGTCTATCTTTCAATGTTTGGAAGCTTCTCTCACATTCATTAGTCCACACAAACTTAACCTTCTTTTGAGTCAATTTTGTCATAGGAGAAGCAATGGATGAGAACCCATTCACAAACCTCCTATAGTAACCTGCAAGGCCTAAGACACTCCTAATATCCGATGGGGTCAAATGTCTAGGCCAATTCCTAATCATAATAGGCCTTTTGAGTTTCCACTTTAATGCTATCCCTCGATACCACATAACCCAAGAATGCAACCTCTTTCAACGAAGACTCACACTTGTCTTATTTAGCATACAATCTCTCCTCGCTCAATCTTTGCAACACAACCCTCAATTGACCCACATCTATACTATGTGAATTGATCAAAATATCATCAATGAAGACTACAACAGAGAAATCAAGGTAGCATTTGAAGACACTATTCATTCGGTCCATGAAGAAGGTCGGTGCATTACTCAATCTAAAGGACATCACCACAAATTCATGGTGCCAATATCTAGTCTTGAAGGCTATCTTGGGAATATCACACTCCCTCACCCTCACTTGATGGTACCCGGACCGAAGATCAATCTTAGAGAAAAAGCTAGCCCCTTGTAATTGGACAAACCATTCATCAATTCTCGGAAGAGGATACATATTTTTTTATAGTGACCCTATTGAGTTGTGGTTAGTCAATGCACATTCTAGTGACCCATCTTTCTTCTTTACAAACAACACTGGTGTATCCTAAGGTGATTGGTTAGGTCTAATAATTCCCTTCTCCAACAAATATTTTAATTGTTCCTTTAACTCTTTCAACTCTATCAAGGCCATACGGTAAGGGGGAATGGAGATAGGTTGAATGTCGGGAAGGAGTTCTATGCCAAAATCTATCTCCCTTTCGAGTGGGACACCAGGAAGGTCCTTTGGGAAGATATCAAGAAATGTATTTACAACCGAAACTGACTCAATGGAAGGGACTTGGGACTCCACATCTTTAACTCTCATAAGATGATACAAATACCCTTGGAAATTAACCTATGGTCTTTAATGTATGATACGAACCTACCCCTCACAAACACATCATGTCTTTCCCACTCAAGGACAGGTTCATTTGGCAATTGAAACTTGACCCTGTGGGTTCTACAATCAATAGAAGTATGGTATGCATGCAACCAATCCATCCCAAGAATAACATCAAAACAACTAAATCTAATTCAACAAGATCACAAGGTAAGATTTCATGCAAAGTGCAAATTGGACAATTTCTATACAGCCTATTTGCAACAATAGATGCACCAATAGGAGTAGACACCTCATATGTCTCATGCAATAACTCTGACTCAACATGGACTTTTTTAGCAAAAGGGGTAACAAAGAAAGGGTGGCACCCAGATCAATCAAAGCATATACATCAAGATTAAAGATTTTCAACTTATTGGTAACAACATCAGGGACCTCATCAACCCCTTGCCTCCCACGTAGATCAGAAAACTGATTATACTTTGGGGAAACACCTTGAGGACCACCTCTACCCAATGAAACTACATTTGAACCCCAAACTGTGCCATGGTTTCTTGGAAAATAAACCCTCTTGTGACCAAGATCCTTACATTCAAAACAAGCATTAGAACCCTTCAAAGATGGACCTCCATGCTTCCTTCCATATCTAGGACACATCTCGATAGGAGCCACAACACCAACACCTTGAGCCATAAGGAAGTCATTGGCAAACCCTTTATTAGTAGCATGAGAAGGCCCTTGGCCTTGGTGAAATCTAGCACCCTTTTGGAACTTACCCTCGAAATGGGCCCTCTTGACCTCATTGACCCTCCTTTTCTCTCAATTTTTCTTTTTCCATTTTCTTGGCATATGTCATTAATCGAGGCAAGTCCATGTCACCAATAAGCAAGGTGGACCGGCATTATTCACTTACCAAGTCGGAGACCCCTATAACAAACTTATTAATATTTGACCTAGGATCAGCCACTAAGTGAGGGGCAAACTTTGATATTTGATTAAATTTGAGGGCATACTCCCTCACACTCATAGCACCTTGTTTCAAGTTCATTAACTATTCAAACTTTGTCTTGTTAAGTTCAATAGGGAAAAACCCATTAAGGACGCCAATTTGAACTCTTCCCATATTACCACATTACCAACCCCTTCTCACCCTTCTATTTCTCATACAAATTTGGGCTACCCCTTTAAGTTGGTATGCCGCTAATTCCGCCTTATCATTCGGCCCAACTTCTATGATATTCAAGATTTTGTTAGTCTCATCAATGAACTTTTGCGGATCTTCATCCACCTTTGGGACATGAAAAACCAAAGGATTCATCCTCATGAAATCTTTTACCCTAGCTCCCACGGTAGTAGCATAAGGAGCTTGGGCCACTTGTTGGACTTGGTTGGCCACCACTTGGGCAAGCATAGTAAGGGCATCCCGGAGCTCACCATTATTAGGTTGTTCCTCCAGATTTTGGGCATGTCTTCCTCTTGTGTTTGGCATGATCTAGCATAGCAAAGAACAATCATTAGGTGGAAACTCGCCATAAATCTATAGCATGACTTAGAACATGAAGAAAGGAAACATTTTCTAAAATAGCTTATAGCCTCTTATTCATGGTCATGGCAAACTATGAATAGCACTCTAATCAACGTGGTGTATTGGACTCTGAGGATCTATCAACCTAGTGATCTGATACCAAGCTTGTCACGACCGAACCCTAGGGCCTAGACATGATATTGGCAAATGAGAAACCCAAGGGGACCCTAATCGAGCCTCTTCACTTGTCAATACACATCGTCGATCGCAAAAGAATTTAAAAGACATAAAGTAAGATAAAAGGGCAATGGGGCTAATAGAAGGTTTGCTTGAACATCATAATCAAGAGGCAACAATCAAGTTCATAACATAAATATATAACTTGTCAAACATATACTTCTAAATACATGGATAGAGTGGGGGCCAAGACAAAGCTACTGGGCTCACCTTCATAGTCAATAGAACATAAAAAAATGTCTCAATACATAGATAATGGCAACATAGACTAAGGTACTAGGAGTGGAGAACTCACCAACTAGCTTTGAGTAGGACCGATCTAGCCACATGGAGGAGTAGGATGATCAACTTGAGCACTGATACCTATATTGTGATATTATGTAGCAAGAGAATGCGTTAGTATATTTGAATGTACTAAGTATGTGGGATGCAATGCAACAAGAGATAAGCTTCAGAATCAACAAGCATAACAATAGACAATAGGAATGATATAACTACATGACATGTATGATCAATGCACAGGTAAAACATGCTTAAATAACCCATGCTCATATAAGATATCATAAGTGAAGAATAGACTAAGCTAGATTTCACACCTTGGTTGGTTGATGATGGTCACACCCCATCATTCTAGGTGTTGTGGTACAAACCCCTCACATGGTTGATGATAGTCACATCCCATCATCCTAGGTGGAAAAGTACAAATCCCTCACATGGTTGATAAGTACAAACCCCCACCTCAGTTGATAATGGTCACACCCCAATCATCCTAAGTGGCAAAGTACAAACCCCTCGCATAGTTGATGAGTACAAACCTCCACCTCAGTTGAGTATTGTCTAATTTAACACTTTATAAAGAATTCATCATGCTTATAAGCTCATTTCATCATCATATGGTAAATCATATCATATCTCATGCTTTGGACCTTCATTTTCACAAGAAACCCTAGCCGGACATTTTATCAAACACTTTGGGGGTGTAATGGGGTAAAAGATCATGAAATTTAGAGAAGAAATCATGTAAGAAAATCTATAGTAAAACCATCAATCAATACCTTGCGACAACCCCAAGACATTCACATCAAAATCCCTCATAAAATCCAACATTACATCCAAGATTTAGAGCTCAAAATATGATAAAATAACCATACTTTCATGAACCAAAATCATTATGCAGTAACTTTCTCAATATATAAGATCCACATATAAAATCAACTTTAAATCATGAAATATTAGTAAAAAAGAGGCTTAGGCACCATGGGTGGAAGGACTAAATGGTTCAACACCATATATCTTAGCTTTGGAGAAGTTCTTGGAGAAGTTTGAAAATGCAGGCTTGAAGCTTGAAGAAAATCCTTAGTTTCGGTTAAGGGGTTTGAGTCTTAAATTTTGGACTAAAACTATGGCTAAGTGTTTTGGGGAGTGTTAGGAAATATTTTGCATAATACAAGGGTGAAATTTGGCTTAGTATAGATAAAAATGCTTGGGAAAACATGAGCTCAACACTTAGACTATTTGGACCGCACAAGAAAAACACTACCAGGGAATATACACCTCTCCGCATCATGGAGAGGACACAGAGGTAAAATTGTTCATGAGCGCACCCTTTGCGCGCAGAGGCAACGCGAAAACCTCACTAGAATTGTACTTTTAAAAATTGAAATTGCTATTCTTTCGCTCTTAAATCGGGGTTAGACCCTTTTTCACCTAATTTTGACCCCCTGATCAGAAATATGAAGTCGAATTTTTGAAACAGCAAATAGTTTTTAAGATATACAAAAATTAAAATTCGAGGCATTTCAAGGCATGTTTTGGGGCACTTTTTGGGGTCATTACAACCTTTATTTTGAGCATAAGGACAATCAATAATCTTTTGACCCGTTTCACCACAACCAAAGCAAGCATTTGAAATTTTCAAACATAGGCCACCATGTTTTCTCCCACACTTTTGGCACTTAGGATTAGACACTCCACCATTACCACTTTGGTAACTTGGATTATCATTAGCAAATCTCTTATTAAGAGCATTGCAAGGCCCTTGTCCTTGGAACTTGTGGCCTTGAGAAAACCGACCACCCCTGAAACCTTGGAAACTACCTTCAAAACGAGCCCTCTTGGACTCATCGCTTCTTTTTTTTAAAGCTTTTCCCCCTCTAGTTGTTCGATATATATCATGAGACAGGACAAATCCAAATTATTCACTAGCATGGAGGTACGACACTCTTCATAAATCAAGGTAGACACCCCCGACACACATTTGTTCATTCTAGCTCTAAGTTCGGCTACCAAATGTGGAGCATACTTGGAAAGCTTGTTGAACTTGAGGGCACATTCTCTCACACTCATAGAACCTTGCTTAACATTCATAAACTCCATCATCTTAGTCTCTCTTAGTTCTATAGGAAGAACTTGTTGAGGAATGCAGCTTTGAACTCTTCCCAAGGAGTAGCATCATTATCTTTCCTCTCTAATTTCCATTGGGTGAACAAAATTTGGGCCTCATCTTTGAGTTGGTAGGCTTCTAACTCTGCCTTCTACTCTGAATTGAACCCTATAATAGATAGCACTTTATAAATCTCATCAATGAACTCTTGGGGATCCTCTTATGGCTTGGATCCATGGAACTTTGGTGGATTCATTCTTGTGAAATCCCTCAACCTTGAGATTGGAGTGGAAGCAAGAGAGACTTGAGCCCCTTGGTTCGTTTTGTTGGTCATAGAATAGGCCAACATTCTGATAGCATCCCAGAATTCTTCTTGGTCTAACTCTCGACCTTGAAGAACTTGAGTAGCGAGAGGGGTCAATTGCTCACCTAGGGTACAAGATCTCCTTAGTATTCCACTAGGAATTAACATTATCTAGAAGGAAAAAAAAAGCTTTTGTAAGGGAAAAAGCCTTACAGTTACATCTAAAGCACGATATATACCATGAAAAAGTGAAACATTTTCTAAAACACCTCATAGCATCCCATTCATAGTTATGACGCACTTCACAACCAAGAATAAAGCTCTAATCGACACAGTATGTTGGTGTCATGACCCAAGCCTAGGTCCTAGATATGACACGGCGAATGGAGAACCCAAATGGACCCCAATAAAGCCTTTTAACATATCATTGCACATTCTTGGTCGCGGAAGCAATAAAACAACAATAAGAGATAGTAAAGAGGGGATACAGGGCTAAGGGACATCCTTTTTTATCACAAAACATCAAAAGAGTCAAAGAAAGTCAAGCTTATAGCATCCATACATAGCTTATCAAACAATACCTCTAAACATAGCACTTAGTGGGGACCAAGACAAGCAACCGGGCTCACCCTCATAGTCAAAGCATATAATAAAAAAAGAGAGTATACATGTATAGCATAAATCAAGAGAAATATGTCCTCGAAGTTAAGGACTCACCGACTTGCTTTGATAGATATCGCACTAGCCACGTGGTGGATAGGGGTGATCAAGTGGGGCTCGTGTTCCTACATGGTAACATCATGTAGCATAGAATATGTGTTAGTATGTTTGAATGTACTAAGTATGTATGATGCAATGCAACAATAGATAGGCGACATACTCAAAAAACATAATTAGGCAATAGACGAACGTATAACAATATGGCATGCATGAATGGTACTTGAGGAAAACATGCTTATATATAGGACATATTACATGTGTAGGAATAGACCATGATCATCGACCAAGCAACATAGCACCTGGAATCTAAGGTAGCCCACCCCTTAGAAGTGATTGAGGAATCAACCCCTCAATTGGTTGATGGACATGACCACCCTTCATCAGAAACAATTAAAGTATCAACCAATCAATTGGTTAATGGATTACAAACCCATCCGAGATGATTGAGGTATCAAGCTCTCAATTGGTTGATGGACATGACCACCCTCCATAGGAAGTGATTGAGGTATCAACCCCTCAATTGGTTGATCGCTTCCAACCCCATCTAAGGTGATTGAGGCATCACCCCTCAATTGGCTATGGTCAACTCACAAACTTATAGATGCTCTTCATGTAATCAACACATACATATCATACTTTCATCATCATAAAGTCACTTAACTCATATGCCAAACATTAGGCCTTCAACAACCAAGATCCATTAACTGGACATTTCATCAAACACTTAGTGGGTGTGCAATGCTAGTGTACAACTATGCAATTCAAGAGTAAAATCATGCAAGTAAATTCAATGTAAAACCATCCACCAAAACTTGGTAATACCCTCATTCAATATACATCAAAACCCTTCATCAAATCTCAAGATAGATCTAAGATTCATAGCTCAAAACATGCACAAACAGTCACACTTTTACAAAACCCCAATATAGTTCAGAATCAAATTCATAATAGAAAATACATAAGTAAAATCAACATAGAAACATATAATTTAGGTCAAAAAAAATCTTGGGCACCATGGATGAAATGACCCAATGGCTGAAACCCACGTATCTTGATTTTGGAGTATCCTTGATGAAGATTGAAAATAGAAATTTAAAGTTTGAGTGAAATCCTTAAGATCCGGAATGAGTTTGGCACTTGAATTTTGAGGTGAAATATTTGTCTAAGTGTTTGAGAGAGTATTGGGGAATGTCTTGTCTGATATGAATATGGAATATTGCTAAGTATAGGTATTTTCATGCATGGGAAGACTTAGGCCCAAGACCCAAGAGCCTTGGACTGAGCAACCAAAAACAATTAAAAAAATATACATTTGAGCACCCTCACCCACCAATACTAGGTAATACCTTCATGCAATATACATCAAAATCCTTCATCAAATCTAAAGATAGATCTAAGATTTATATCTCAAAACATCTGTAAACAGGCACACTTTTACAAAATTTCAACATAGTTCAGAGTCAAATTCATAAATGAAAATCCATAAGTAAAATCAACTTACAAACATATATTTTTTGTAAAAAGGAAGCTTGGGCACCATAGGCGAAAGGACCCAATGGTTGAAACCCACATACCTTGACCTTGGAGTATCCTTGATGAATATTAGAAATGGGGAATTGAAGCTTGAGTGAAATCCTTAAGATCCAAAATGAGTTTTGGCACTTGAACTTTGGGGTGAAATATTTGTCTTAAGTATTTGAGAGAATATTAGGGAATGTCTTGTATGATATGAAGGTGAAATATGGTTAAGTATAGTTATTTTCATGCATGGGAAGACTTAGACCCAAGACGCAAGAGTCTTGGACCAAGCAATCAAAAGTATTCAAAACAATATACATTTGTGCTCCTTGGCCGCGTCGCGTTGGGGCGCGCAAAGCTCACTAAAACTCAATTTTTAGGAAATTGAAATTGTGATTCAATTACTCTAAAATCGGAGTTAGACCCATTTTCCACTCAATTTTTCTCCTGATCAAGAACATGAAGTTGGATTTTGGATATCACGTGCGGATTTTGAGATATATACAAATTATGATTTCGAACATTTTCAAGGCACATTTTTGTCCACTTTTGGGGGTCATTTCAATATCTCCCCCTTGGGAACATTCATCCCCAAATATCAAAGAAATATACATAAGAAGAGTAATCATGAAGAAATCAACCCCAACAAAAATCCAACACTACACTTAAATACCATTTTCAAAAATCTCAACATAAGTGTTAAAATCACCATGGCTTTGTCAATATAAACATAAATGCATGCAATGACATAAAGGGCTGATACATGAGACATGAAATAATATAAAAGACTTAGAATTAGTACCTTAGGCTTGAGTAAAACGGAAGAGATAGGGATATTGCTTTACATGTCCGCTTTGGCCGCCCATGTAGCACTTTAGATTTGTTGATTAATCCAAAGGATCTTAACGGAAGCAACATCCTTGTTAATCAACCTCTTCACTTGTCTATCCAAGATCTCTACTAGAACTTCTTCATAAGTCAAGTTGTCTTCAACAACACACACAATATTCAATGGGACAATAGCATTTGGTCACCCACCCATTTCCTCAACATGGATACATGAAACACCGAATGAACCAAGTCCATTTTACTAGGCAATTCAAACTCATAGGCCACCTTACCAATCCTCCTCAACACGCTATAAGGACACACAAACCTTGGAGTGAATTTACCCTTCTTACTAAGATGAACCACATCTTTCATGGGTGACACCTTCAAATAGACTCAATCACTAACTTTACATTCAAGCTCCTTTCTCCTCACATCGTCTTAGGACTTTTAATGACTTTGGGCTATTTTCAAACTTTGTCTAATCGACCTTACCTTCTCCATAGCCTCCATAACCAGATTTGGACCCAACAATGCCACTTCTCCCACTTTAAATCACCCAATCGGTGATCTACAATACCTACCATAGAAGGCCTCAAAAGGAGCCATACCAATGCTAGAACGATAGCTATTGTTATAAGCAAACTCAATCAATGGAAGATGATCATCTGAACTATCCTTAAATTCTAAAATACAATCCCTAAGCATATTCTCAAGATTTTGGATAGTTCTTTCAGCTTGGCCATCTATTTGAGGGCCAAAGGTTGCACTAAGATTTATCTTGGTTCCAAGATCTCTTTGGAAGGACCTCCAAAAATGCAAAGTGGATTGAGCACCACAATCCGATATGATGGACAATGGTAACCCATGCAATCTAACCAAATCATGAATGTACAATTTAGCATAGTCTTTGACCACATAAGTAGTCATAACCAGTAGAAAATGAGCCGACTTTGTCATTCTATCAACCACAACCCAAATAGAATCAAAATCCTTAATAGTCTTTGGCAACCTAACCACAAAATCCATGCTAATTTCCTCCCACTTCCAAGTAGGAAACTCTATGTCATAGGTTAGGCCACTTGACTTTTGGTGTTCGATTTTCACATGTTGGCAAGTATGACAACCGAATACAAATTTAGCAATGTCTTTCTTCATACCTCCTCACCAAAATGCATCCTTCAAATCCCTATACATCTTGGTAGAACTGGGGTGAATAGAATAGTAAGAATTATGAGCCTCATCAAGAATCTTCTCTCTCAAGTCATCAACACAAGGCACACATAACCTACCTTAGTACCTAAGGGCACCATCTCCCCCTTGGGAGAAAACCTTCACCTTGTCCTCTCTCACCAAGGACTTCATTTCTAACAAGGAAGGGTCAAGATCTTGCTTTACTTTTACCTCATCAACCAAGGAAGATTTTGAACTTTTAATAACCACAATACCACTATTATCAACCTCTTACAACCTAACCCCCAATCTAGCCAATAGATGAACCTCCCTAGCTACCTCTTTTCCCCCATCATTAACATGAGCTAAGCTACGTAGAGACACCCTACTCAAAGCATCTGCCACAATATTAGCATTATCGAGATATTAATGCACACTCATATCATAATCCTTAAGAAGATCTAACCATCTTCATTCCATCAAGTTGAGATCTTTTTTGAGTGAACACATATTAGAGTCTCTTATCATCGGTAAACACATCAATATGCACCCTATATAAATAATGATGCCAAATTTTCAAAGCAAAAACCACGGCAGCCAATTCAAGATCATGAGTAGGATAATTCTTTTCATGTAGAGTTGTCTAGAAGCATAGGCTATCACCTTACCATTTTGAATCAAAACACAACCCAAACCAATCCGAGAGGTATCACAATACACAACAAACCCTTCTAACCTTTCTAGTAGAGAGAAGATAGGAGCGGTCACAAGCTTATCCTTTAAGTTTTAGAAATCTTTTCACACTCATTGGTTCATGTAAACTTAGCCTATTTTTGAGTCAACTCAGTCACGGGAGAAGCAATAGAAGAGAACCCATTCACAAACCTCCGGTAGTAACCCACTAAGCCGAAGAAGCTTCTAATGTATAGTGGGATCAATGGTCTAGGCCAATTTCTAATCACATCCATCTTCTTAGGATCCACCTTAATACCATCCCTTGTACCACATGAAATAGAAAGGCAACCTCTTTCAATCAAAATTCACAATTATCATATTTAGCATACAACTTCTCTTCCCTCAATCTTTATGGCCCTACCCTCAAATGAGCCACATGCTCCTCTTTACTATGAATATAAATCAAAATATCATCAATGAAAACCACCTCAAACAAATCAAGGTAGGGTTTAAAGACCTTATTCATAATATCCATGAAGATAGTCGGTGCATTGGTCAACCCAAATGACCGAACCACAAATTCATAATGCACATACCTAGTTCAGAAGGCCATCTTGGGAATGTCTCACTGCCTTACCTTCACTTAATGATACCCGGACCAAAGATCAATCTTAGAGAAGTGACTATCCACTTTAAGTTGGTCAAACAAATCATTAATTCTTGGGAGAGGGCACTTATTCTTGATGGTAACCCTATTAAGTTGTCGGTAGTTAATACACATTCTAAGAGACCCATCTTTCTTCTTCACAAACAATACCGCTGAACCACAAAGTGATTGGCTAGGCCTAATAAAATCCTTTTCCAACAAATCCCTCAATTGCTATTTCAACTCCTTTAACTCTACCAGGGCCATACGGTAAGGGAGAACAGAAATAGGTTGAGTATCGGGAAGGAAATCTATACCAAAGTCTATTTCTCTTTCGGGAGGAACACTGAGCCGGTCATTTAGAAAGATATCAAGGAACTCATTTACCATCAAAATCTACTCTATAGGAAGGACTTTGAACTCCACATCCCTAACCCTCAAAAAGATGATAAAGACACCCCTTTGAGATAAACTTTTCGGCTTTAATGCAAGAGATAAACCTACCCTTGACCACCACATCATGACTCTCCACTCAAGAACGGGTTCATTTAGGAATTGGAATTTTATCATACGAGTTTTATAATTGATAGAGGTATAGTAAGCATGCAACTAATTCATCCCAAGAATGACATCAAAATCAACCACACCAAACTCAATAAGATCACAAGGTAATATTTTATGCAAGATGCAAATGGGACATATTCTATAGACCTTTATAGCAACAATAGATGAACCAATGGGAGTAGACACCTCATAAGACACACAACAATTCAGGCTCAACATGAAACACTTTGGCAAGAAGAGGAGTAAGAAAAAGAAAGAGTGTCACCTGGGTCTATCAATGCATATACATCAAAATCAAAGACTTTTAACATACTGGTGATGAAATCAGGCAACTCATCAACCTTTTACCTCCCTTGGAGAGCATAAAACCTATTATGTATTGAGGCACCACCTTGTTGGCCTCCTCTCCCTAAAGGGACTGCATTAGCTTCCCGGCCTTGAGGAAGAACATCCTTACCCTTGTTGTGATTTCAAGGATAATCAATCATTACGTGGCCTACTTCCCCACAGCTAAAACAAGCATTGGTATCCCTCAATCATAGGCCACCATGGCCCCAACCACACTTTGGACACATGGATCTAGGAAATAGACTACCACCTACTAGCAGTATGAAAAGACCCTTGGCCTTGGTGAAATCGATTGCCCATATGAGCTTGGAACTTACCATCAGAATGGGCCCTCTTGGCCTCACGAGCCCTTCTCTTCCACAATTTCTCCCTCTCTAATTATTTAGCATAAGTCATCAAGTGGGACAAATCCATGTCATTAATCAACATGGCGGACTGGCACTTCTTCAGTCACAAAATTAGATGCACCCATCACAAACTTATTTATTCTAGACCTCGGGTAGGCAACCAAGTGTAGAGCATATTTTGAGTGTTGGTTGAACTTGATGGCATACTACCTCACACTCATAGACCCTTTTTTCAAATTCATGAACTCTATCATTTTAGCCTCCCTAAGCTCAAGAGGGAAGAACCGGTGGAGGAAAGCTGCCTTAATTGCCCTTCTCCTCCTTCCATTGTGTACCATATTTTAGCCACCCCCTTGAGTAAGTAAGCTGCCAAATCCGCCTTCTCCTCTAACCTCACACCCATGATAGCCAACATTTTATATACCTCGTCAATAAATTCTTGAGGTCCTAATCAACCTTAGACCCATTGAACTCCAGTGGTTTTATCTGCATAAAATCTCTCAGCTGAGATGTCAGAGTAGGATCATCAAGGGCATGGGCCCCTTGGTTGACTTGATTAGCAATGTCTTGAGCTAGCAAACTCAGAGCATCCCGGAGCTCACCATGAGCTGGTTGTTTCTGGGCGTGTGAGCTTTTCTTTCTCTTGTGTTAGGCATAATCTAGCATAACAAAGAATAATCGTTAGGGGGGAAAACCTTACCTTCATTTCTATAGAAAGACATAGAGTAAGAAAAAGGGAAACATTTCCTAAAATATCTCATAGGATCTTACTCATAGTTGTGGTGCACAATACAACCATGAATAAAACTCTAATCAACGTGGTGTGTTGGATGCTGAGGACTATTAACTAACTTGTACTCTAATACAAAGTTTGTCATGACCCAAGCCTAGGGCATAGACGTGACATGGCAAATGAGAAACTCGAAGGGACCCCAATCAAGCTTCTTAACATATTATTATACATCTTTGATCGTGGAAGCAATAAAACAACAATAAAAGATAGTAATGAGGGGATACGGGGCTAAGGTACATCCTTTATATCACCAAACATCAAAAGAGTAGAAGGGAGTCAAGCTTATAGCATCCTTACATAACTTGTGCAACAACACCTTTAAACGTAGAACTTAGCGAGGGCCAAGATAAGCAACCGAGTCACCCTTATAGTCAAAGCATACAATAAAGAAAAGAGAATCTATATATATAGCATAAATCAAGATAAGTATGTCCTCAAAGTTGAGGACTCACCAACTTGCTTTAACAGAAATCTCACTATCCACGTGGTGGAGGAGGAGGATCAAGTGGGGCTCTAATTCCTATATGGTAACATCATGTAGGCATAGATTATGCATTTGTACATTTAAATGTACTAAGTATGTAGGATGCAATGCAACATTAGATAGGCAACATAGTTAAAATGCATAATTAGGCAATAGATGAACATATAACAATATGACGTGTATGAATGGTACTTGAGGTAAACATGCTTATGTATAGGACATATTACATGTGTAGGAATAGACCATCATCATAGACCAAGCAACTTAGTACTTGGAAACTAAGGTAGATCACCCTTTAGAAGTGATTGAGGAATCAACCACTCAATTGGTTGGTGGACGGGGTCACCTTCCATCGAAAGTGATTGAGGTATCAACCCCTTAATTGGTTGATGGCTTACCACCCCTATCCAATGCGATTGAGGTATCTACCTCTCAATTGGTTGATAGACATGACAACCCTCCATCGAAAGTGATTGAGGTATCAAACCCCCAATTAGTTGATGGCTTACCATCCCAATCCGATGTGATAGAGGTATCACCCCTCAATTGGCTATGGCCAACATGCAACACTATAGATGCTCTTCATGTAATCAACACATACGTAGTATCCTTTCATTATCATAAAGTCACTTAACTCGTATGCCAAACATTAGGCCTTCAACAACTTAAGATACATTAATCGGATATTTCCTAAAACACTTGTTGTGTCTGCAATGCTAGTGTAAAACCATGCAATTCAAGAGTGAAATCATGCAAGTAAATTTAATTTAAAACCATCCACCAATACTTAGTAATTCCCTCATGCAATATACATCAAAACCTTTCATCAAATCTCAATATAGATCTAAAATTCATAGGTAAAAACATGCATAAATAGTCCCACTTTTACAGAAGACCAACATAGTTCATAGTCAAATTCATAATAGAAGACCTATAAGTAAACTCAACTTAGAAACATGTAATTTAGGTAAAAATAAGTTTGGGCACCATGAGTGAAAGGACTCAATGGTTGAAATTCACATATCTTGACTTTGGAGTACCCTTGATGAAGATTGAAAATGGAGACTTGAAGCTTGAGTGAAATCCTTAAGATCCAGAATTAGTTTTGGCACTTGAATTTAGTGGTGAAATATTTATCTAAGTATCTGAGAAAGTATTGGGGAATGTCTTGTATGATATAAAGGTAAAATATGGCTACGTATAGGTATTTTCACGCATGGGAAGACTTAAGCCCAAGACCCAAGAGCCTTGGACCGAGCAACCAAAAATAGTCAAAAAATATACATCTGCACACCCTGGCTGCATCGCGCCAGGGTGGGGCAGAGCTTATTGGAAATTGATTTTTGGAAAATTAAAATTATAATTTGATTGCTCTAAAATCGGGCCGGGTTGGACCATTCCACATTCAATTTTTTGTTATGATCAAGAATATAAAGTCAAATTTTTTATATCACTTAAGAATTTTAAGATATACAAAAATTATAATTTTGAGCACATTCGAGGCACATTTAGGATATTTTTTAGCGTCATTTCAGTTGGATTTCTGAGTACCATCTACAACCTAGTGCTCTGATACTAAGCTTCTCACGTCCCAAGCCTCGGTCCTAGACGTGACATGACAATTGGTGAACCCAAAGAGACCCCAAACAAGCCTCTTAGCATATCAATCAGGCATCCTTGGTCGCGGAAGCAAAATAGACAAAAGCAAGAGCTATAATAAAAGGGATGCGGGACTAAGAAAAGTCTTAATAATCACAAAAGAAAACAAGAGTCAAGATCATAGCATAAATACATCATAGTATCCAACAACACCTCTAACTTGGAAAGGAGCGAGGCCCAGACACTTTTTGAGCTCACCCTCATAATAATAAGCATTCAACATAAGAAAGAGTCTCAACATAACATGAAGTAAATAGATATTATACTAGGAATCGAGGACTCACCAAAGCTTTCTTTGAGAATCGAACTAGCCACGTGGAGGAGGATGGTCAGAAGGAGCTCTGATTCCTACATGATGATATCATCTAGGCACAGAGCATGTGTTAGTACATTTGAATGTACTAAGTATGCAAGACGCAATGCAATAAAGGCATAAGCTAATTTATTCAAAATACATAATCATAAGTAATGGATATATATAATCTCAACATGGCATGCATGATCAATGCTTATAAATAAACATGCTTGTAAAATCTTCAACTTGCATAGTACATAATACATGTGCGGGAAAAGACCATAACTGACATAGACTAAGTGAGATACTACTTGGAATCCAAGGCATGTCACCCCCTCGACAAGGTGGGGTCTACTTGCCACAGTAGCCATACCATGAATAATCCAAGATATGTCACCCTCTCATCAAGGTGATCGAGGCATGTCACCCCCTTTACAAAGTTTCGTATGACTAGATGGATCTACTAGAAAGTCATAAGAGAGATAATGTATAATCCTATGGTGGCACATAATTTAGAGACTAAGACTTTATATAAGGATCCCTTGAGTAGAGTCCCCATCTTAATTCTCAATCGGTGCTAACTCAAATCCCATGGAATAATAGACATAATTATACTTTAATAATAACCTGAATAACTTGTAGGAGATATGATAACATGACTTGAGTAGCTCATAAACATACTTGACCTCTAATAGTGAGCCTAACTTGAAAATGTAAATAGATAATAATCATACATGATCCTTTGCTTTAACTTGAATGGCTCACAAGAGGTGAAAATCTTGAAATAAGGCTTAACCTGATACTTTCAACATCATAGATAATTTTCATGAATTCATTGCATGCTTGAAAGTCCTTAATCATCATAAAGTCACTTAACTTTTAAATCATGTAATAGTTCATCAATAACTTGAGAATTCTTTTCAATGTCATTTTATCAAAGACATGGTGGGTTCACGATACTTGTTGAAAATCATGCAATTCAAGAGTGAAATAATATGAGTAAACTCAATGAAAATCAACCCACCAACATATAGTAAAACCCTTATGTAGGGTACCTTGAAATCCATTACAATAGCTCATAATAATTCATAGTTTCATAGCTCAAAACATGCATAGTCTTAATAGATAAATCAATTCATGGAATAAGCTTGAAATAGATAGTGATGCATAATCAGTCAATACTTCATAAAAACCCATCATAATTTATATTCATAATCCATAAGAAGAGATACCCATAGGCAATACAACTTGAAAACATGCAATTTTCATGAAAAGGGAAGGTTGGGCTCTATGGGTGAAAGGACCCATGTATGAAAACTCACATACCTTAAACCTTGAATTCTTTGAGGTGAACTTGAAGTACTCTTAGAGCTTGCAATGACTCCTTGAGTCTAATTATTGAGTTGAAATCCTTAGATTTGAATGATAGAATTGATAGAGTCTTAGAGAGGTTTAAGAGAGGATTTTGTGAGTTATAGAGTTGCAAAATTGCTAAATATGGGTGATTTTACGTTTAAGTGGGCATGGGTCTATGACACCAATGCCCTTGGCCGAAACAAAAAAACCAAGAAAAATAATACACTGGTCCACGGCCCTGACGCGTGGTGGACCAGACGCAGACTTGGAGTTACACAGTGGCATGCCCTAGGTGCATTGCGCCCTGGGCGCGGACAACCACTGAAATTGCAAAATTAATGAAAATTATTTTTTGCTATGGGTCTTCTAAAATTTGGGTAAGACCCATTCCCCATTCAATTTTTGCCCCTGATCAAGAATATGAAGTCAACATTTAGAAATCATGCACGGATTTTGAGATATATAAAAATTACAATTATGGGACATTCTGAAGTACATGTGCTGCATTTCAGCTGGTGTAAAAAATGACTCCCTAGAACGTGAAAGTCACTATAACAAAACTTTATCTAAATGTCCAACATAAAGAGATGCAACCATAGCAAAAATTACAAACGATAAAAATCAAAAGTTTTGAGTCTGAAATAAATGGACTAAGAGAATGAATGAATCCATGTTAGCCCGAAAGAGCTAGGTCAACCATGAATTTTGAATCAAAAATCTCCTAATTGAGGTCCATCAATAGCCATCTAAAGATGCCCTATACTTAACAAAGAAAATATAAGTGCAATATCAGTACACAAAATAGTAATGTAGTGGTAGGATCTAGAGGATATTCCAATAAGAAAAATATATATAGCTAACTGCAACATAGTAAAACCACACATATACATGAAACATAGGCATTTTACCACTTTGCTTCCATTATGCAATTCATGCTCAATTTATCAATTCTACACTAATAATTTTAAGCAATAATTAGTGTGACAAAATATGACACTCAATCCAATGTTCTGTCAGAATATGATATTCGATTCAATAATGTGTTAGAACCTGACACACAATCCAATAATATATTAGAACATAAAACATGATCCAATAATGTGTCAGAATGTGACAGTCGCCAATCACAATTGCAACCACAATGAAGGTTTTACAACTTAGCCAATTCAAGTAACAAGTTTAATTCCATGCAATTTGATTACAGGTAACAACTTATTAGGTTCATTCCATCATTCACTATTCACAAATGTGCAAGTAGTACTAATGACGTGGTTAGCAAGCACATAAAAAACGTGATTTCAAATTATCACCTACCTCAAAACAAGCCTTAAAATTCTATATAGGATTGAAACTTTTCCCTTTTCCAATCTTTGTCTTATTCTTGTCTAGAAACAATTATAAGAATCAACAAACAGTGGCACAAAATGTTTGGATTATATCAAAACCTAATTCAAAGCCACTTTCATGATCATCTCACTTAACGAGGAATTTTTTCCACCATTAATTTTATGTCAAAAACTTCCCTAAGAAAATTCCCAAAGATTCTAAGGTCTAAGAATCAAATTACAAGTTAGAGAAATGATTAACTTATCTTTATTGAAGGAACAGGTGAAAACTGAAAAAATAATGCCCAAAGTTGCTCATGGTTTCCCAAGAACAAAGTGAGAGAAAAAAATAATTTTGGATCTTTTCTGACTTAAACTCGCAGCTCTCCTACCATGGTAGCCACTTATCCCACCATGTCGGGTTGGGTAGAGACAAAACCTTGGAGTATATATATGCATCCAAAACCTCCATTTCGAAACACAACTCAAACCATGAAGTTCTATAATCAACTCTTTGCACCAAATCAATTCTAAGAGTTCTACTCGCTTGAATCTGATTTTGTAAAGCCGTACAGACTCCGAAGGATCAAACTTCACTACCGAGTCATTCAGAGTTCACCTTACTTAAATTTCATCCAAGTTTAGTCTAGGTTCAAAATTTTCAAGTTAATATTGAGAAAATATTTTGCTCAAATTCTTTTTCAATTAACCTATCCATAACGATGGGAATAAGTTGTTACAATAAAGTTTGTAGTTACTATGATTTCTAATGTTTGATGTGGTTCCGGTTTTTGTAACTTCAAATGATGAATATCATATATAGTATTAATTGTTATGTAATACAACGTTGTATATTATCATCAAGGATTTGGTAAATAAATGCACAAATTAGGGGTTTAGAAGAGTAAAAACACAATTTGATGTTAAAAACTTAAATTTGATAGTCATTTAATTAATCTTTAAACAACAAAGAGAAAGAAAAGGAGATTTAGAGTAGATCCAATTATATCATTTTTTTTCAATATCTCGTCAGGTTCCAAATAGTGTCGGTAAAGTGGATTACTTCCAAAAATACAGTATTCATTTTATTTTTTATTTGTCATAATTTTTTTTAATATTCAAATGATATAAATTTTGACTAATATTTATAATTAGTTGTCTTAGCATATCAATATGAAAAAAGTTATAATATATAATATTTTTCATATAGTTTTTAAATATTAAAATTTTTATTTTATTAATTTAATTTTAAAAATTAGTTAAATTAATTTTCGAAAAACGCAACATGACAGTTAAAAAAGATAAAGGAGGGAGTATTCAATATTTTAGAACAACAACAAACTGCATGTTTATTGCTTTTTCATTATCTCGTAGTCTATATTTATTGTTAAAATTTTTGGATGCTAATTGAATGAGACGTATTAAAGGGTAGCTATACAAATACTTTTATGATTAATTTTTTTAGAAAATGTATGCAAAAGTCTTAAGAAAATAGATAATATGAACCTTGGTATAGTATTATTTTCTTATCTATGGGATATAAGGTTATGTAACTCGATTATACGGAGAGAGAGAAATACAAATGCAAACTTGTTGATTATAATTTATAACTAATCAAAGTATGAACAGAAGAAGTTCAAACTGCAATTAATTTCTTAGTCAATGTTGTTTAATTCTGCTGTAAACTAAAGTGATTTGACTAAATTCACAGCTTGTCAATATTTATTTGGTTAGGCCTATAGATTTGGTCTTTGATTGTCGCCGCAATGTACAACATGTTTACAAGGAAGGAAGCACAATTATTTTGTTCAATTACTTTTCTCTTGATTTATTTTTATTTGTCTACTGCACTAAAAATGAATATCCAGAAATATTTGTTCAGTTTGAAAAATCAATGAACTATTTGCTTATTTATGTCCATTTACTCTTGCTATTATATATTTTTTAATATCTAATACATTTCTCAGAACATTGAATTTAATATATTCAAAAATTAATATAGTAATACTATTCTTATAATTATTATTTCTTAAGGTGTGAGCCAAGTTAATAATGGACAATTATTGTTCAATAGAAAAGATATATTTTATTAGACAAATGTATATGATCTTCGTACTCACTCCATTTAAAAAAAGTGATATTTTCACTTTGTCATTTCGTTTCAAACTGACTATAACTAAGAAGGCATTTATTTATTTTTCTTCTAATTTCACCCTTATTTAAATAGAATATGTTTTATATGACCAATGTAAAGTATTGAAAGAGCTACAATCACAGGATAGACGTAAGATTGCATCTATGATGTTTTCTTCATATTTTACAAAACTTTGATTGAATATGTTGTTATTAATGAGTCATTAAGAACTACTATTTCGTTTTGAGCATCTCTAATTACATTTTTTTAAAAGATATTTTCAAGTGATTGTCCTACCTAACAAAACTTTTTAAACGTTGTAGCTACATAATTGAATGTGGATCCCTTTATTTTAGGCTCTAATTTTGGGTTTTTTTACCTCACAATTTTTCCAGTTTTCCCACTTAGTTTCTTCGGCTCCGCCACTCGCCTCTTTCTTACCTCTCAATGTCGTAGATGCAAGCCATTATTTTTAGTTGTTTAATTTTTACATAAGTTGGATAAAGTATGGAGAAAAAGTTTGAATTGTTTTATATGAAATACACATGAGATAATAATAATAATAATAAATTTAGTGTGATCTTATAAATAGAGTTAAAAGAAAATAATGTATGTAGATCTTACTTTTTTTCATGAAGAATGGCACATACATATGATATACAAGTGACATATAGTTATATATATATCCTACACATATGCTACATTATATCATGTGTAATAATATCATATATATATATATATATATATATATATATATATATGTTATATACGTATTATACATATGATATGCATGAAACTAGAATGTTCTTCAACCTTGAAGATCTATCTGAAATTAATCAATGAAGGCTAGCTCTGATTCTACACATTGCAATAACTAAAGTAATAAATAGTAAATTTCAACTTTGCTTAATAGTTTCCAGCAACTACTAAGCTCAAAATAAGTTTCCAACAAGTTTTATCAGTCCAAAAATAGTCTTCGAATGAATCTTAAGTTTTCAGGAGGTCTGTAGCTTAGTTCTTCAATGACTTAATTATTTTTAGAATTTGGTTTCCTGAAAACCTGAGAGGAATTGTGATGAAAGAGAAGATCTTTAAATTTCTAATTTTGTGAAATTGAGGTTGCATACCTATAATAAATAATATATTAAAAATGTGAATGCCTTTTTTTGAATTATTTTGTCTTCATTAAAAATTTTTGTTTTAGACAAAATTGTCTTTACATAATTTTTCTTTAATTATTATATTATTATTTTAATAGTACTAAACATTGGCTATAACAAACATAATACAAATTAAATTGAAAAAAAAATTTAATTATTTCTACAAGGAGAATTTTTTCAATTAAAATAGATTTGATCAAAAAAAAAGTGATAAAGCTTTCAAAATAATACGCAAAAAAGCTTTATAAAAAGACAAAAAGTTCACAAAAATAGGAGAAATTTTTTTCAAAAAAACGTCCACATAAAAATAGACCAAAAATATAGGAAAAAAACATTAAAAATAAAAAATTTTAAAAAACCCTACTCCCAATATGCAAAAAAGTCCACAAGGGAAAAAAATTCAAAAAAAATGTCAAAACAATAGCCCCCAAAATAGGCAAAAGAAAACGTAAGACACACAAAAATCTACTCTCAATTTTTTTATAAAATAGATTTGTATTTAAAAAGACTTTTATTCATAATAAAATAAATACATAAAATCTTATTAAAAATATCCCTCAACTTGTCCAAAGTTATTGATTTCGTACCAAAACTATTGACAGGCCTAAGAACACCTTCTAACTTGACGAATCAGGCTCAATTACACCACTTCCATTTGGTGTGTTGTGTACACGCCACACTTTGACTTTTTTGACTGATGTTGCATACACATGTATATTTATTCACCAAAAAATAAAATAAAAATAATTATTATTTCTGAAAAATATTATTTCTAGAAAATAGTTTTCCCCGAAAAATATTTTCCTGAAAAATGAGTTGATTTCTAACTCATTTTCTCATATTTAATTGGTAAGTAGAAAATATTTTCTATTGTTTGGTTAATGAATGAAAATATTGATACGCCCAAATTTACACTCCAAAAGGAATAGTAAAGCGGTCGTTGATCAAATTTAGAACTCAACTAAAGTTGAGGTCAATCCCACAGGGAATGTGTGAGAATAAATCTATTAGCACTATTTTGCAGATGTAATATCTATTCCCGAAAAAAAGTGCATAATAGGGGAATTTTGATTTTTATAAATTAACTTACTATAATAAAGTAACGAATGAGTGCAAAAACAACTAGATTTTAGACAATTAATGCGAAGCTAGGATTGTGTTCCCCATGACACTAATACGATAGCCAAATCTAGTGATAAAGTTGTTCGGGATTACATGTACAAGATCTAACAAGTTATGTAATATCTAATTTACCTTTCAGTCCTTCTTAGATGCATATCATTCATCACCTTTCGGTCTCAGAATGTATACTTACTAACTCTTATTGTCAATCCCAGAATACTCTCACCTTTCGGTCTAAAGTACTTAGACTAGGTTAAAAACCCTGAATTTTTGTCGTAGAACTCTTTTCCTAATCAAAACATCCCTTTCGAGTATGTAATGAATAAAGGTTTACCCTAATGCGTCGACTCATCAAGGAAGAAATTAAATGAAGATTACTATGATATATACGGTAATCACAAGATTTACCCCATATTCATCTATCTTATCGATTTGTCATGGTTCCTACAACCCTAGTAAATAATAAATAGAATTCATACAGAAAAACTTAATATTGAAGAACTAGAGAATCCACGGATCACAATCTTAAATAAGATAGTAAAAAGCCACAAGATTCAATGGAATTACAAGAAAAATCGTATTTTCTTGAGTTTTCTATCTCCAGTCGTCCATGACTAACTAAAAATGAAATAAAAGTGCTATTTATATACAAGAAAAATCTAATTCAATTGAAAATAGAAAAAATTCTGTCGGCATGAACTCGGGCCACCACATGACTCGTGTGACGGTTGACGGACCATCAAATGGTCTGTGTGGCTATACTTGGGCTTTCAAAACTTGCTCTGCTACGTCACCCTAACATGCAGGTAAACAACTTGTGTGGTTGTTCATGGACCATATCATCCCCCTACAACTTTTCACAATTTCCATCATTACCACAACCCATGTCATGGACCGTGCTTGGTCATATGGCCCATGAAAAGCCTTGTCAGTCGACACTTGTTCGTTGAGTATGATTTTCGATTGTAATTTGCATTTACTTCACTTTGACGGAAGGGGGCACGAATCATCTCACTTTCCATGGTCCATGAAATGTGTCATGGGACATGCCTTCATTTCTTGTGCCTGTTTTTCGCTCCTTGTCACTACCATCAACCACCAAGTATGAGGCCACGATGGGCCTCATGGTCCGTGTGGAAGTACAAGAGTCGTGTAGGTCCCCAGGTGCCCACACTTGGTTCCATTTTTTCTCCTTATACTCATCATTAAGCTTTTTTTCATCTTTTTTGCTATAATTTATCCATTTCTCCATGCCTTAGTCATTTTTTCTTGAAAATCACAAAAACAAACATTAAAATAACAAACTTGCTTGAGAATGAACAAAAACCTTCTTTTTAAAGCATTATAAGAGTCGTATTTCTATGACTCATCAACACCCTCAACTTAGAATGATTGCTTGTCCTCAAGCAATGGCGACTCAACCAAATGAAGTATAAAGACAAGTGCTCACTCAGACTATAAATTTCCCTACAACTTTCAACACATATGCTCAGATAATAAGTTTAAGAATGTCCTCACCCCTCAAACGGACCCACAAAGATTTACGCAAACATCATGCATGCATGGTTAGTCCACATATGATCAGAAACAAAGACACCCCAATTAAGTTAGAAATCAATTAATGCAAAATATAGTGCCCTCACTTCAAAGAAGTCTCACTCTCAAGATAAGCATGTAAAACAGAGACTGGAATGTAGTCACTCACTCTTAGAAATGACTTTTAG
The DNA here is from genome assembly GCA_025642045.1 of Solanum sejunctum. Taxonomy (NCBI): domain Eukaryota; kingdom Viridiplantae; phylum Streptophyta; class Magnoliopsida; order Solanales; family Solanaceae; genus Solanum; species Solanum sejunctum. The sequence continues at coordinate 1,133,899 of JAOTQJ010000049.1, read as the reverse complement.
TGGACACACATGTATCGATCATAAACTTTTCCTTATTTTCACCACCTTAACTCTTGAATGACCTTTCTAGGATTATATTAGTACTTTTGTGGCTTGTAGCGTAGGCTCGGGTGAGGTACATTTAGGATTAAAGTGACTAAAAGGCCTCTTTCAGACATTTATTTTAACTCAGCCATTTGCATTTTGGTTGTCAACCTTCATTGCCCCCATTTTTCTCCCTTTCCAAAGTATGGAAAGTGATTTCATGCACATTTACTCATTTTTATTCTTTTCTTCATTGCTCATAAATCTTGATCACAGTCACAACCCATTTCTTTTTCTCCTTTTATCACTTTATTCTTTTCCACACTCATTTTTCTGTTCTCCCTGCACTAGTCATCCTTAACTTAAGCCTTTGACTTGGGTCAAGGTCCACAATATCTTTCTAAGGTACCAGGGCCAATATAAGCTACCCTCAACTTAGGTTTTGACCTAGGAGGAGGTTCACAATGTCCTTGGAGATACAAGGGTAAAAACAAAGATCAACAAATGGATTGGGAAAGTGAATTTGGGTGATTACAAAGAAAGGGTCCATATAGGCTCAACTTTTCGTTCAAGAGGGACAATTTCATTTGGTTGGTAAATATTTGGCTAAGTGACTTGTCAAAAACAATGGCCTAAGCTCACATCCTAATCCAGTCATTCAATTATTTCAGTGGGACTAACCAGGCAAGTTCTACCTCACAAGTGCGTCGACTAAATTATGCAAATAACTCTCACACACGTAGGACATCTCCTACACTAATTAGTGCTAAATCGCATAGACATGCATCATTTATCAGAATATCAACCATACACACATTATACTTACCAGCAATCATACAAGTTAGTCAGGGTGAGATACCAACATATATAACTTTAACATTGTCAACATGGGACATTACAAAGATCAACATAAGGGCTATCCTAGACTTCTGTGAACACTTATATTTACACAAATATTACGACCTAAACATGCCAGTTCTACTAAATAATATACTTGAGAGAGAAGAAACATGGCAAGAAAAACTCTCAAGTGATAGGATGCCCTACCACCCACCCCTCCCACAAAAAAAGATAGTATAGTGTCCTCACTATACCATAACATGAATAAACAAACATATAGGAAATATAACATACCTAGAAAGCCCTAAGTGTCAACAGTGTCAGTGGGACTAGACCCTCCTGTGAAACAACCCCAATAAATGCCCAAAAAAGTGCCTCATAAGTGTCCTAAATTATAATTTTCATAAATCTCAAACTCCAGGCGTGATATTAAAAATCTGACTTCATATTCTTATTTAGGGAGAGAAATTGAGTGGGAGATGGATATAACTCCAATTAAAGAGCAATCGTATCAAATTAAAAAATAATCCACAACTTGTAATTTCCAGAGAAGAATCGTGCCCCAGGTGCGACGTGCCAAGGGCGCGCTGTAGTGTAATTTTTACCTAGTTTTTCCTTTTTGGTTCAAGGCCTTTGGGTCTTAGGCCTAAACCTCGCTATACATAAAAGTACCTATACTTAGACTTTTTCCACTTTCATATCATTCAAGACATTCTCCAATACTCTCTCAAACCCTTAGACTAATATTTCTTTAAAAATTCAAGTGTCCAAATATCTTCTGGATCTTAAGGAATTCATCCAAGCTTCAACTCTCCATTCAAATCCCTTTCAAGGAATTCTCAAAAGTCAAGGTATGTGGATTTCAACCATTGGGTCCATTCAAATCATGGTTCCCAAGCTTCCTTTTTACCTAAATTGCATCATTCTAAGTTGATTTACTTATGGGTTTTATTTATTATGAATTTGGCTATAAACTATGTTAGGGTTTCATAAACTTATGACTGTTTGAACATGTTTTGACTTATGGATCTAAGGTCTATTTTTTAATTCGATGAAGGATTTTAATGTATATTGCATGATGATATTGCCAAGTATTTGTGGGAGGCTTTACATTGGATTTTCTTGCATTATTTTACTCTTTAATTGCTTGGTTTTACACTGGCATTACACAAACATCAAGTGTTTGATAAAATGTTCGGTTAATGTACTTGACTTGTTGAAGGCCTAATGCTTGGCATATGAGTTGAGTGAGTTTATGATGATGAACGGCATATATATATCTATTGAATTCATGAAATGTAGTTATGGTACTGTAAGTTGATGGCCTTGTTAAGGGGGTATCAAGCCTCATTCACCTTTTCAAGGGGGTGTCAAGCCTCGGTGGCCTTGTTCATGGGGTATCAAGCCTCAATCACCTTGTGAAGGGGGTATCAAGCCTCAGTGGCCTTGTTGAGGGGGTTTCAAGCCTCAATCACCTTGTCGAGGGGTTGTCAAGCCTCGGTTGCCTTATTGAAGAGGTAGCAAGCCTCAATCATCTTGCTAGTGGATGGTATGCCCATACTACTAATTGAGGGGTATGTACATCAATCACCCTTTCAAGGGAAGGGGTGCCTTGGAGTTCAAGTAATGGAATGTTTGGTCTATGGTGATGGTCTATTCCTTCAAATGTATTAGGTTTTATAAAAGCATATTATTTTAATAGTATGTTTATTTCAAGTATCATTCATGCATGTAATATTGCTATGTGATCATCTATTGCTTAATTATGCATTTTGACTATGTTGCATTGCATCTTACATACTTAGTACATTCAACTGTACTAAGGCATACTCCATGCCTACATGATATTACCATGTAGGAATCAGAGCTCTATTTGAACATCTTCCTCCTCTACGTGGCTAGATGGCAGCTCAAGTTAGCTTTTGGTGAGTCCTCGCGTCCAGGGACAATATCTATCTTCTCTCATGCTTGTGTTTAGACTATATCTTATATATTTGGACTACCTATTATCATTATCATGAGGGTGAGCCTGGTTGCTTGTCTTGGCCGCGCTAAGTTCTATGTTTAGGTGTTGTTGGACAAGTATGTAATGATGCCATAAGCTAGACTGTCTTTGACTCTCTTGATATTTTGTGAAATGAAGGTTCTACCATAGTCCCTATTCCCTTATTTCTACTCTTTTATTGTTGTTTAATCGCTTTCGTGACCAAGGATCTGTAATGAGATGTTAAGAGGCTTTCTTGGGGTACTTTTGGTTTCCCCATGCATTGTGTCACATCTAGGCCCTAGTTTGGATTGTGACAAACTTGGTATCAAAGTACTAGTTTGTTAATGGTCATTAGCATCCAACACACCATGTTAATTAGAGTCTTATTCATGGTTATGAAACATGCCATGACTATGAGTAAGAGGTTATGAGGCGTTTTAGGAAATATTTCACTTCTTCATGGTCTATGTCCTGCCTTAGTTATAAAGTAAGGTCCTTTTCCCCTAATGAATGTTATTTGCTCTTCTAGTTGTTGACCATGCCTATAAATAAGAAGACCAAGGAAGGGTCATGCGCCAATGGGACATCCGGCTTATCCCCCTCCTCAAGCTCCTCAAAGGGAGGGGTTATCGAGATTGAGTTTAAGAATGCTATCACCATGTTGTCCTATGCCGTGTCCAATCAAATCATCCAAGGGTCCCAAGCCCTTCATGCTCTCACCCCGGCCTCAAGGGTAAGGATTTCACTAGAATGAATCCATCGGAGTTCCATGGGTCTAAAATGGATGAGGAACCCCAAGAATTCATTGATGAGGTGTACAAAGTGTTGAATATCATGGGGGTGACTTTGGAGGAAAAGGCAGAGTTGGCGGCTTACCAACTAAAGGGGGTGGCTCAAATTGGTTTATATAATGGAAGGTGGAAAAGGAAAATCATGATGCTACTCCTTGGGAGGAGGTTAAGGTGGCATTTCTCAAATGGTTCTTCTCTCTTGAGCATATGGAGGCCGAAATGATGGAGTTCATAAATTTGAAAGAAGTGTCCATGAGTGTGAGGGAGTATGACCTCAAGTTCAACCAACTCTCCAAGTATGCTTCACAATTGGTAGCCGATTTGAGGTGTAGAATGAGTAAGTTTATGATGAGTGTATCCGATTTGGTGAATGACGAGTGTCATGCCGCTATGTTGATAAATGATATGGTTTTGTTCCACCTCATGACTTATGCCAAATAACTTAATGGGGAGAATATTAGGAAAAGGAGAAGTAAAGGGTTCAAAAGAGCTCGATTTGATGGCAATATCCAAGAACAAGAGTTCGATGATGCTCCAAACAAGAGGTTGGCTATTGATAAGGTGTCTTACTCAAAATGGCAAGGTGTCAATGATGGGATAACTAATCCTAAGTGTCCGAGATGTAGGAGGAACCATGGTGGCCCATGCTTGAGTAACACCAATGTTTGTTATGGTTGTAGTGAAGTGGGTCACAAGCTAGGTTGATTGTCCATATGCTTGAAGAAGGAGTAAGGGTGGTCGATCTCAAGACATGTGAATCAAGAGGCCCAAGGTGGCCAAGGGGGTACTCTACAACATAATCGATTCTATGCTCTTCAAAGAAGGTAAGGGTTAGATGAGGCATCCGATGTTGCTATCGATATGTTAAAGTTTCTTTTGACCATGATGCATATACACAGGGAGGTTAGGGTGTCCCTATTCCCTCCATTATTCCTTTAGTTGCTAATGGGCTTTATCTGTGTTCCGGATGGTTATGTGGACCTTTTGGTGTCTACCCTATTGGAGAGTCTATCGTTGATAGAAAGGTCTATAGAAATTATCCGTGGTCATGTTGCATTTAGGTCTTTTGTTTTTTATTTTTATTTTTATTTTTATTTGTATTTAGGTCTTGACTTATGATTTTCTTGGATTAGATATAGTAGATTTTGATGTCATTCTTGGGATGGATTAGTTACTTGCATATTATGCCTTCATTGATTGTAGAACTCGTAGGGTCAAATTCCAATTCCCTTTCAAACCCTTACTTGAGCGGTTGTGAAGTGTAAGTCCATTTCTTGTCTTAAGGTACAATTGACCTCTAAAGGTTGCATTTATCATCTTGTAAGAGTTGGGGGTGTTGAACCTAAGTTATTTCTATTGAGTTAATTTCGGTGGTCAATGAGTCCTTGATGTCCTTTTTGATATTTTGAGTTTGGAGTAGTGTCTTTTAGTGCGACTAGTACACCGGTTATATCTATAAGGTCTCATGAATTGGGTTTTTAAACCCTACCTTGACATATTGTGGTGGCCTCTAGTGATGAAGTATTGATATATTTAGAGCATGTGAATCATATAGGGGTAGTGTTGCAAATCCTAGGGGATGAGAGGTTGTTTCCTATATAAGACGAGTGTGAATTGTGGGTAACAAGAAGGTGGTTAGAGATCCTTAAGGATTATGATATAAGTGAGCATTATCACCTCGGTAAAGCTAATATTATGATTGATGCTCTAGGTAGGGTGTCTATGGGTAGTCTAGCATGTGTTGATGGTGATGGCAAGATGTAACTAGAGAGGTAGTCTAGCATGTGTTGATGGTGATGGCAAGATGTAACTAGAGAGGTCTATCGATTGGCTAGATTGGGAATTAGGTTGGAAGAGGTTAGGTGTGTTGGTGTAGTGGTAGCTAATGGTTTTAGATCTTTCTTGGTTGATGAGATGAAAGCAAAGCAAGACTTTGACCCAACCTTGTTAGAGTTGAAGACCTTGGTGAGAGATGATAAAGTGGAGGTTTCTCCCAAGGGGGAGATAGAATCACTAGGCACTAAGGTTGGCTATGTGTGCTTGTGTTGATGATTGTGTTCACTTGTAAGTCCCACCCATCAAGGGTGTGGTCCAGTTTGGCAAAAAGGGAAATTGAGTTTATGGGTTTTGGGTCTTTATAGAGTGCTGAAGAGGATTAGTAAAGTTGCATATGAATTAGAGTTACCTATGAATATGGATATGGTTTGTCTCGTTCTTCATGCATCTAGGTTGAGAAGATGTGTTGGTGACTCAAGTGCTATAGAACTCTTTGTGGTTGTGGGTGTTATGAAGGATGGTTGGATTAAGAGGAGGTCCCAGTGGAGATATTGGATGGATGGGTGGAAAAGTTCATTAATAGGAATGTAGTGCTCGTCAAGGCCCTTTAAAAGAATCGCCAAGTCAAAAGTGTCATTCGGGGAGCCAGAGCGGGCATAGAGAAGCAAGAAACATACCTCTTTAATTCTATTCAATCTTATGACAATAAATTAAGTCCTTTTTATGATTCCAAGTCTTAAGTATCAGCCCTTATGTCTTTTGCATGCATTCTATGTTGAAATTGACAAGTTCATTGTTATTTTGATACTTATATTGAGATTTTTGAAGTGATGTTTAAGTGCATTATTGCATTCTTGTGTGGGCTGAAATTATCTTGCTTACTTCTCTTATTTAAGTTTCTTTGACATTCGGGGACGAATGTTCCAAGGGGGAGATATTGAAACGACCCTAAAAAGTGCATGAAAATGTGCCTTGGAAGTAACCAATATTCGTAATTTCTATATATCTCAAGATTTGTGCATGATATCAAAAATCTGACTTCATATTCTTGTTCGGGGGGAAAACTTTAGTGAGAAATGAGTCTAATCCTAATTTTAGAGCAACCATATAAAATTCAAAAATCCACAATTTGCATTATCCAGAAAAAAAATCGTGCCCCAGGCACGACATAGTGTAATTTTTGTCTAGTTTTTCCTTTCCAGTCCAAGGCCTTTGGGTCTTAGGCCTAAACCTCCCCAAAAGTAAAAATACTACACTTAGCCTTATTCCACCTTCATATCATTCAAGACATTTGTCAATACTCTCTCAAACCCTTAGACTAATATTTCTTTTAAAATTCAAGTGTCCAAATATCTTCTGGATCTTAAGGAATTCATCCAAGCTTCAAGTCTCCATTCAAATCTCCTTCAAGGAATTTTCTAAAGTCAAGGTATGTGGATTTCAACCATTAGGTCCATTCACCCATGGTGCACAAGCTTCCTTTTTACCTAAATTGCATGATTCTAAATTGATTTACTTATGAGTTTTACTTATTATGAATTTGACCATAAACTATGTTGGAGTTTCATAAACTCGTGAATGTTTGAACATGTTTTGACCTATGGATCTATGGTCTATTGTTTGATTCGATGAAGGATTTTGAAGTATGTTATATGATGGTATTTCCAAGTATTGGTGGGTGGTTTTATATTGAATTTTCTTGCAAGATTTCACTCTTAAATTGCATGGTTTTACATAAGTATTGCACACCTACCAAGTATTTTTTTAAAATGTTCGGTTAATGTACTTGAGTTGTTGAAGGCCTAATGCTTGGAATATGAGTTAAGTGAGTTTATGATGATGAAAGGCATTTATATATCTATTGAATTCATGAAATATGGTTATGGTATTGCAAGTTGATGGCCTTATTGAGGGGGTGTCATGCCTCAATCACTTGTCGAGGGAGTGTCAAGCCTCGATGGCCTTGTTCAGGGGGTATTAAGCATTAGTCACGTTTTCAAGGGGGTATCAAGCCTCGATGGCCTTGTTGAGGGGGTGTCAAACCTCAATCACCTTGTCGAGGGGGTGTCAAGCCTCGGTTGCCTTATTGAAGAGGTACCAAGCCTCAATCATCTTGTCGGGGGATGATATGTCTGTACTACTAATTGAGGGGTATGTACCTTAATCACCCTTTCAAGGGAAGGGGTACCTTGGAGTTTGAGTAATGGAATGTTTGGTCTATGGTGATGGTCGATTCCTACATATGTATTACATTCTATATAAGCATATGATTTTACTAGCATGTTTATTTCAATTATCATTCATGCATGTCATATTGTTATATGATCATATATTGCGTAATTATGCATTTTGACTATGTTGCTTATCTATTGTTGCATTGCATCTAACATTAGTACATTCAAACCTACTAATGCATACTCTATGCCTACGTGATATTACCATGTAGGAATCAGAGCTCCATTTGATCATCCTCTTCCTCCATGTGGCTAGAAGGTTTGTTCAAGTTAGCTTTTGGTGAGTCCTCTTGTCCTGGGACAATATCTATCTTATCTCATGCTTATGTTTAGACTATATCTTGTATATTTGAATTATCTATTGTCATTATCTTAAGAGTAAACTCAATTACTTATCTTGGCCGCCGCTAAATTCTATGTTTAGATGTGTTGTTGGATAAGTATATAATGGCGCTATAAGCTTGGCTCTCTTTTACTGTCTTAATGTCTTGTGAAATAAAGGTTTTCTCTTAGTCCCATGTGCCGTGTCACATCTAGGCCCTAGTTTGGGTCTTGACATCCTAGGGGGTATTTATTAGCATATGTAGCACTAGGTCCAAAGGAGCTACTGAAGGCTACTACCATTTTGCCTCGCATGCTAGCCGCTCTCGTTTTGCCTGTTCAGCTGTTGCTCAGCGCTTGGCCTTAGTGGCCTTGCACATCTGTCGCTTTTCTTCTTTCTGTGGGTCAGAGGGAGGACTACTTTTGCCGTAGCTTCGCTTACCCTTGTCCTTTCTCCTGGGATGATCAGGAGGTAGCGCAGGTGCATCAAATAGGGTGGGTAGAATGCCCCATACATCATCTAGAACTAGCATCATGGGGACATTGAATAGGCTCATCCACAATTCTAGAGGCGATGCTAGCGTGGGGGTCTGATACAATGCAATCAATTGAGAAATCTGGGCCTTCATATCATTCACCATCTAAACCAGATTCTTCATTTTATCCCCGACGTACTCCCAAACATGCTATGGAACTATTCGTCCAGAGTGTTGACTTGGCCCTTGAAAGTGGTGATTCTGGTCAGAAGAACTTGACGTTGGTCCACCACCCACTGTGAATGAGATTGGACTACATGTGGAATCCATTCTATAATCTGGTCAATAATGGTGTGTGTTTGTCGCTAGTCTGCCACCATTCTGGCCAAGAACTCGTAGGGCACATATGCATACCCTTGCTGCATTTGAGGAGATGCACCACTACCCTCGGGCTGCTCAGAAGTCGTGCCTGATGGTGGGGTGGTGGTGTAGTCCTCAAATGTTAAGGTTTGCTATGGAGATACAGAGGGGAAGTTTGTCGACCCCCATGGTGAATGTGTTCTACTCTTCATGAGAGGGTTTTGGACATCCTTAATCAGGGCAATGTTGGCTATTCCCTTGGGAGCTATTTTCTTGTCAAAAAAGTGAGTAGTAGGAACACCAGCCTATTTGCAAACGAAACAAACCAGGCACAGGAAGAGAATGCCGGATCTCTCAGATAAGTCCCGGTCCCGCATCTCAACAACAATAATTCAGCCCACATTTACTCCGTATGTGGACATTAGGCATGCTATCAGGGAGGCATGTGAAGCTTAGAGTAGATTCTAGTTTCCTGTGGGCCACATCCTGGCCCACACCACTAACTACTAAAATTTTGCAACAAATATCAGAGATGCTTTGGCAATAGGACACTTGGGATCTGTAACCCAAGGTGCCTCTGCGCCCTGAATGGCGATTCGCTTTACAATCCATCCCAACAAGCCAACGCAAGACGATGAATCAGACATTCATCCCTCATCCATATTCTGCATGTGTCTATCCATGAATTGTCCATCTATAGGAGCTTGGTAATCTAGCCCAAAGAGGAATCGGTTGATGGTGTTTTCTGAAATATTCACTCGTGTACTACGCACCATCACTTATGACTGCAGGGACCTAGCAAGTGCGACCTGTTTCTTCACCTTCCTTGACTGGGTAGCCTCTATAGAGTTCAGTAGACTAGCTGCATAATTAGAATAGAACTCCTCTACTATGGCAGGCCCATAGTGCTAAGGTGGTTGTGTCATTCAATCGAACTTATATGAGTTAAAAGTATCTCTGATTTTTGAAACATTGTCAAGTTGGTCTATGAGTACCCGAACCTCCAGAATGATCGACCGCCATTGGAACCCCTCGAAACCTTTAGTAAGTCCATTAGTGCAGATATCCTTAGCTCCTGGGACTATCCAATGGCCCCTCAGAAATACAATAAGTGCCCTGGCAGTTTCGAGGTTCATCGTCCAATAGACTGCAAAATGAATAGCCTCGTCATCACTATCCCAGAGTTCAATCTCATTTGCCATCTTCTCAGTGTCATGACCCTCATCTTCTTGAGTTTTCCCCTGCTCTTCCTGGACTAAAGTATCCTCCTCTTGTTCAAGGGCATCTACCTCCTCCGCCACTCCCATAAAAGGAGCCCCCTCCTTAGACTGGGGAGCTCTGCGTCGGCCTGCTGCATCGGCCCATGTAGTTCGAGAAGAGTGAGGGGAGACATTGCTCGTATTCCAAACTTCAAACTCGGTGGAGGAGTCATCACTTGAGTCACCCCCAGCTTGATGGCTAGATGAAACAGTTGGGGAGCCATGGAAGTGTGACACAGGCTCGTCCCTTCACTAAGTCTGATTAATCTGCAGTGTGGACCTATAGTACCTTCAAATGCGACAAATGAATACAATTTGTTAGAAATTATTGCACAAGAAGGTTGATGCACTAACGAGTACTCAGACTTCCCTTGTTCCATAAAAGTAACAATAACCCTTAAGAGTGGCATCACTCGGTCTATTATAGGGCCATTGTACTTAAGGAACATATGCAAATTGAAATTAAAATCGACCTATGTAAAATAATGCAAATGGAATAGGGTGAATGGGACCTTACATGGATCGTGTAATGTGACATAGTCTATGACAGGGCACGTCTGGACAGCCTTCACGAGTGATGACAAGAGAGCGTGCCACAAGCTATTATACAACTCGTTTAACATTAAACGGGCCATGTGAATGATCGTGTGAACCCTCTTTTCCTGACTTTTAGCCCAATCATGCATAAACACATAGATTAATGCAATTTTTCTTGGGATAGATCTCGACCCATCAAGACATGAGCATACACACACGATTCCCCACAAGATAGACTGACAATCCATAAATATCATGAAATACCATGGTTAGTATACTCAAACACTAAAAATGGTGGGCTTTACCACCATATGCACACCCAACATTAGTTTTATGTATTATGAAGCTTTAAATCAAGAAAGAAATGATTTTCGACCAAGATCTACACATGCAAACACTAGAATCTACACTAGAAGATGGAGCAATTAAGATCGTACTTTGATGAGCACAATGAAGAAGAAGAATTCCATGTAAGAGTAGGAACCCAAACTTGAATGAAGCTATAAATAGTGAAAGAGACTCACGAATCGTCACTAAAAAGATGTAAATTTTTTTGGGATTTTGAAGGGGGAAATGTGAGACATGAAGAGGGGAAAAAGTAGGTTTATTTAAGACCCTTGGTCAGTCATTTGACTAGTCCACATCTACCACATGGGTGGCCTCACAGTCCGTGACATGTGTCATGGTCCATTTGGATCGTTTGTCGGCCCATCCTTGGTAAAATATAATGGCACTTACCTGGGCACGCATGTGCTAACCTACACAACTGACCTCACGAACCGTTGAGCATTACATAGTTCATGTAGACCGTCCATGTCGAGACGCTTGTCTATTTTTTGTGAAGAAATCCTCTGCACCATGCACGCGTGCCAAATGACTAGCCACACGATTTGTTTGACGACTGATGGTCCGTGTAGCTATCTGTGTGGCCACACTTAACCATTTTCTTGCATTACCTTGCTTGGGACATGTACACACCTGGCACAGCCTGTGTGGAGGCACATGGCACCTCTCTTTGCCACTTTCAACTTCTTTGGCCTCCAATTATGCCTTCCACCATGAGTAGGCTTCCTATTTCCAAAATGCCACCTAAATTTACCTGGAAAAACAAATCAAAAACAAGAAAACACATGACATATAAATTAAGGAGCCATTTTTTCTTTTTTTCTTTTTTTTCTAATAATTTTCTATCCTTATTTTTTTATTTTTTTATTTTCATAATGCATGGGTTGCCTCCTATGGAGCACTTAATTTAACGTCGAGACACGACACACAATCCTTGACTACTCAAACTTCGTCAAGGAACAAGACCTCAATCACTAAGGCTTCTTTTACCACACATAAGTATTGCTTAATTCTCTGCCCATTTACCTTGAATTGATCCCTATTTTCTGTTTCTAGATTAATTATCCCATGGGAAAACACCTGCATAATCGTGTATAGACCATATACCTTGACTTGAGCTTACCTGGGAACAACCTCAGTCTGGAGTTGTATAAAAGTACTTTGTCACCAGCCCTCAAACTACGTTTGGCAATATGCTTGTCATGCTAGATCTTCATCTTTTGTTTGTACAAGATTGTACTTTCATGCGCTTAGAGGTGAAACTCATCCAACTTATTGAGCTGGTCAAGTCTCAAGTCAGCAGCCTAGTCCCAATTTATGTTGAGCTTCTTCAAAGCCCAAAGTGCCTTGTGCTCTAACTCCATGGTAGATGATAGGCTTTACCAAATACCAATTAATATGGGGACATACCAATGGGAGTCTTATAATCCATTCTGTAATCCCAAAGTGCATCATCCAACTTCCTCGCCTAATCGGTCCTGGTGGCATTCACAAACTTGGTTAGGATCTCCTTGATCTCTTTATTTGACACTCCAACCTGTCTACTTGTCTGCGAGTGATGGGGTATAGCTACTTTGTGTTGTCTTACTCCATATTTTTCTAGCACAACATGGAAAACCTTGTTACAGAAGTGAGAGCCCCCATTACTGATGATATTTCTAGGTGTCCCAAATCTTGAAAAAATGTTCCACCTTAAAAACTGGATGACACTCTTACTCTCATAATTTGGCAATGCAACCGCTTCCATCCATTTGGAGACATAGTCCACCGCTACCAGGATGTACTTCATTTCGTATGAGCTCATAGATAGGTCCATGAAGTCAATACCCCAAACATGAAACATCTCTACCTCAAGGATCGAGCTCATAGGTAGCTCCTGGCATGTTGAGATGTTGCCCTATCGTTGGCACTGATCACACCCAAGTACCAAGTCATAGGCATATTTATAGATGGTGGGGGAATAGTACCCACATTGGAGAATCTGTTTCTCCATTCTAGCCCCACCATAGTGACCCCCCACTATGGATCAGTCACAGGCCTCCATGATACTCAAAATCTCCACTTATGAAATGCACTACTTGATAACCCCATCAGCACATGTTCGAAACAAGGACATGTCATCCTAGAAGTACTTATACACATAAAAAAGAAACCTTTTTCTTTGGTAATGGTTAAGGCCCTTTGGCATAATGACAGTCACTAGAAAGTTAGAAAAATCAACAAACCAAGGAATAAGGTCAACATAAGCTGTCAATACCTGCTAATCGGGAAAGGAATCATTTATGTTCAACCAATCCTTTAGTATTGACTCATCCTACAATCTGGACAAGTTGTCTGTCACTTGATTCTAAGATCATTTTCTATCTCGTACCTCGAAGTCAAACTCTTGCAATAGGAGAACCCATCTGATCAACCTGGGCTTAGCATCTTTCTTTGCCATGAAGTATCTCAAGGCTACATGGTCGGTGTGCAATATCGATTTAGTGCCTAATAGGTAAGCGTTGAACTTGCCGAATGCATATACCACAGCCAACAATTCCTGCTCAATCACTACATAATTCTTTTAAGCATCATTTAGGGTCTTGTTGGCATTGTAGATGGATAGAAGATCTTGTTGTGCTTCTGTCCAAGCACAACACCCACAATAATTTCACTTACCTCACACATTACTTCAAATGGGGCTGTCCAGTCAGGTGCAACCACCACTAGTGCAGAAATTAATTTTTGCTTTAGAGTTTCAAAGGCATACCTGCAGCTATCATCAAAATGAAACTTTGTATCCTTCTCCAATAGCTTGCACAATAGTTGTGCAATCTTGGAGAAGTCTACATCGGTGGTAGAAAACTGCATGACCAAGGAAACTCCGGACCCTCTTCATAGATATAGGAGGCGGTAGTTTCTCAATCACCTCGATCTTCACCTTATCCACTTCTATGCCCTTCTCAGAAATCTTATGGACAAGAACTATCCCCTCCTTGATCATGAAGCGGCATTTCTCCCAATTTAGTACTAAATTACCCTTGTCACAATGCTGTAGTGCCCTGTTAAGATTCAATAGACAAGCGTTAAAGGAATCACCCACTACAGAGAAGTTGTCCGTAAATACCTCGAGGGTGCCTTCAACCATGTCAGAGAAGATCGACATCATATAGCGTTGGAAGGTGGTTAGGGCATTGCATAGCCTGAAAGGTATCCTTTTGAATGTAAATGTCCTATAGGGCAAGTGAAGGTAGTCTTCTATTGATCCTCTAGGGCTATGGATATCTAATTGTAGCCCAAGCACCCATCCAAGAAGTAGTACCATGTTCTACCTGCCAACCTATCTAACATCTGGTGCATGAAGGGCATGGGGAAATAGTCCTTCAAGGTCCATCTATTCAGCTTCTGGTAGCCCGTGCACACTCGTCATCTAATCACAAGTCTCAAAGGCACCAACTCATTTTTGTTATTATCGACCACTGTCAGCCCCCTTTCTTTGGGACACACTGCAATAGACTGACCCACTTGCTATCAGAAATGTGGTATATCACCCAGCATCTAGCCACTTAATGATCTCCTTTTTCACTACCTCTTGCACAGGTGGGTTTAGCCTGCACTAGTGCTTAATACTGGGCACACAATTATCTATAATTTGATCTTATGTGTGCATATCCCTAGAGGAATCCCAATGATATCTGCAATGATCTAACCAATAGCAAATTTGAACATTAAGAGGACCCCCAACAATGCCTCTACCTAGTTTTCCTGGTGATCTGTAGCCACAATCACAGGAAGAGTTTTGTCAGTGCCCAAAAAGACATACCTTAGGTGTTGGGGCAGCTCCTTAAGCTCTATAGCTGGAGGCTCCTCGATGGAAGATTTAGCTATAGTGTAGACCTGTTCTGCAGTTCTAAGTCCAACTTTCTAGGGACAAATGGCCAGGTTCCCCTACCTTGCGACGCATTCACGGTGTTTGCATACCCACTAATATCATTCTCTGGGAAGTTTATCAACATTGTCACTAGTGTGTCTACACTCATTGTTTCCTCAAGTGGGACCTCAGAAAGGCAATCATCTTCCACATCTCAGATAGACATCACAACCACCTCTTTAGGTCTCTTCATTGCAGCATACATACTGAATTTTACCTCTTCAGTGTTGATTCTGAAAGTCAGCTCCCCTCGCTCTACATCTACCAATGCCTTGCCAATAGCCAAAAATGATCTCCCAAGGATGATAGGAAACTCAAAATCCACCTGCCAGTCCAGAATGATAAAGTCTGCAAGAAAGATAAACCTGCCCACATGTACTAAGACATCACATAAAATCCCCACGGGCCACTTCACCAATCTGTCTTCCATGAGTAGCTGCATTGTAGTGGGCGTAGGGGCTCATAAGCCCAGCTGCCTATAAATTGCCAGTGGCTCAACTTGATGCTGGCATCTAGATCACAGAGAGCTCTTGAAATGTCAAATGCTTCAATAATACATGAGATAATGAAGGTTCCCGAACCTTCCTTCTTTTCTATAAGAGATCTTGTGGCAATGGCCTATATGGTGGAGATAGTTTGTTGGCTCGATCGTGGCTGTCCTCTTCTTACTCACTAAGTCTTTCATGGACTTAGCTTAGCCCAGCATCTGTTCAAGTGCCTCTACTAAAGGGATGTTCACTGATATCTCTTTTAATATGGACAAAAACTTCGTAAACATGCATCTTCAACCTTCTTCTACAAACTCTGTGGGAATGGTGGTGGTGGCTTAGGAATGGCTGGCAGAAATTGAGTCACTGCTGGTGTCACCTCATGCACTTTAGCAACCTCAGGCTTTGTTAGTTTCACCTTAGCTTCTTCACTCAAATCATCAATATATACCTCTACGGGATTAGGCATCTTGCCTTTAGCTTCATCTATACCTGCATTACTGGGTACAATAGGGTCAGAAAGTTCCTTACCACTGGTCGTGGTTATTGTCATGTAATGACCATTATTTTTTGTTTTTTGAATAGTGTCGCTAGGAAGTGACCCAGCTTTTATCTGATTTATTGATGCTGACAATTGCCTCATCTGCTACTCTAGTTGCTTGATCGAGATGGAATGTGAGTTGACCAGCTGTCGAACATTGGACATCTCTCCTTTTATATCTCACATCCCTAACTTGGCTGACTCAACTTTGTCAAGCACTTTTGCTATTATTTCTTCTAATTTTGAGTTTCTACCACTATCATTCTGACGCTCATGATTCCTATAGTCGTCTCTGTTTTGCCAGTTTCCTTCATAGTTCTGATAATGACCATAGTTTTGACCTTGATTATCAATGTTGAATAGCCGGTAACCCCCTTGGTTGTTTAAGAAGTTCACCTCCTCCTCATAATTATAACCTTGATCATCGTGCTTGGGCATTGTGTGTGTAAGTTTTACCTTTTATGCACCTTCGTCTAAGAACTACTTTGCCAACAAGTCCAGTTGGATCTTCATGTGGGCTTTGCATTGATCCCATTTCATCTCCTTCCTTCGTTGTTTTGCAGTTATCTCAAAGACGGGCCTTGAATAGTCTCTATTTGTAGTGTACCATACCCTGTTATGTTTGGCCACCTGATCTAAGATCACCACTATGTTTGGAAAAGTCCTAGACATGTATGATCTCCCATAAGCAGTATCAATGATAGTCTTTGTCACAAAATTGCAGGACCTGTAGAAGATTGCCTTCAAGTACTCATCTATGAGGAGATGATCTAGGCACTGCTTAAGTTTCTACCTGAATCTCTCCTAAGTCTCATGTAGTTCTTCATCTGCCAGTTGATTATGAGACCCAATATCATCTATGATTTTTAGTTGTCTTGATACAGGAAGAACCTCTCAAAGAATGCACCCTTTAACTCTCCCCAAATGCGGATGGAGTCATGTGGAAACTGATTCAGCCACTTAGTCACCGCACCAAAAAGAGACAATGAGAATAACCGCAACCTAATTGCCTGCTGACTGACCCCTGGAATCTCAGATGATTGACATGTCGCCAGAAAGTTTAGGACATGCTGATTTGCATCCTCAGTTGCTGCTCTGCTACATAATCCTTTCAACTGTAGCATTTGCAATATAGTGCTAGTGATAGTAGACTTAACACTTGCGGCAGTGGGGGAAGTAAAATTACCCTAGTGGTCCCAGCACCCTCATTATCATCATTCACTGCTTGGGGCGGCTGAGGCACTTGGGGTCTTACACCAGACAGCGGTACCTGTCTAAGTGGTGCTGCCTGTGGTACCTCATTGCCAGCATTATCATCGTCACCCAGACCGTCATTTTGCCCACTCGCAGGGTTCATAGCCAACTCTTTCTGTTAGGTGTTTTGCATTCTTGGGCATTCATTCTGCAAATTGATTTAGTAAGCTTGGGGTCATAGGGAACAAGTAATTCACCCTTGTTTTGGGTGTTTGGCATGCAACGCTAGCTCCCTACCAAGAAACAAAAATAAGAAACGAAAGTAAAATTAAAGACTAGTATTACAAACTGAAAATTACAACTAATAGACTATTACTTCATTGTATTCCCCAATGACAGTGCCAAAATTTGATATGCCTAAATTGACACTCCAAAAGAAATAGTAAAGTGGTCGTTGATCAAATATAGAACTCAACCAGAGTTGAGGTCAATCCCACAGGGAATGCGTGAGAATAAATCTATTAGCACCATTTTCAGATATAATATCTATTCCTGCAATAAAATCACATAAAGTAAATAGGGGGTTTTTGGTTTTTATAAACTAACTTACTAAAATAAAGTAACAAATGAGTGCAAAGAGAACTGGATTTTAGACAATTAATGCGAAGCTAGGATTGTGTTCCCCATGACATCTAATGCGATAGTCAAATCTTGGGGTAAACTCGTTCAAGATTATATATACAAATCTAACAAGTTATGTAACATCTAATTTACCTATCAGTCCTTCTTAGATGCATATCATTCATCACCTTTTGGTCTCAGAACGTATACTTACTAACCCTTATTGTCAATCCCAGAATACTTTCACCTTTCAATCTCACGTACTTAGACTAGGTTAACAACCTTGAATTTCCATCGTAGAACTATTTTCCTAATCAAACAATTCTTTTCGAGCTTGTAATGAATAAAGGTGCTTACCCTAATGCGTAGACTCATCAAGGAAGAAATTATAATGAAGATTACTACGAAATATACTCTAATCAATCCTAAGATTTACCCCATATTTGTCTATCGTATCGATTTGTCATGGTTCCCACAACTCTAATTGTGGTTTTAGCCTAGCATGTTCATGAAAGATAACCCACAATCATAATAAATATTAAAGAATCCACGGATCGCAATTTTGAATAAGATAGTAGAAATCCACAAGATTCAAAGAAATTACAAGCAAAATAGCATTTTCTTGAGTTTTCTATCTCCAGCTATCCAAGACTAACTTAAAAAGAAATAAAGTACTATTTATATACAAGCAAAACTTAATCCTATTTAAAATAGGAAAAATTCCATTAGCATAGACACGGACCACCACACGACCTATGAGACGATTGACGAACCGTCAAATGGTCCGTGTGGCTACACTTAGACCTTCAACACTTGCTCTACTGCGCCACTCCTCACGTGCAGGTAATGGCCCGTGTAGTTATTGACGGCCCGTGAAATGGACCATCTCATCCCCCTTCAACTTTTCACGATTCCATCATTACCACGACCCATCACAAGCCTTATCAGCCGCTACTTGTATGTTGTGCATGATTTTCGATGGTGATTTGCATTTATGTCACTTTGACAGCAGGGGGCATGATCCGTCTTGCTTCCCAATATCCGTGAAACGTGCCATGGGACATGTCTTAGTTTCCTGCACCCCCTTTCCCTCCTTGTCACTGCCATCAAACACCAAGTGTGAGACCACGATGGGCCTCACGGTCCGTGGAAGTACATGAGCCGTGTAGGTCCCCCTGTGCCCGCACTTGATTTCATTTTTTCTCCTTGTGCTCACTATTAAGCTTTTTTTTATCCCTTTTCCTATAGTTCACCCATTTCTCCATGCATTAGTCATTTTTCATTTTTCTTGAATAATCACAAAAACAAACATTAAAATAACAAACTTGCTTGAAAACGCGCAAAAATCTTCTGTTTAAAATGTTATAAGAGTCGTATTTCTACGAAATCATCAAATACCAACCTAGAAAAAAATATATCTATTTTTAGTTAGAGAGTACAAAATATCTTTTAGAAAAAATATCTTTTAGAAAAAATACTTTTAGTTAGAGAGTACAAAACATCTTTTAGAGAGTATTTAAATTTTTTT
>JAOTQJ010000049.1:1085246-1101277 GCA_025642045.1 Solanum sejunctum | reverse complement strand
ATATGCCCATAACTATCCTTCAAGGAAATTCTCCATTTGAAGTCCTCTTTCATGTCAACCCCAATTATTCCTCTCTTCGTACCTTTGGTTGCTTATGCTATCCTTGGTGCTCCTAAACATCGTCATCAACATGTAATGGAGACAGCTTTAACTTTACTGCATCAAGCCTCTATGCCTCTTCAATACTGGTCTTGTGCTTGTCAAACAACTGGGTACTTAATCAACCATATGCCCATAACTATCCTTCAAGGAAATTCTCCATTTGAAGTCCTCTTTCATGTCAACCCCAATTATTCCTCTCTTTGTACCTTTGGTTGCTTATGCTATCCTTGGTTAAAACCCTATAATAAAATGTCGCCGTTGTCTTTCTTGGTTACTCGGTCACCTACCACTGTTACAATGCCTTGATCCATCTGCTTCCAAAGTATTTCTCTCTCGTCATGTAATATTCTAGGAAAATAGTTTTCCTTTTGTGTCTATTCCTTTTGGGCTACCTCTGGTTAAACCACAAGACTTACATTCCTGGTTTGATAGCTCAACCACCAACCACCCATGTCATTCTGAAACCATATCTCCTCCCATGCCTCTTAACGGATTTTCCATCAGTGCCCATGCCAACTCATGTTTTATCAACGCATCATCTTCTTCATCCTCATTGCATCCGCATTCCCATTCCAAATCTCCTTTTGGTAACCACTATGAAAAGACTAGTCCCTCCTCCTCAACGACTGTTCCTTCCTTGAGTGAAGATAATCCAGCCTCGCCTTTGCAACAGGTAAGTTTTACTCCCCCTCAACCACCTACTCTTTTGGTCATCCGCTCTCAGCATAATATTTTTAAGTCGAAGAAGCCTACGGACTTCTCTGCTTTAATCACTGCTACAGACACAACAATTGCTTGTCACAGACTTGGTCATGATTCCAATGTACCGTGCGGCCTAGCGAACTTTTTACTTAAGTTGCTAGTCAGCCTAACTCTTGATGCTTAGCAGAACTTTGAAAAGACTAAGCTAGAGATCTTACGAAGGAACTTGGACACTTTGAGGAACAAAGAAAGAACTTTGTATTGAAGAGAACTTGGATGCTTTACAATGCTTAAATTGTGACTTGCTTTGCTTGATGATGAAAATGAAACCCTTGGGGTGGTATTTATACTACTACCCTTCCTAAATGGATGGCTAGGATCAATTTGATCCTAGGGCTACAATTGATTCTCTAGAGAGTTCTACTAAAATATCTAAGATATTTACAAAGGCAAGAAATCTCTATACTAGTCTTGAGTGTTCTGGAACCTTCCAGGCCTTTCTTGCAAGCTCCATATGTCTCTAGGGAATTCAGGAGAATTCCAGAGTGCTCCAGCTTACCATGGACATTTTTAAGGCATCTTGGGGCAGAATTTGAGCGGCTCATCACATTCTCCCCCACTCAATCTGGCAATGTCCTCGGTGCATCCTTCTTGTATGCCTCGATCAGGTCCTGGTAGTCCCACAATGTAAGCTCATGCTCCCAGCTTGCCTCACTATCGGGAGATCCCTTCCATTTTACAAAGTTCTCCGTGTATCTCGAATGACTCCCACGTCTGGGAATGACTCGGTGCGTAAGAATCTCTTCGACTTCTCATTCAGGCACTGTCTCTAGGTGCTCTCATTGATTTACCTCGTCTTGGATCATCCTCATCTTGATCCAACATATCTAGCCACCATCATGAGTTCGAGTGAAGTAGGTGGTGCTAAAGAAGCCTTGCCAGTGATATCTAGGAGGTGCTAGAAGAAAACAAGGACGTGATGCCGGACGAGCTGCCGAAACACTTGCCTCCAAGGTGGGAGGTTGATCACAAGATAGAGTTGGAGCCAGGAACTAGACCACCCACCCACCTACCTTACCATATGGTGCCACCGGAGTTAGAGGAGCTGAGGAAGCAATTGAAGGAGCTCTTCGAAGCTGGCCACATTCGTACATCCAAGGCACCTTACGGAGCGCCAGTATTGTTCTAGAAAAAGAAGGATGGATCGTTGCGCCTTTGCATAGACTATCGGGTGATGAACAAGGTGACTGTGAAGAACAAATACCCTATCCCGCTTATCGCAGACTTGTTTTATAGGCTTGGACAAGCCAAATACTTCACCAAGGTGGATCTCAGAAAGGGCTACTAGTAGGTACGAATTGCAGAAGAGGACGAGCCGAAGACAACCTGCTGACAAGATATAGAGCTTACGAGTGGTTGGTAATGCCCTTTGGTTTAACTAATGCACCCGCTACCTTCTACACGCTAATGAACAAGATCTTTCATCCTTACTTGATGACTTTTTAGTGGTCCTGGATGACATAGTCATCTATAGCAACACCTTGGAGGAACACATGCTGCATTTAGAGAAAGTGTTTCAAGTCCTTCGGGAAAATGAGCTATACATAAAGCAGGAGAAGTGCGAATTCTCCCAGCATAAGGTGCACCTCTTGGGTCATATTATAAGCCAGGACCAGCAACGTATGGACAAAGCAAAAGTGCGAGCAATCAAGGAATGGGAGACCCCCCACAAAGGTAACAGAGCTGAGATCGTTCCTTGTGTTTGCCAACTATTACTGATAGTTTATAAGTGGCTACTCTGCAAAGCCGCTCCACTCACCAAGTTGCTGAAGAAAAATAAGCTGTGGGTTTGGAGCATGGAATGCCAGAAGGCGTTTGAAGGGTTGAAGGCTGCCATATCAGAGGAGCCGGTTCTTGCACTACCTGACTTCTCCAAAACTTTCGAGGTGTATACTGACGCCTTGGACTATGTTATCGGGGGTGTGCTAATATAGGAAAGGCACCCCATCTCCTTTGAAAGTCGCAAGCTAAAACAGACCGAATGGCGGTACACCATGCAAGAAAAGGAGATGATCGCCATAGCGCATTGCCTACCCTCCTGGAGGCACTATCTACTTGGATCGAAGTTTGTGGTCAAGACCGATAATGTTGCCACTAGCTACTTCCGGTCTCAGAAGAAGCTCACTCCCAAGCAGGCCAGATGCCAGGACTTCCTAGCTTAATTTGTCTACGAGCTAGAGTACAAGCCAGGCAAAGGCAATATCGTGGCTGATACCTTAAACAGTAAGGGTGAATTGGTTGCCATCACTACAACCCAATGTGATATATGTGAAGCTATCAAGGAGGACTTACAGCATGACCCTGAAGTGAAAAGCTCATAGAGTTGGCATCACAAGACAAAACAAGGCACTTCTGGATAGTGGATAGTCTCCTGATCACCGCCGGGCGGAGGGCCTATGTGCCGAAGTATGGAAGCGCTGGGCGGCATATTTCGAAGGAGAGTCATGACACGGTATGAGTCGGGCATCTCGGGCAGCGCCACACGAGGGCTCTTATTGAGGCACTATATTATTGGCCATGCATGCGGGACGACATCGAGTGTTTTGTGCAAACTTGTCTTGTTTGCCAACAAGACAAAATAGAGCAACACCGAACGTCCATGAGAGAGCATCACTATGGACTTCATCACTTGTCTTTCAAAGTCCGAAGGGTAAGACACCATCATTTTTGTGGTGGACCGATTTTCCAAGTACGCTAGCTTTATGCTCGCCACAGACGGATGTACCGCCAAGGAGGCTGCCCAACTATTCTTCAAGAATGTAGTAAAGTATTGGGGGCTGCCGAGGCATATCATAAGCGATAGAGACTCGTGCTTCACTGGAAACTTCTGGAGAGAGTTGTTTGAGATACTTGGCACAAAATTGCACTTCTCGACCAGTTTCCACCCACAAACAGATGGCCAGATGAAGCGAGTCAATGCCTTATCGGAGTGCTATCTTAGGCACTTCGTGAGCTCTCACCAAAAGGATTGAGCAAAGTTGCTTGATGTGGCCCAATTCTCATATAACTTGCAGAGAAGCAAAGCTGTCGGAACGACATCATTCGAGCTAGCCACAGGCCAACAACCTCAAACTCCACATTCACCACTGGCCTTGTTCGAGGGAAAGAGTTTGGGAGCATTCATATGGCCAAAGGCTTTGTGTAGCAGCTAGACACCACTAAGTCTTACTTGGACAACGCAACTAAGAAGATGAAGAAGTTCGCCTTCGTAAGCATCGGCCCGCGGACTACAAATTTGGGGACTTGGTCTTGGTGAAGTTTATCCCCAGACAATTCAAGGCATTACGAGGCATACATCAAAACTTAGTGCGAAAGTACTAGGGCCTGTTTAGGATTGTTGCCAAGGTGGGCAAGATCTCATACCGACTGGAGCTACCACCATCATGGAAGGTGCATCGTGTCTTCATTGCTAGCATCCTCAAGTCGTACCATGAGTACAAGGATGACCCTAGATGAGGACAGTCAAGTCGGGCGCCTGTCATAGTCACCGCGTTGCATGAACGAGACATAGTACCTATCATAGATTACCAGGCCAAGTGAAAACAGGGTCAACTTGCTACTGCAATGTTCCTTGTGCATTGGAAGAGCCAGGCACTGGAGGAAGCTACATGGGAGAAATATGAAGACTTGTGGCAATTCAAGGACAAGGTGCGGGAGTTCTTGCAGTAACAGTGCGCCGCGATTGTCCCCACATTAGGTGGGGGAGAGTGTCATGACCCGCCACTTATTCTTGCATAAAGGAGAAGAATCTAGAGCCTTAGAGTGGTTTACGGAAGACTCTAGATTATTGTAGATTATTCTCATAGTCTTTAGCCTTCTCTAGTCTTATGTGGACTTGTGTAGAGAATTATAGAAAAGGGGCTAAAGTGTAAATATAGGACTTGAAATGAAAATATTATTTGCACTTTGACCCCAAGTAGGAAGTATAGATGAAGGGGGTCATTCCACTTGCTAACCATCCAGAAAGCAAGTGTTGTAAAACATTGTCTCTTGTCTTCTCATATCTAGCTTTCCCTTAGCGATCAAGAGTTAAAGGCTTACTTGTATTTGCAAGATTGTGAAAGAGTCATGAGCAAATCAACAAGTGCCGCACTGAAGTATTAGCTTGAGCTCTAAGTCCGTGACACAAGGGCCTATTGTCACGGACTTAGAACTCTCGCTAAGACTTCTGTGCAGCATTTGTCAATTTGCTGACGACTCTTTGACGATCTTGCAGATATAAGTAAGCCTTTCGAACTTGATAGCTAAGGAACACTTGATTAAGAAGACAAGAGAACTTTAAGAAGACTTGTATAGTGGTTTGGAAGATTGCTTACAATTCTTGAATGGCTAGCAAGTGGAATGATGACCCCCTCTATTTATACTTTCTACTTGGGGT
Organism: Solanum sejunctum; assembly: GCA_025642045.1. Lineage (NCBI taxonomy): Eukaryota > Viridiplantae > Streptophyta > Magnoliopsida > Solanales > Solanaceae > Solanum > Solanum sejunctum. The sequence goes on along the minus strand of JAOTQJ010000049.1, from coordinate 1,096,035 downwards.
CAAAGTGTAAATAATATTTACATTACAAGTCTTTCTATGTTTACACTTTAGTCCCTTCTCTAGAATTCTCTACATAAGTTCACACAAGACTAAAGAAGGCTAAAGACTACAAGAATAGTCTGCAATGATCTAGAGTCTTCCATAAATCACTTTAAGGCTATAGATTCTTCTCCTTTATGCAAGAATAAGTGGAGGGTCATGACACTCTCCCCCACCTGATGTGGTGACGACCGCGGCGCACTGCTGCTGCTGCAAGAACTCCCGACACCTTGTCCTTGAATTGCCACAAGTCTTCCTATTTCTCCCATGTGGCTTCCTCCGGTGATTGGCCCTTCCAATGCACAAGGAACATGGCAGTAGCAGGCCGACCCCGTTTCCGCTTGGCCTAGTAGTCTATGATATCTTCTATGTCCATGTCATGGAGGCGGTGACTGTGATAGGCGCCCGACTCGACTGTCCTTGGCTAGGGTCATCCTTGTCCTCAAGGTATGGCTTGAGGATGCTGGCATGGAAGATAGGATGAACCTTCAATGATGGTGGTAGATCTAGTCGGTATGAGATCTTGCCCACCTTGGCAACGAGCCCTCATACTTTCGCACCAAGTTCTGATGTACGCCTCGTAGTGCCTTGAATTGTTTGAGGTTAAACTTTGCCAAGATCAAGTCCCCAACTTTATAGTCCATGGGGTGACGCTTATGGTCGGCGAACTTTTCATCTTTTTAGCCACCTTGTCTAAGTAAGACTTGGCGGTGTCTAGCTGCTCCTCAAAGCCCTTAGCCATATGATATGCCCCCAATCTTGCCCTCGAACGCGATCGGTAATGAATGTGGAGTTTGAGGCTATTGGCTGTGGCTAGCTCGAATGATTTCTTTCCGGTGGCTTCACTTCTCTGCAAGTTATATGAGAATTGGGCGACATCAAGCAACTTTGCCAAATCCTTTTGAATGAGAGCTCACGAAGTGCCTAAGATAGCACTCCAATAAGGCATTGACTCGCTCCGTCTGGCAATCTGTTTGTGGGCGAAAACTGGTGGAGAAGTGCAACTCCATGCCAAGTATCTCGAATAACTCTCTCCAGAAGTTCCTAGTGAAGCGCGGGTCTCGGTCACTTATTATATGCCTCGACAGCCCCCAATACTTTACTACGTTCTTGAAGAATAGTTGGGCTGCCTCCTTGGCAGTACATCCGGCTGTGGCGGGCATAAAGCTGGCATACTTGGAAAGTCGGTCCACCACAACCATTATGGTGCCATACCCTTCGGACTTCGGAAGAAAAGTGATGAAGTCCATAGTGATGCTCTCCCATGGATGTTCAGCTACTGGCAACGGCTCCAAGAGTCCTTCGGGTTGGCGCTGCTCCGTCTTGTCTTGTTTTCACACAAGACAAGTTTGCATATAACACTTGATATCATCCCGTATCCGTGGCCAATAGTATATTGCTTCAATAAGAGCCCTCATGAGGTGCTGCCCAGGAGGCGCAACCCATAACATGTCTTGACTCTCCTTCATAATCTGTCGCCTAACGCTTCCATTCTTCGGCACATAGACCCTTCGCCCGGTGGTAAGCAGGAGACCATCCTCTATCCAGAAGCATCAAGTTTTTGCCTTGGGATGCCAACTCTATGAGCTTCTTCGCTTCTGGATCGTGCTACATGCCCTCTTTGATAGCTTCACGTATGTCGCATTGGGCTGTAGTGATAGCAACCAGTTTGGCCTTCCTGCTGAGGGCATCTGCCATGACATTGCCTTTGCTTGACTTATCTCTAGCTCGTAATTAAATTCTATTAGAAAGTCCTGCCATCTAGCCTGCTTGGGAGTGAGTTTCTTCTGGGATTGGAAATAGCTAATGGAAACGTTATTGGTTTTGACTACGAACTTAGACCCAAGTAAGTAATGCCTCCAGGTGTGTAGGCAATGTACTATAGTGGTCATCTCTTTCTCTTCCACGGTGTACCGCTATTCGGTCTCGTTCAGCTTGCGACTTTCGAAGGCGATGGGATACTTCTCCTACATTAGCACACCCCCGATAGCATAGTTCAAGGCGTCAGTATGCACCTCGAAAGCTTTGGAGAAGTCAGGTAGTGCAAGGACCAGTTCCTCTGATATAGCTTCCTTCAAACGTCTTTTGGCATTCCTTGTTCCATTCCCACAACTTATTTTTCTTCAATAACTTGATGAGTGGAGCGGCTTTTGCAAAGTAGCCACTTATAAACCATCAGTAATAGTTAGCAAGCCCAAGGAACGATCTCAGCTCCGTTACCTTTGTGGAGGTCTCCTATTCCTTGATGGTTCGCGCTTTTGCTTCGTCCATACGCAGCTGGCCCTGGCTTATAATGTGACCTAAGAAGTGCACCTCGTGCTGAGCGAACTTCCATTTCCCTGCTTTATGTAAAGCTCATTTTCCCACATGACTTGGAGCACTTTCTTCAGATGCAACACATGTTCCTCCAATGTGTTTTGCTATAGATGACTGTGTTATCCGGTTACCACTACAAAGTCATCTAAGTAAGGATGAAAAATCTTGTTCAATAGCGTGCAGAAGGTAGTGGGTCCGTTGGTTAAGCCAAAGGGCATTACTAACCAATCATAAGCTCCATATCTTGTCACGCAGGTTGTCATCAGCTCGTCCCCTTCTGCAATTCGTACCTGCTAGTAGCCCTTTCTGAGATCCACCTTAGTGAAGTATTTAGCTTGTCCAAGCCTTTCAAACAAGTCTGTGATGAGAGGGATAGGGTACTTGTTCTTCACGATCACCTTGTTCAGTGCTTGATAGTCTATGCAAAGGCGCAACGATACATCCTTCTTTTCTTGGAACAATACTGGCACTCCGTAAGGTGCCTTGGATGGACGAATGTGGCCAGCTTCGAGGAGCTCCTTCAGTTGCTTCCTCAGCTCCTCTTAACTCCGGTGGCACGATGTGGTAAGGTGGGTAGGCAGGTGGTCTAGTTCCTGGCTCCAGCTCTATCTTGTGATCAACCTCCCACCTTGTAGGCAAGTTTTTCGGTAGCTCGTCGGGCATGAAGTCCTTGTTTTCTTCTAGCACCTCCTCGATGCAAGGTGGCAAGGCTTCCTTAGCACCATTTTCTTCGCTCGAACTCATGATGGTGGCTAGATATGTTAGCTCCCCCTTCTTCAGGCCTTTCAAAATCTGCATGGCCGATATATAGGCAATGCCTTATGATTTTGGTACCTCGATTAGGGGCACCATGCAAGACCCTTTTTGCTCCGTTACAAGCATGCGTTGGAGGTAGAGGTCGATCATGGTGTGGCACTGTCGGAAGAATTCTTGCCCATGTATGATATCGAAAATGTCTAAGTGGGCAATGACAAAGTTAGTCTTACCTTGCCAATTTCCAAGGTTGATGTCCACTCCATGTGCTACTCCACATACGGGAGTTGGTGGGGCATTAACCATTTTTAGGCGTGTGTTACTCGGACTGTAGCTCAACCCAATCTTGCTGCTGCTGTTTGGTCATAATGTTGGCCTCTACCATGGCACACACTGGTTTGCTATTTAGGGTCATGTCCACATATTGTTGGGTAAGCCTCCTGCTTCCCAACTGGCTTGGCGGTGATGACACATAACCTGATCATGCCCATCTGGGTGGTGCCCTTGGTCTTGTGACATTTTCACTTTATGCTCCTGCAGGATGGCTCCAAGGTTCTTCATGTGTGGACACCTAGCGTAACCGTGTGGGCCTTCGCAAATATAGCAACCGCTTCCCCTGGACGACTGCTCTGTCTTCTCAGCATATCCTCGACGTCCGTAGTTCCTACCATCAACCCGATCTTGGCTTTTAGGTGGCTGTTTCCTTTGCCTTTGCCACGATCTCCCCTACCTTTGGCATGACTACCCTTCGACTCCTTCGCCTTGCCTTTCTCGTGCTTGAAGTCGGTCAGAGCCTCGGCTTGAGTGATGGCTTCGTCAATGGTGGATACTTGTCTCTGTTCCAGCTTCGTCCTTGCCGGTTCTGCAAGTCGTCCATGAAGTGGAACATCATATCGTCCTCCGGGAGGTTGGGAATCTGAAGTGTGAGGGTCGTAAACTCCTTTATGTATGCTCGTATGCTGCCGGTTTGCTTCAGTTACCTGAACTTACGCTTGGCCTCATAGACGACATTGTTCGGGAAGAAGGACTTCTTGAACTTAGTCTTGAACTGCTCCCACGTGCCTTTCTTTCATAGCCCTTTCTCTATTTCGGCTCCTTGTGCTTCCACCACAGCATCGCTATCTCCGTCAAGTATAGCGCGATTGTGTTGATCTTTGTTTCATCGCTCCTCACTTTGTTGCACTTAAAGTAATTCTCCAAGTGCCACAAGAAGTTTTCTACCTCTTGCGTGTCCCGGACGTCTTTAAAGATAGGTGGCTTGGGGGCCTCAATCTTGGCCTCCCTTTCTCCAGCCATTGTATTATATCTCCCCTCATCGATGACTTCCTCGAGGGCCTTTACTTTAGCATTCATGCCCTCCAACATGTCTATGAATTCAGGGTCGGCTCAATATAATTTGTGGCCTAAAGCGAAATTTTAAAATGAGTCCTTAATTTTTTTTTTCTAAAAAAAAAGGATTTTGAATACATTTTTTAATGTAAAATTTATTTTTATAGCTTTTTGAGATTCAAAATTATAAATAAATTTGTTTTATGATCATTTTCTCCCAATAATTTCTTTTCAATTTGTAATGCATCTAATTCATTCTATTTATCTTGAGACATTGTTGATTTTAAGTACGATTTTATCAATTTTGATTTTAAAAAGCTTTTTCCAATCAAGATAATTGTTATAGGAACTCTATAAGCAATATATGTATTTAGAAAATTATAAAATGTTTTTATCTAAATGAAATATTTCTTACATTTCTATTTTCTTTGTCCACCATGTCCATTAAGCAAGAGAATAAATATAGGATATAGTTTATTAAGTTATTCTTATTTATTTTTATTTTTTTAAGAATTGAGCAGCATTTAAAATAAATCTTCTTTATTGTTAATGGTGTAATTGAAAACAATTGTTAACTTTAGTCTTAAATTCCTAAATAATGTTTTAGAGCTAAAGCAACATTAATATGAGATGGAGAAAACATTAAAAGTATTCAATATTCTTTTATTTAAAAAAAATCTACATGCTATAAACCTATAATTGTTAAAAATTGGGGCTTGCAAAATTGGAGGCCTAAAGCGTTTGCTTCAGTGGCTTCATGCTAAAGCCGACACTGTATGAATTTGAACCTCCAAGGAAGCGACCCGACACTCTAAGGAAGTGAGTGCTTCTTTCACCTAGACCTCAACTGCCTTATGCCCGTCCAAGTCTTTACGGATGTTGTTATTCTCGTCAAGGGTGAACTTCTCTACGGTCGTGAACTCGTTGTCGAACTGGTTCAAGTGCCTGCCAAGGAACTCCACCGCTTGACGGGCAACATCCACTCTTGTGATCCACTCCATGCTAGGCGTGACGTTCGCGGGCTCATCGCCACGCTCATCATCACTCACTTTTATGGCCAAGAGTGAGTGGGTGGTAACGACGTCGCTTGGTGTTGGTTCGATCAGTAACTCGTCCTTCTTACAGTTCTTCTTACCATTTCGCGACTTCTTGCCAACATCCATCTTAACGTTGGCGGTGTTGATGGCGTCAAAGTCTCCTCCGCTTGCCATATTATCACTTAGTAAAACCCGCGCTGATACCACTCTGTCACCGAGTTAGAACTCTCGCTAAAGCTTCCGTGCGGCACTTGTCAATTTTCTCACGACTCTTTCACGATCTTGCAAATACATTTAAGCCTTTCGAACTTGATCGCTAAGGAAATGCTAGATTAAGAAGACAATAGGGCTCTAAGAAGACTTGCATATTGCTTTGGAAGATTGCTTACAATTCTTGAATGCCAGCAAGTGGAATGACCCCCTCTATTTATACTTCCTACTTGGGGTCAAATTGCAAATAATATTTTCATTTCAAGTCTTATATTTACACTTTAGTCCCTGTTCTAGAATTCTCTACACAAGTCCACATAAGACTAGAGAAGGCTAAAGACTATGAGAATAATCTACAATAATCTAGAGTCTTCCGTAAACCACTCTAAGGCTCTAGATTCTTCTCCCTTATGCAAGAAGAAGTGGCGGGTCATGACACTTGGCTCTTCTTTCCTCCATCTCACCAGGACTCAGAAATTTCGGTTTAAAGCTGTTATAATTGGGTGGTGGCACTTTTGGTTGGATAGGTTTAGGAAGAGTATAATATGTTGTATGCTGGGAAAAGGTAGGTTGTTTGTACCTGGTCTGTGAAGTAGATGCTGATGCATAAGAAGGATTAGTTAGGTTCTTGGTTTGTTGTCAATTCAGAGAGATGGCTTGTTCCTGAATTCTGGCCAAACTAGTAAGGACCTAGGAGCAAACATTTTAACAGGCAGTCCAATTTCAGGTTTCAAGCCACTTATGAAGCAACTGACTGCAGCCTCATCAGTTAGTTCCAGTCTAGTTAAAAATTCATCAAATGTATCCACAGTGTGTTGAACAGAAGATAGCTGTTTCAAGTCATTAAAATCTCCCATTTGGATCATCAAAGAGCTCTGTACTGAATCTAAAATATGAACACCTTACATACTACTCTCCCCAACTTGGCCATTCTCTTGAGTCTCTTCTTCACAAAAGGTTTTGATGCCACTGCAGTGCCTTACCTTCCAACCTACATGATGCTAGCTTAATCCTACAATTGCTGGGGTCTCATCCACATCATAATATTGCTCACTCTTGTAGATCCATTCTCGCAACCCAGTCCCATCAAACTTGGGAAATTCCATCTGATAATTTCAAGTGGGCAATTGCTACCCCTCTGGCCTTGCATTTTCTCTGGTATGTTGAGCTCCCATCCCTCCACAATTTTGATCTCCTCCTTTGTTTGTAACTTCTCTTGTCCCATTTGCAGCTTGGTCATTACCAGCAATCATGGTGGTTATCAGTTTCTTGATGTCATTCATGTCACTTACTACTTTTCCATCCACCAGTTTACTCAATTCTGACAGAGACCCATCCCTCCATCTATCCCTTTAAAGCATCGATCTCCTTGCTCAATTCCTGTAACCTAGTGTTGTGATCACCCATTTTCGCAGGTTGGAGAAGCCCTAGCTCTGATACCAATGATACAACTCCACAATTACTGGTGAAAATGGGGAAGAATGATAATTGTTATAGAGAAACTATTCCTCTACAACTCTAGAATGGAAGAATTATGGAACAACTACTATTTCTGTTATTTCTCAAAAGATATCTCTCATCTGTGAGATTACAGGTATTTGCACAAGTTCTAAGACTCCACAGAAATTGGAGGAAAAATCAGTTAGAACTGTTTTCTTGAAATGAACAGTGTCCTTCCTAACAGATTTCTAGAACTGTTTTAACTACTTAAGTACCAGCGAGCTCAACTACTTTTAATGAAAGTAAACATTATAGGTAAAAACAATCACAGTTGAGATCATAACAAATTATTAAATTATTTTGTTCGATGGACTGTCTATATAAATTAAAAAAAATGGATAATCCGAACCAAAGCTCAAAGTAGATCGAATCAAAAAATAGTGTGGCGCCCAGAATCTCAAAATTCGGTATTCGTATCTGCCTATAGGTCATGAGTTCAAGTCGTGGAAGAAACCAATAATGCTTGCATCAGGTTAGGATATCTAGCTCACACTCTTCGTGGTGTAGACCTTTCCTGGACCCTGCTAACATGGAATGTTTTGTGCACCGAACTTCACTTTAGGTGGATAGTCTTGTTCACAATTTAAAGAAATGTATGCGCATATGTACCGTTCCCTTAATACTCATCTGTGAAGAGTTCTAATTCTATGATTTGAGTTATATCACATGGAAATATCCACATGCTCAAAAATATGTTACTTTGGAAGATTGAACAATATTAGTAATTTACAATTTGCTGTCATCTTAGCCCTGTTAATCCTAACTTACTGGTGAGAGACTGAAAGGTTAATATTACGTCGCATCCTCAGAAAACTCTCTTATAAATGTTGAAACTGATGGCGTACTCAAGGACGATACACCAAAGGCTATGAATGAGGGCGACTGTCCACCGCCTACAATCGGATGTCGGAAACCAATTACTGGAAAGTAAGTTTATTTATTATTTGCTTTTGTGTCCCTTTTAAGTTTTCCTTTTTGACAGTATTACATGACTTGCACGATGTACTAGGATCAAATCAATTGAAGGATAGTCTGCCAGTAGGAATCCTTCATGGCATATTATAGTTTTTCTCCAGTGTACTATGATCTTTGAATTAATATTTATCTCCTTCTATCAACTGCTGAATTTTATGATTGACTTCTGGTAGAGTTTTACATTTAGTTTCTTGTCTAACTGGTTTCACTTGATGACTTATGCTGTGAATGTGCAGGCCTTCCGATACAAGTCCCAGATCAGTAAGTGAAATGTGTCATTCTCAGGAGAGAGAGAAAAAAAAGAAAAGGAAGATCAAAAACCAAGAAAAGCACTGTGACTTAAGTATACAATCTCAGTTGGAGATGACAAATCGGAACGCAGTTGCTAATGCTAAGGATATCAATGAGAGTGCCACATTAACACAGATACATAGATTACCGGATGGACTGGCTGTTGAGGTGCTAGTGAAGGGAAAAGCGGATGGGAAAGTTGCTTCTCCAGGAAAACAGGTGATTCTATTTGAAAATTGAGACAGACATGGTGCAAACATCATGCTGCTGAATGATCCTTTCTTTTGTCCAGGTCAAAGTTAATTTCATTGCCAGATTAAGAGATACAGGATGCATTGTTGGCTCAAACATTGGTGCAACTCCCCATCAATTTTGTCTAGGTCTCTCTCGCCCTGCGCGTGCTCTCTCTCTCTCTTACACACACACAAACGCACACACTGCTCTGTGAGTTGTCTGGATAAAACAGATGTGAAATATACACAGTTTGGTGGATTCTTTAGTTCTTCCCATGTTTCCCGAGAAAGTTCTTATCACTCTTTCCCCATAATAAAAGTTACTCTGCTCCACCATTTACTTAACTAGTTATCCCTTTAAATTCTTATTTTGATGTCTTCAATCAGGTTACAAAAAAGTGTTAAAGGGATTGAACATTGGCATTGAAGGTAATCATTTTCATGGACTTGAAACAATTTTCTTTTTATCTTAAGCGTTGTATTATGGGTGGCTAAGCTGTAACCTTATAGGTATGCATGTAGGTGAAAAGAGAAGACTCACTATTCCACCATCTTTGGGGTATATACAAATCATTGCTGAAATGCTCATTTTTAAAAGTGATTCCAACGCTTAAAATGTTTCTCTTCTGTAATGCCTTTTCTTGGTGCAGCCATGGGAGCAAGGCTAAGCCTCCAATACTGCCAGACTCATGGCTTGTGTATGAAGTTGAATTGGTTGATATATGCGAATGAAGATAATATATAGTTACAAGGAATTTTGCCAAACCCCTCATTGAAATATTTATCTGAAGACTTTTCTTATAATTTGCTGATTCTCAGTTCCAATGATGATGTATATTAGCTTTTTGATAACATTTAAGGGTTTTGATCGCTGACTTTGCATACTGACCTTAAGAACTGTACTGGGAGATAATGTACTTGTTAGTCACTGCTCTTCGAGCCATGGAAACAACTACTAATGATTGGATTACGGTAGGGTGGTTTACATGACCTACCCCACACTTAAAGACTCTTGCTCGTCCTTGACCAAATATTGGAACTCATCTTAATAAATCAAGCTTAGGCACACCACCACTTTGGTTGATACAAATAATTAAGCCATCTAGCAACACATCAGTTAGACTTCTTCATTACCATGCAAGTTTACGAGTGAACGCATTCAAACTACAAATATCTAATCTCCTAACTCCAACAATGGACTCTTAACACATCAAATGTAAGCTTACTTACCGACTCTACCAAAGAAACTGTTACAAAATTCGTATAATAATGTAGATAGATAGTATAGTTCATTGTTAGAGATTTGAGGCAATATGAAGAATAATTTGATTATCACACTAGAGTTTTGTTAGGGTATGGTGCTTCATCCCTATTTCAAATATAAGCTTATGTATCCACATAATCTTACATGTAGACAATGACATAACTCTGCACTCAAATTTTGCATTAAATCGTGATACAACACCTTGCTTCTTACTCCTCCATGATATTAGATTTCCTCTAACAAAAATGTGATTGCCTGTAGTATATCTTGTATCAAGTTTGGATCTATCCTAATTAACATCTGAAAAACGCTTCACACAATTATGGCCATGATTTCTATATAATATGGCAAGTCCAGGAGCTCTTTTCAAGTAAATAAATTTGTTCCAAAGCTTCCCAACGTTTGACCGTGGGGGCAACCATGAATTGGCTAACAACACTTACCGCAGAGCAATATCTGGACAAGTCATAATAAGATAGTTTAACATTCCAACCAACCTGTTATATCTCTTCTGATTCAAAAGGATCATCATCATCTTTCATAAGATCCACATTGAGAACCATTGGAAAACTATAGGGTTTAGCTGCTAACTTTCAGGTATTTGCAAGCAGGTCAAGAATATACTTCCTCTGAGACAGAAAAATTTCCTTCTTGCTTCTATTTACTTCTACTTCTAAAAGTATTTTAGCGGGCCCAAGTCCTTTGTATGAAATCTAATATTCAGAAAAGATTTAAGCAAATGTGATATCATGAATAAGTATGATCATGTAACACCCCACATCTTACAATACTAGTACTATGCAAATGAAACATGATATGGTTTGGTCAAATTAGCGCCCATT